>JAGPOW010002742.1:51241659-51253330 GCA_030014935.1 Caiman crocodilus
AATATTAGTACTTACTATGCTCAAGACATGAGAGGAGAAGAGGGGATTTCTTGTGGAAAATATTGAGTAAAACCTTTAAAGGATTAAAAAAATAAAACCTCAAAACTCCAAGTAAAAGATCCCTACATCCCACTGAAGAAATGCTGATCTAACTGCTATGGAAAAGAACAGTGAACTGGTTAAAGCAATCTTTTGTAATTTGTCTCCAACTGACAACATAGAAAAATATGTGGATTTCTGAAGGTGGTTTGGTTCTGTGTAAATGATTGACAAAATAAAATTCAAATCTTCTTTGCAGAGCAAATTGACAATTAAACTGACAATTAAAAAATTCTCATGACAGGCTTTTGTGGCAACTGCAAAAAAAAAAGTTATGAAAGCAAAACAGAGAGCTGCCACCTTTCAGAAATGCTGGTGTCTAACTAATTAATCATGCTAAATAGTAAGTAGCCCTGCTTTTGACTCAGGGGTGCATCCAGATGAGCGCACATGTCCAGAAAAATGCATGACATGTGAATAGGTTCTCTGAACTTCATATGTGTTACAAGTTGAAGGCAAAATTCAACTTCAAGGCAAAATTAGATGCCTTGAACTTTCAGTATAAAAAATACAAGCAGTACTGTGCGCATGGCTGCAGTGTGCAATTTGCCATGTATCAGAAAGCACATGCAGTGGCATTCCCTGAGGACAAGTAGCAGTGGCACAACTATGCCCCTCAGAGAAATGTGCATGAGCACTTACCTGGATGCTCCCAGGGTGTTTATATAACTTCTGAAGCAAGCCCAGGGTGCTGCTGAGAAATAAGCTATCAGCTCTATACATGCCTAAGCTAGTGGTGTTTAACAAGCAAACCCTCCAGAAGAGCTGGCTTGGGAGGGATGAGGGAAGGAGTTAGTTCTGAGACTGGAGTGGAGGGGTATGGAATTCAGAGGTCATAGGTTGCAAGAGGGATGGGTGGAGGCCAGGAAGAGCACCCGGGGGTGGGGTGGAATGGTACAGGGGGTATGCACAGGTTCTGAGACTGGAGGAAACACTTTTACCTGGGGTAGAACCAGAGGGGTAACAGTGGGGGGTGCTGCATCCCTCTTTTGCATTGTTCCTAGAAGACTCCAGAGACTTTTAAAAATCCCTAAAGCATATGAAAATCCTCTTTTACTTCTCCTTCCTGTTCAAAGGCATGTCCCTTTTTTCCACTCCCCTGCTCAACTTTCATCACTAGTTTTATGTTCCCAAAACCTGAGCCCACCCCTGCTCAGCCTGGTTGGCTATGGAATTTCCTGGAGAAAGCAGCAGGAGCAGTCAGGAGAAATGCATGGGGGAGAACGGGGGTTGAAGGGGGATGAGGAGGAGATGGGCATGTCTCTGAGCAGGAAGGGGGAAGGGAGGGGGGATTTTCACCTGGTTTAGGAATGTAAAAATGTCTTCCTGCAATGGTGGGGGTGTAGGAGGTTGTTCCTGCTCCTATGTCGCCATTTAGGAAATACCGGATCTGCCCAACTCTTACCCACACCAGCAACGCCATAGTCCTTGTTGAGCAGTTGCTGGTATCACACATGCTCTATCCCCCTCTTCACCCCCCGCCATCATTACTTTTAAAACAGTAACAGCCAGGACTACTTTGGAGTTCCTAGCATAGGAATGCTTCCCAGTGCTCAAACTCACTGGGGTGAGTGGCAGCTCTGGTATGCCTTCTAACTTGGCACCTGGAACAGGTGCCCTTCACACACCCCCTCCCCCCCAGCTATGCTACTGTCACGAAGCTCACAAGTTAAGATAATGAAGAGGAGCCCTGAACTCCTGCCCCAACTCCATGCTTAAACTCCCAAGAAAAAGAGCCCTAGACCAGTACTGGAACATGCACACAAGAGCATTTTGAGTACTCTGTTGCCTAATTTAGGGGTTTGAACACAAACACAAAATGGCTATAAATGATCAGCATAATGTCTTTGTTAAAATCCCAGGCTTGTTCTGGTGGGAACTTAATATGTACTCCCTGTTTTTCTTTGCAATTAAGGGTGCTTAACCTCTTGCAGGAGGAAGTGTTACATCTATGCTATTGAGCCATCTAGTCCTTGTAGCTAGTGCACAGTGGAATGCTCTGAATGAAAGTGTGCTAGACAGCAGTGATGTATGCAACATGTTCCCTTAAACCAGACTTCATGAATTTTAAATAAAGTGCAAAGTTAAAGTCCATCATTCTGCATGCATGATGGATAGCTATGTAAAATAAGCAAAGATAAGGCCCCTAATAAATCTTATTATAAGCTGAATTTTATTCGGAAAAATATCCATATACTTATCTGAAGGGATCTCTGTCCATTTTCTTTCCTTCCTTCCTTTGCTTGTTTTTGTCAACTTATATATAAATAAGTCATCTTTTGGGGAAAACAGGTTTCCTGAATGTTTTAGGATATAATTGCATAATTAACTTGAATCTGCAACTTACTGAGTTTGCTTGAAGAGAACACTGCATTATTATTACTATCCAGTGCTGTTTGTATATTGCTTCCATTGATAGAGAGTCTACCTAATTTTTTCAGTTATGTCAGAAGAATAATTTGTTATTATGTCAACATTAGAATTGATAGGCAGTTGTTGAATAACGATGCCACCATGATTTAAGAGGCAGACAAGGTTCTTTGGGTAGATGTGGTATCTTTTATTAGACCAACTAAATAGTTGGAAATTTTTTCTTTGCAAGCGTTTGGGTACAAACAGACTTCTTCAGGCACAGGGAGAGTTAGTTGTTGCTTTGTGACTTCAGAGATTTAAGAGAGAACTAAGAAAGAAATGAACACAAGTATAGCTAACTTTTTTCCCTGAGATGTGCCTATGATTTTCTTAAATTTAGTAATATTTTAAGGTCTTCTCTAAAACTTTGAAAGTTGCTGGAAGACTTTCTACTGACTTAAATGAGATTTCAATCAGACCTGTAAGGAACAAAATGAGTTTTGTTTCCGTGATTTATATACCCCTATATTCTATATTTATCTGATATTGAATTACATATTTTTTCCATTACATATATTTTCATGCATTTCCTTGATATACCAAACACATTAAACTATTACAACTCTACAGTTTCTTTCTGGGTAATCAAATTCAGTTATCACCACTGTGCTACTACTATGGTGGTCTCTTTCTTTCCACATAAATATCTCTGCCTGTCTCTCATATCTTATTGTGGATGCCTTGTTTCAAGGTCAACATAGTTGAAACAAATTTTTCTACACACTCTTCTTGTTACCTTGTTTCTGAGAATAACCTCATCATTTTGCCTGTCACTCTGGGCTTTGACTTATGCTTTACCCTGATGCAAATCCCTTTTTATCTTTACATTCAAGCTCTGACTACATCTTGGAGATGTGTTTTACATAAACTATCTAGGCCAGGGCCCAGGAAAAGGCACCTTCCAGGTGTATGTCTGTTTGTAGGCCTCTATGGCAGTGTCAGTTATGGCTTTGTCTTAAGTTACATCATAAGTTTTATTCTGCATTCTCTTAGTTAAACGTACCATTCAGGTACCCTTTTCAGCCCTAGGAAGATGAATAGTCTGGACAAAGCAATGTTGGACCTAAGGTCACAGCAGTGGTTCTCAGCCTTTTAGGACTCAGTGCACCTCTCAGTAACATTTTGGAATTTAGTAGCTCCCATTTGAAGACTAATTTGTTTCTTACAGTGGCTATCTTTCAGCCCATGGCAACCTGGCGAGTATTGCATGAGGTAGCAAGGATGGCAAAACACCCCAGAAAGCATGGCAAGTGGTGGTGCACAGTGCTAAGGGTGACAGGGGCTACTTGGGGGGTGGATTGGGAGCTTGGGTCATGAGTAGGACTGTGCTAAATGGCACTGTTCCATTCTGTTTCAGTTTCGAGGTCTGGAGGGAACAATGTTTTGTATCGAATATAATTCTGAGTCTAAACAGCCTCACTGTTTCACTTAATCAAAACAGTAAGGCTGTTTTGACCCTGTTTTGGAGGTTTCGCTGAACCATGGGGCTGGGGAAAGGAGCTCAGCCTGGCTGAGCTAAATTGATTGCCGGGGGCGGGGGGGGGTGGCAAAGCAGCCCAGGTGGGCTCCTTCCCTGCCATCTGCATTTTCAAGCACAGGGGATGGAGGGGCAGCCCAGGTGGAATGACTTCCCATCCCAGCGCTATGGTCAAAATGTTTTGATTTTTGAAATGTTTTGACTAGTCTCATTTTGTTTCAAGGCTATTTCAACAGCCTTTGTTTCATTTTGATTTTGCTGTTTTGACCTTGAAACGAGTTGAAACACTGTCAAAATGAAATGTCCATTGAAATTTCTCAATGCCCTAGTCATGAGGCCTTGGAAAAAACTGGTTATCCCTGCAGGAGGCAGAAGTGGTTAAGTGTGGCCGCTGGTGCAGAGACTGGTGCCAAATGACAATGGCAGGGGCAGGACCCTTCTGTGCCCTGTTCTTTCTACTGTCTACTTCTCCCTGTCTCTAGCCTGTACCTGTACAGTCCCTGCTTCTGTGGCTGCTTCACTGGGACCTTGAATGTCAGTTCTCAAAGCCACCACTCCCCAGGATCCTACCCACTAGCTGCAGGAACAAGGGAATAATGAGGAGGAAGGAGGCTCTGCATCTTGCTGCCCTCAGGGGAAGGTGCTGCTTAGAGTATTGTTGTGGTTGGTGCAGGGGCACAGCACAACTCATGAACTCCCACAGAGCCGGTGGGAGGGGCTGTAGGCTGTGCTGCTGGGATGCCACAGCATCTAGGTTGAGTATCACTGTTATAAATGTATTTCTTACTATGTAGTCAGGCTGTCTTCTCCTATATTTCTGTATCTCGGGATTTAATTCCTCAATTGTTCAGACATGTCCGTTTCCTAAGCTCTCATTCTTTCTTTCCGTCTGAGCAGACCCTATCTTATAGGCAGCAATGCTTCAGATGTTTTGTCCATTTATGCACTTGCTATGTCTGCTGTGCAACAGCAGAATTCTGTTTGCAGTGTACACATGATTGATCAGTAAAATATATATATATCATTGACTAGCAGGCGCATCTCCAACACACAAGAAAAGCCACTGAATAGCGTGCCCTGCCTTCTCTGGATGGTCTGATATTTTTGTTTTTCATTGCAAAAAAAAATCTTTAGTTGTTCTTTCAGCATACAGAAGGCAGACACTGAGGGTATACCCAGGCTGCTTTGCATCTTTATAAAGCTGCTTTGCATTGCTACATCTAGTTCAGCCGGTTGGTTAGACAGGAGTAAGCTGCTTTGAATCACTAAAGCAGTACAAATAAAACCTTGACATTTCTACCTCAAAGGATTTCTCCACCGACAGTTTTTGTGCAGTTTTAGAGAACTGGCCATACAGCATGTGCCTTTCATACTGATATAGGGGTATATGTGCCTGAAGGGATGCGATAATTTAAGTATTTGTCCTTACCAATTAGTAAAATGAATGCAAAAAAGTGTAAAGCAAATCCATAAAAATCTTTGTTATGGTAACATTGTTTTCCATTAGGCATCAGTTAACACAGTTATCTTTTCTCTTTAAAAGAATCAAAATCTGAGATACCATTTCAGGGTAACAATTTAGAAAAATGCTGACCTTTCATTTGGGTACTATCCACTAACCTAACTTCCATGCCAAACTTTTCAACATAAGTATCAATGCTGCTATTTGAGACAAGTCCCAAACAAGGCCCTCAATCCAAATAATGTTTTAGTCTGTAGCTTGCTCAAAAATCTGGATCTAGTTTTATTCTTAGAAAATCATAGGGGTTTTAGCTAAAATCTGTCTGAATATTCATAGAATGCTCTGTACGTGCCTGTGTAATGAAAAGTAAGGGCACAAACTGAGCTTTAATTTATGCTTGTGCAAATGGGGCCTAACTCCTGTCAAATCAGAATAATTTTAGGTTCATACCAGGGTAGGTGAGAGAGAATTCATCCAAAAGTCCTTGCCTGGAAGACCTTATTTGTCTAAATTAGAGAAATAACATTAAAAGATAAAACAACAGATGATGGCAGTCATGGAAACAGTGGAAACAACAAAAAATGAGGGGAAAAAACCCTATTTTTGAGAGATCATCATTAACAAAGAAAACATTACTTGCCAAGATTGAGATAATTTCTTTTGTTGCAATTTTATTTCTTCCTCCCTTCACATCAGTCATTAAAGAGGGACCAGATAGTCCCATATCTGATAAATATGCAAATTTTGTGACAACCTTGCATTTAGAGTAGGGTCTGTGATATGTAAAGGTGTTTCATGCTTTATCTCATATGTCTCTTGTTCTAACAGCTTTTTTGCTAGCTATTGTTCAGAAAAGCTTATGCGTCTCTGATTCATTGCACTTCTACCCTGCCTTCTGCCTGACTTCAGATTAACACACTAACTACCTCTCTCAGCTTTTATTTTCATTACATTCATTTAAAAGTGTACATTTATTTCACTGCACTGGAAGAGTTTTAAGAAAAATACAGTTTGTCTTCCTCTGAGTTCACTTTTGATAAATCTTTAAAATGCTAAGCTAAATGTTGTTTTAATTTTGATCTGGATTTGGATAGCCTAAAGTATATAAATCTTATACTTAATAAGGATAAAATTATGCTTATGTATTCATGCTTATATCCCAATGTGATCTACTTAAAAATAGGAAAAATAGATAATTTATTGCAATGGTAGCTGTTTAGTATAATTGATGCATCAATTCAAAATCAGTCAGGGTTTTCTGTCTGTGTCTTTTGGTGGTGGTGATGGTGGTTGTTTTATTTTTTTAATGAGAGAATGTGATAGATTTATTATAGCTTATGAGCCAATGAGAAAGCTACTTGGAAGGTTTTAGAAATTGATTTTCATTATCATTGAAACAAACATAAAACCTTTTGAACATTTTTGCTAAAAGAAAGGTGTGTCAAAACTGCTGGTGTTGATTGAAACCTGGGTTTTTTTTATATTCAGGAAGAGTAAGAATGAGGAAGCTAATATAGTCTGATGCTTAAAAAGTTTACTTGGGTCCCTGCTCTTCCTGAGATATAGCAACTATTTTTGTCCCATATCACCAAAGCAGCTTCAGCAAGCACTTGAAACAGCAGCTCTCACAGTCCAGGTCAGCGAGCTAGCCACCAAATTATAAAATGTGGAAGGGTTTTTTCCTCTCCAAATCTTTTCAAAACCAAACACTTTCAACAAAAATATGTTGGCTTTGACAAAAAGACAAAATAAAACAAGCAACCAACTGAACAAATGGGGAAAAAAAACCCGAACTCAATCATATTTCTAGGAAATTTCCTTAAGCTAAAAATCCTGTAAGATTTACACTTAATAAATGGGGGTTTACTGGAGTGTATTTTTGTTTTTGTTTGCTTGTTTGTTTATTTTGTATAGCAAAGATCATCATTTTCTAGGGCAAATCCAGTATGGAAGTCTGTGTTCCATACTATGGAAGTGATTGTTTAGTCCTCCTACTGTACCTAATTAAGACATACCATGAACGATAGACATGGAACAGCTTGCAAGGAGGTTGTTACCTCTTCTTTGTGAAGCTTGCATGCTATCTGTTGTCTTACTTGCAAAGTTTTACATGCATGAAGTTTTAAGCATTAAACTGAAGTTAGGGAAAAATAACCTTTGGTTGAAATAAGTGGAATGTGAACCAAGAGACTTTTTGGTTTGATTTTATCTTTCTCACGAGTCTCATATATAAATTATAAAAAGACTAATCACTTAAGTTGTCTGTACCAACCATCTCTTAAGTGTAATGGAGTACTCTTCATATTTTACTCCTGCAGTTCTTTATGCAGTAATATTGCCAGAGCTCTAGCGCCTAGTCATTTGTATGTGCTATCTTTTTGGAAGCACATTTTTTTTCTCACTACCTGAACACTAATTTCTTCTATAGTGTCAGAAAAGCCAGAAAAATGTACTTTGTTTCTGGATACTACAGCATTGCACATTCAGTATAGAAGCATGTGTTACTCCCCCCAATGTCCATCTGGTTCCTCTGTGCACTTTAAGGAAAATAAAAGAGCAAGTGCCTTCCTCTTGATCCTGTTTGAAACTCTCACAGGTCACTTGCTATTGTGCATTAAAATGGCAAGTAGCATATGACGCATAGCACAGACACATATGAAAGCTCATTTTCACTCTATAAGCAGTGTATATGAGAAATATTTGTTTACTTCAGAACCTTGTTGAATGTAATCGGACAGTTTATAAATGATTTCAGTTTGGATGAGGTTCTCAGACAGTATGGAGAAGGGCATTCACATTACAGTGAGTGTTTCATTGATTAGGTAGAATTATTGCCTTATAGCATATTACTGTTCCTAAAGAAATACATTCACAACATTCTTCAGCTATTTCACATCATAAAAAGACCTCTGCAGCTTCCTCAGCTATATCTTGCCTACTCATTCTTCCTTATGTCAGCAGACTCCTCTGAACAGCTGTTCAGAATTCTCTCTTCGGAGTACTAAGAATTTTTAGGGGGAAAAAGAAGACCTAATGATTCTGTGTGTTATAATCAATGGCTGATATTCTGTGTGTACTTTAGGGATCCACTTCAGAGTCATCCACCATCTCAGTTTTCTTTGATTTCACAGATGAATTTATGGTCATAGGTGGTCACCCTCTTCTTTCCAATACTGCGTTAAGGTCTATCCCTTTGGTTAGCTTACAACAATCTCTCTCTATTATAGTTAGTTCAAAACAAATCATAAAGTAATCCTCACTAGCAGGCTTTCTACAATAGCTTGGCTAGGGGTTGTATTACACACAAGCTTCACAAACCAACCAACCAATTCTTTTTAAGCTCTTCCATGTCTGTTGTTCATGGTGTATCTTAATTAGGTACAGCAGGAAGACTGAATGATCACTTCCATAGTATAAAACAGAAACCTCCATACTGGATGTGACGCATCAGGTCCTGTGGAGCATAAAATAATAATAAACTCACTTGCACCTGAAGTATTAAGTACAGTGAGTCAAAAAGCTTGAAGCAGAATCGGTCCCATCTTTGCAGGGACAAAGATGCAGGTTTTGCTAAGATGTGTAGATTAGAATAATAATGAACAGAACTCACATTCACTCTTCAGTTGGGAAAGGCAGGCAGATACTACAAGATACCACTGGCCCAAGCCAGAAGACAGGGAGGACACAGGGGGCTCAAGCACTCTTCCCAGCCTCTTGGCCATTGCCAAGCTCAGCCCAGTGAGAGCTATCCTGGTGGGCTGCCCCATCCATGCTCCCAATGCCCTACTGTCTGTCTACATGGGGGGGAAGCCCCACAACTTAGGGGTTCCCCAACATCAGCCTGGCTCTCCCCAAGCCTGGGTCTGTGTGCTGAGGGTGATGTCTCCCATGCAACTGGGCTGGTTGCTCAGGGACAACCAAAGCGGGGAAGGAGGCATGTATCCCAGTGCCAGCTGCCCCTGCCCCAAGTGGGACATGTCCCTACAATAGAGGAAGTCCTATGCATTTGGGGGTTTCTCCCACGCTGCCCTGGGATACCCCCAGCCCAGTTGCAAAGAGCCCCACAGGGAGGGTGATTTCCCCCTTGCAGGTGGGCTGGCTGCTCAGCCCCACCTGCAAGTCTGACCCAAAGGGGAATGGGAGTCCCCTGACCTGGTGCCAGCCCCCTGAGCCAGGCATGTGCCCACATGGGAGGAGACCCACACCTTGGGGGAGAGTTCCCCTGCCCTGGTCTAGGAACTCCCTGAGGATATAGGGTTCCTCCCACATAGGCAGATTACCAGCTTGGGGGGCAAGCACCCGGACAGGGGACTAATTCCCCCCACCCCCCTTTGGGTCAGAGACTCACAGGGTTCAGGGCTGAGCAGCCAGCCTGGCTGCATGGGTGGGCATCACCCCACACAGGGTAATCACCTTTGGCACAGGGCTTCCCACAGCTAGGGAAAGCATGGCTTGAGGGGAGTCCAGGCCAAGTGGGAGAAACATCCCTCAAAGTATGGGGCTCCCCCAGTATAGGCAGACACCTGCCTCATGGGGGCTGGCACCAAGATGGGGGACTCCTCCCTCACTGTGGGCCAGAGATTCACAGGGGACAAGACTGAGAAGCCAGCTGAGCTATGCAGGGGGTGGAGAAATCAGCCTCAGCACAGGGCTCCCCTCAGTTGGGCATATATCAGCTCAGGGGGTTTCCAGGGCAGGGCAGAGGACCACCTCCCCAGGCACCCCAGCTCAGGGTCTAGGCTGGGGCAGGGGTACTCTGTTCTTGCAACCCCCTACCACTGTCCCACAGGGCTGACAGGTATAGGTAGGATGCAGGTGGGGGAGCAGAGACTTTGCTGCCTCAGCTCTGTGACAGCCTGAGGGCAGGACTGACTCAGCTCAGCAGAAGCAGAGGAGCACTGGTAGAAGCTAGCCTGCCCACCTTATGAGGGGTAGTGTTGTGGGGGTAGCACGTAGCATCCTGGGATGGTGAAGAACTGCAAGGTAATTTAAGTCAGGAGGGGATCTGAGACAGAAGTTTGATAGACTGATCTAACCTAAACTGATTAAAACTGATAATCCATCCAGATTTATTTTAAACCAGGTTTAGCTGCTTTGAAACAGTTTGAACTTATGTTATAGGTTTAGACCATTTTCTGATCACTTATACCAGTTTATGTGTCATTTCTGTTCCTAACTTTGTCTTGATTCATTTGAGAATTCCTGCTTCCAATTGGTACTGTGAATCACCAAGTCAGGTAACATTAGGGCTGCTTTAATTGATCTGTGATGCAGTTTCTTACATATATTGGGGATATAGTCAAAATTCATGATTTAGATCAGGCATGTACAAATGTGGTAGCTTTAAGAAATATAGGTTCTATATTATGATTTGGGGAGAGTTCAACCCATGCTTTCAGTTGTCCTATTCTAAATTTGTTGCACTGAATATTTCTCTTGCCTTGTTTTCCTGTTATTATTCTGTTGTTTCTCTCATAAAAGAAAAACAGTCGATGGTATAATTATTTAAGTTTTACAAACAAGAATATGTATGGTACTATATTAGTGCAAGTGTATTAGTGGGCTTGCACTTAAAAGTGAACTGCTAAATTGACAAGCTTATGCAGCTGTACAGTAGATAGAGAACTGCCCCTAAAGTGACTTCTTCCTAAAGTGTTATGTTTCCAGACTGCCTGTAAGGAACAAGCAAGCTTTAAAGCTGGTTGCAAAATGCTACCAGTTTTTCTGCTTAGCTCTATCTGTCAAGACTTCTGAAGTGGAAATAAATGTTCAGTACCTCAGCTGTTTAATGTCATTGTATAAACCATTAAAAAGGGAATAAGCAAAATAAAACTTCTGATTTAGCAATCAGTTCACAAATTGCATTGATTTTTAGCAGGATGTACTTCAAGAGAATGTATTTTTAATTGCTAAAACCTGTTAGGATGACAAGAGGGGCAAGATAGTGAAGGAAAGTGAGTTAAATACAAATTCATAGTATCATAGTACCTAGGGTCAGAAGGGGCCTAGAGCAGGCCATCTAGTCTGACCCCCCGCCAATTGGAAGGAAACGAGTGCCAGGGTCACAGGACCCCAGCCAAGTACCTATCTAATCTACTCTTGAAGACACCCAAGGTAGGAGTAAGAACAACTTCCCTAGGAAGCCGGTTCCACGTCCTAGCCACCCTAACAGTGAAGTAGTGCCTCCTAATGTCCAACCTGAACCTGCTCTCCAGTAACTT
>JAGPOW010002742.1:51253430-51274642 GCA_030014935.1 Caiman crocodilus
AGTTCCCTCAGCATCCTCGGGTGTAGGTCATCCGGGCCCGCCGACTTAAAGACGTCCAGCCCTTCCAGAAGCCCTTCCACTAGGTCAACCCTCACCCTCGGCTAGCAGCGATTTCCGAGGGGGTATACATTCCTCCAACAGGAGGGATGTCCCGGTCCCCCCTCAGGAAGGCCGAGGCAAAGAACTCATTGAAGATCTCCGCCTTCTCATCAGCCACGAGCACCAGGTTACCCGACGAGTCGCTCAGGGGCCCGACATTACCCAGGGCTCTCTTCTTGCTCCCCACATACTTGAAAAAGGACTTCCTGTTGTCCTTGATCTTAGTCACCAGGCAAAGCTCCACTCCTGCCTTGGCTTTCCTAACAGCCCTCCAACATGCCTGAGCACAAGAAGAGTACTCCTCTTTAGAGGCTGCTCCCTCCTTCCAAAGATAGTATGCCTCCCTCTTTGCCCTCAGGGCCCCCCGAATATCCCTATTAAAGAACTATATTTAAATGTTATGCTAGGTTAGTAGACAATTTCAGAAAGCAAGGTCAAATGATAACATAGTAAATGACATGATTATCTCAATTAGCATGGATCAAATTCAGAAAATAATACTATATGGTCTGTACTATCTTAGGGACTGATAAAATGGAAATGGATATTATTCAAGTTAATTTAAAAGCACATGTGGTATTTCTTTTATAGAAGATATGTGTTTTCCCTGAACAACTGACACGGAGAATGCTCTTTAGAGCTATGAGATACAAACTATGTAAATAGCAAAGGAAGTGTTATTAATAGTTTTTAGCAGAGGACTGGCAAATTATCTTCCTAGCTCTACCACTGATGTGCATGGTTATGGGAAAATAATTTAGATTCCATCCTTCTAGTGTTAACTCTGTTGCAGAAAGGGATGCATCACATCACAAAGTCAAACTGCTTAGCTATTTGTATCTCAATTTTCCCCTTGAAAAAATTACTAAAATAGTGCAGATGCCTTGTGTATATGTTTTATAAATTATTTTCAAGGTGCAGAAGTTTTTTAAAGACATGTATTTTAAATATTCCTAAGGATTCATGTTTCTTTGTTTCTCATTGAATATATTATTAGTAGGATGGGACTTAATGCCCCATTCAGGAAGGTATATAAGTACATGAGCCCTAATCAAATATGCTTAAAATTGAAAGACTTGATGATTTATTTAAGGATCACTGTCTTTTTCATGGTCAGTGTTAGTTTTGAGCCAAAACCCAGTAAAGTCATTAGGAAGACTTCCACTGACATTTAACAAAAGATTTTGATCAACCCCTGGTGAGGTAAGGCTGACTTGCTGGTATGGGAATGTAGGAAGTAACTGGATAAATTGTGGGGGGAAATTAGGACATTGCATTGTGTAATACACAATATATGTAGGCAGCTTGCATGCGACAATTATCCATCCTGATTAGGGTATTTATGAAACTTAATAATAAAAGATTAGGATTTAATTTATTGGATTAATAGTTGCAACATGCCATATTATTTTAGCCATTAACTATATTTTAATCATATACTGAGAGTATTGTGAGCTCCAGCATAACTAAAGGTGATCTGCAGCTCTTTCTCTCATACGTAAAAAAAAAAAGCAAGCCATACAAAGAATGAATTGAGAACCAAAAATTGAAGGGGGGGAGACTGCAAACTGTCAGCATGGGTGATTCTCGGATTTGAGATAGCCCAGATTCAGAATGTGAGTAATCTCATTAAAATCAATGGGACTACTCATGTGAGTAGTTTGCTTGGTTTGCAGCATAAAGCTTCTATTCTTTGATTTCACTCTTTATACTTTAGAAGCATATTGTAATGGCAGTATTAATGATACCTATTGTCAGAAACCCCTCCACAGAGTACCCCTGGAGTCCCTAATTTCTCTCTGCTCTCCTGCTGCTTGTCCCAAGGGAAGGGATAAAAGGTACAAACACCAAGCAACAATGTTTGCTCAACCTGACCACAGAAAGCAGGTTATCACCATGACCAAGCACAAATATGGGGCTGTAGGCTTCTTCAAAAATGGCAGATCAGGTGAAAATCCAAATCTTCATTGCATGAAAGTTCAGATAAAGATGTATAAAACATAGCATCTTTTGTAAACTGTGTCTATGCTGTCTCCCAGCCTGTCCCTGTTTTCAGAATGGGAAGGGGGAAAGGGATCAGAAGGATCTTGTTTAGGAGTTCCCCAGGTGGTGCTGGAGGGTGGGCTGGATGCATTGGAGACCCCCCCCGGATCACACCCTCTAACCTTTGTAATGTAGCAGGGAGCAGGGGCCATTGCTAGGGGAACTGGCAGCCAGCAGCTAGATTCCCTCCCCCCTGGAAATAGAGAGCTTCTGTTTGGTCCTGGGGATTGTTGTAACTCAGAACCCTTCCAGCAAAGCATTCTCAGTTACAGTTGGGAGCTGCACTTCTATCTGCACCTAAAGTGATACCTCTTTATTTCTTTAAGTCTCTGCTCCAAGTGCCCTTATACTGAGCCCCAAGCTGTAGCAGAGAAACTCCGTCAGCTTCAAGTGGTTTCTATTTGGATGGTGAAAGACATTTTAGGTCCCCTTTCCATATAACGGACTAGCCTGGAATATCACTAGCCCAAAGATCACTATTTACCAGACAGTAAATAAGAAGACAAACAACAATATCCTCTAGAAATTTCTTGCCTCTCTGAGGAATGTGGAGCACCACTATTTCTCAGATGCCTTTGCTACTGTTTGGTGGTTTTTCTCATTTTCAGGAAACAAGAACTTCAGTGCCCATCCCACCAGTGACTCCTTCTGTCTTGCAATTGGGAGTGGCAACTGTCTGTGCCCTGGGGACAAAATGTTAAGGAATACTTAAGTTTCACTTTAAGGAAAAGTATTTCTCACTTCCTTTGGCTAAACCATGTTCAAAATCATAAATATATACATCAGCATCAGTCTGTGCAATACAACATCAGTGGATCCTTAATAACATAACTATTCAACAAGACCACACACCCTTTATCAGAACAGTAAATATAAAAAAACCTCTCAAACCCCAACAAGATTCAATGGGGTTTGTGACACCTCTTATCTAAGTGATGAAGTGAATATGTATTGATACAAATTGAGTCAGTGTCTCAAGTCACAATCTAATACAGTTTTCTTATGTATGTTCATATTGTTCCCTTTGTCTCTCCCAAACACATTTTCTGTCTTTCTATCTCTTTTCTTTACCAAACTTCTTTGAAATTACAGCTGGACTAACCAATGCATTTAAGAGCATTGAAGCAATGTAGAATAGACTACAATGAAAGTAGCTTGGAGACATTTACATGTGCCATGTGTTTTCAATAAAGTGGAGATCTGGAGTTCTTTTTTTGGGGGGGTGTTCAGCATAAGGAATATACATTTTGATTTGGTTATTCTGCTGCTCGTCAAGGTCTGTATGAACAAGCAGTACAGTTACAGGTATCAGGACCGAATGCAAGAGAGTTCAAAATCAGAATAATCCTTTTTCACCAAAGGACACTAATTGCTTAGAGAGAAAGCTGTTAAATTAAATCTCAACCATCTCAACCCATCTTGAACACACAAGATCAATTCTGATCTGTTATACTGATATAAGTCAGAAGTAGCTCAAATGAAACTGTCAAGATTACTGTGGATTTATCCAGAGTAGAAATTAGCCATATATATTTCAAATGGTTTCTATGTTGTCCCATTGATGTAAATTATTAAAGATTATATAGTATCTCAGCCAATCACCTAATAAGTATATATAAAGTGTGTTTTATTTGTTTCAGGTGGGAAATGATAAAACTAGCACAACCTTATGTTTAAATCAATAAAATAAGATTTAAAAGGGAACAATAACAGTAACACTTGATTCTAAGGAACTATTTTTCTGAGTTTCCAAAAGTGCTCAAGGTTGTACACTACAATAATACTAATAAAAGTAGAGCAACCATAGCAAATTGAAATTGATGGAAAAAGCAGAGTTTTTTAAAATAAAAAATTACATTGTAAAAGAGAAACCATGACCTGACATGTAAAAAAAAATCAAGGAATGTAAGAAATATAACATGGTCATCAAATAATCCACATGATTATATTTACAGTAAAACTAGAAGTCAAGAATACTGTTTGAAGTTGCATGCATTTGTTTAGACAAATACTTTCATCCACTAGAGGGCAGATATGCAACAATGCCTAATACAGGTGCGTGAAATGGACCTATTCAATTTGGATTCAACCTGAATTGGGGACAATGATTCAATTAATTGATTCAGATCACTGTCCCTGATTCGACTCAGCAAAATCTGAATCTGAATATTTAATGCTGATTTGGAAAATCAGTGCTTCAGACAGACACAGCTTTAAAAGTTTTTTTCTACATACCTTGAGGTAGCAGGCATGGCTTGCGAATGCTGCAATGCTGGGGCAGATGAAGCTTCCCACAGGAATGTGAGGGGAGGCCTCCATTTGCTCAGCAGCAGACCCGGAAGTACTTCCGTCCACTTCCAGGTCTACTGGGGAATGCACTGGGGCCCCGCATCTCTCTGGCTGGGCAATCAGCTGCAGAGGGACCCTGAGTGCCCCCCTCCACACACCCAGGAGGCACCAGTCATAAGCCAGGGCAGTTTGGGGGGGGCCCAGTATGCTCCCCAGTGAACCCAGAAGTGGACTGGAAGTGCTTCTGGTACACTTCCTGGTCTGCTGCCAAGTGCACTGGGGAGCCCCCCATGCTTCTGTGAGATGCAACATGGGCCCCAGCATTGCAGCATTCATGAGGCCCTGCTACCTAGAGCTATACAGAAAAAATATTTAAAGCTGTCTGTATGTCCAAATCTCTGAATCTTTCCAAATCTCTCCGAATTGATTCAGAGATTCCGATTTGATTTGGAGAGATTAAAGGGTCTTCTGATTCAATTTGGTTTCAAAGATTTAGTCACCAAATCAGGCCGAATCTCTGCCAAATAGAATTAGGGGCTGAAGCTTCTCACAGCCCTAATGCCTAATCAGTTATTAGAAAAGGTAATTGCATTCCTGTGAACTCACTTTCTCTCAGACATTTCCTCTCTGTTGTGTAGGGGAGGAGGAGACAGCAGAAGGATGCTGAAATATTTTACTTTTGATTCATCTTGAGTATGCTTTGGCACAAAGGCTAGTTTGTGTTATATTGCTTTTGCACAGCACAGCTGTGAAATTGTTATATTTTAATTATATTCAATAAAGCCCAGCTAAAGCATTTTTCCTCTTAAATTGTATTTAGTTGGAATTAAAGAAAAAACTGGTACACAGGCATGAGATTTACAATTATGGTGTCTAAAATTATTAGGCAATTTTGAGCACTGTGTACGTGGAAACTGTCCATCATTCATTACAATGGTTCTGATGTATCAGTATACTAAAAACAAAATACTGTGGACAGAATATAAAAATAATTTCCCTCTGCCTTAGTTATTCCAACTCTGTAAACAGTATTTGTTTAAAGCATTTCTTCTTAGGCTTTACTTTTGGCAATTGGTAATATCCTGTGTGTGTGTGTGTGTGTGTGTGTGTGAGCGTGCGCGCTCTCACATAAAATATATATAAATACTTTAATTCAGTATCAAAATGTTATTTCATAAGTTCTGTAGCTAATAAAAATAATGGAATTAAAGTTAATGACACTATATTTATGTTCTATAATCATGTTCTAGTTGTCTATTGCAAAAACAAACACTCCTGACATTTGTTATAGCACTTCCTAAAAATGGGTCCCTTAACAAGACATAATCACTAATAAGCAATGATCAGATCAGCAAGAGTCCTGGGAGGATTCCATTAAACCACTACTCATAGTTGGAACTAGCCACACTTGTTTCTGTGATTGGTTCTAGCGAGTAGAAAGAGAGATTTTGAAACTGTTGAACCCACTTGATACCTCTGGACAAGGTCAGGTTCATGCCTTATCTTTATGAGGGTGCTGAAATGACATATATCACAAAGCCCCATTATTTTTGGGGAGGTTGTGGGCTGTAATGCAAGTTTTTCTGTATTTGCTTCACTGACATGAGCTAGATGGTCTTGGTGGAAAGCCATGTTATCTTGTATCCATCTGTAAGACTTTTACCACTGTATAGATTACGTTTTGCTGTCTGTACACATTTTTATGATTTTGGACATGGTTTAGCCAAAGAAAATCAAGGAGGCATACTTAAGGAAAAGAGAGTAGGTGTGACTCCTAAGTATCTGCCCAATTGCTATTTCAAATCACAGACAGAAAGTACCTCTAGTGGATGGACACCCAAGTTATTGTCTGCTTGGAATGGGAAAAACAATGGCACAATCACAAAGGCATCTGAGAGAAATTGGCCTCTTAACCAGAAATGTCCCAGGAAGAGTGTGGCAGGGCACTATTTGTGCCTGCCACTTTAAGGGCTAGAATGCAGCTGCCAGCAGGTACCTGATTAGGGCAACCATTTTAGATTCAGGGCTGCCCATATAAACAGGGCAGTTCTGATGCTGGAGGTGAGGCAACAACATTGCCTTGTTGGAGGGCTGCTAGTATTATCTGGAGGCAAGGGAGGAGCTGTAGGGGATGGTAAGGAGGCTCCAGGTCCTCGGTATGATCTAAAACTGCACCCTGCCAGGAGTGGGTGGCCTGAGGAGCTCCCAGTGGTGTGGGAGCCCCCAGGAAATGCCAGGCCAGTTACCACACTGCTGAAAGGCAGGTCAGGGTGCCTTAACCCCTAGCCCCCACAACCAGGTAGTTTACCCCTTTGTTGGAGGGTTGAGAAGGTGGACCCCATGGTGAAAGAGTAAGGGCCATAGACTCAGATCTGTCTGAATTTCTCCTGACTGGCCCATGCTGGAGCCAGGACCAAAGGGTTGAAGGGCGGGGGGCCCACTGCTAGGCCCCCGGGCCAAAAGCTGAGGGCCTGGGGTTCTGACTGGCTTGGAAGTGGGCCAGGGCTAGTGAGCTGAAGGTCCCAGTGGGGGGATCACACCCAAAGGGGGATCAGTTCAGGGAGTTATGGTGCCCAGTAGGACAGTGGAAGAGGCCACCTGAGGGGAGGAATCCAGGTGGGGTTCAATAGGAGGATTCTGGGGTCCGGTGTGGGGGCCAGTGAGTTATGAGAACATCTAGATGCCATCTGCAAGTCTTGGGCTGTAGTGTAGGGAAGGAAAGGAGCTTCAGATAGCACCCCCTGGCATCAGGGCAGGAAATGGGCAGCCTCCCACTAGTTAATTATAACAAAAAGGCATGGCGGGCGAGAACACAGGTGGTTGGCCCAGGAACAGGTGGGCAGGCCACAGCAAGATCGGCCCCGACCTGGCCCCGTGTTACAGAGAGAAATATCTGGAAGCTTCTGAGACTCATGAGCACTTGGGATAATGCTGATTTGGGTAGCGAGCTATTTTAGAGGTATTTAGAGTACTATCTTAGTGATAGTCTTTGGGTGATCCCAAGTTTTGGGGCAGTCCAGGTCCCCAGTAGTCAGATCTGGCAGGATCAGCAGGACAGCACATCCATGAAAATATTGGCAGGCTTCTCTGAAAGGTTAAGTGGTAGTCAGATGAGAGGATAAAAAACTTGTCTTTTTGTCCTAGCTTCAAACTTAAGGTCATTTTTTCTTGTATAATTCTTTTTTTTCCATCCATAAAAATTCCTCTTGTTGTTTGTTGTCTTACTTATTGTCTGATGAAGAGTGATCTTCTGGTAAGTGATATTCCAGGCTAGCCTGCTTTATGGAATGAGGGACCTAACATTTCTTTCACACCCATGGAGCTGGCAGAGATTCCCCGATGCAGCTGTAAGGTCCAATATAAGTACAACAGAGCCAAGGCATGAGCAGGTAAGGCGTTTTCCCAGGACAAATCTTAGTCTGTTCTTTGGGACGAGCAGTGAGACAGTGAGAAGAAGCATGGGGCTCTGGAGGGGCCCGGCAAATTGTTTTATAGACAACATCCATAAAACTAGGGAGCAGGAGGTAAGTAACGTTGATGTTGCCAGCCTCCGTATGCTTCTGTAGTTCACTTTAGGGATGCTCACCTGGAATGTGATAGGCTGCATTCAAATTATGTCTCTGCTTTAGTCAAAGTGGAGATTTGAACCAAGACCTCACATATGTTAGAAGTGTGCCATGCCCAGCAGGTTATTCTGTGGTGGGTTCTCTGTCCCTCTCCTTTCACTGTATAAAATGTACAGATATTCATCAGAGTGGGAACTAGATCCTAGGGGTGTCACCTCTCAAGGAAGTGTTCCTATAGAATCCAATAGTGTCATTCTCAGTCACCCTTGAAAGCAAAGAATATTTGTGTATATGTGATGTTCACACACATTCTGTGGATATCCCAGCCTATTTTACTCTCTCTACATATGTTCCTACAGATATTCACTTCTTTACAAGTGCACTGTTGAAATTAAAGTTTGACTGGGGGAAGAAGGTTTGTTTTGTCTTTTGTTTTCTGACTGGTTGGTTTTTATTCCTTGTTTGTCTGATTAAGTCAGTCATCCTGTCCTAAATCAGGAATAGCTTTTAACCCTAGGTATTAAGTAACTAGAAAACATCCATACCTATATGTCCACCATGCTTCTAATTAGAAGAATAAAGAAATTACTACATATACATGGAGCAGAAAGACCTAAGTTTTGGCAATTCCAGCACTTCATTTATTTTCATCAACTCCTGTAATATTGTGTTAGAAAAGAAATACACAAAGACATGTGTGAACCTTATTTCCCCTCACAGGGGAGCATATTTGCTGATGTGAAGGTAACTAGGGGCAGTCGGGGAGAGTAGGTAACGCTGATGGGGCTTTACACAGACAGTTACTGTTACTACAGCTTTTAAGGCTAAACTTGATAAGCTTCAAAATATCCTGGGGCTAATTATAGAAAGTGTGATTCTTTTCTTAGCCATACACTGTTTAACACTATTAAGGGTTTAATCAGTTTTTCTCAGTGAAGTTACACTCTGATCAAAGTCCTTTGTCTTTCTTTGATAATTGACAGCTATTTAAGATACAGTGTTAAGCATTTCAACCTCCTCCATTTAAAGGTAATGGATAAATTGGCTCTGCTGCCAGACATAGCTTCTGAATAGCTATCTTTTTCTCCAGACCTTATGATAAACGATGCTTAATGGAATGTCCTTCTGAAGTATGGTGCTGACTTTATGAAGGATTAACTTCAATCATGCTTAGAATCTTTAGTTGGTTTGCTAGAGAATTCATTGGTTTATGTTTTTGCATATTAATGATAAAAGTTACAGAGCATGTGGTATCATGTTATATTTCTTTGGAGTTAAGTAACCCCCTTTCATGGAGGTCAAGAGAGAGCTTACCTTCCTAAGTTCTTATCCAAAGTTTATAAGAAAATGTGGGTGTATGCTGAGTGTTTCCATTGATATAAAGAAAAATATCCATCTTCAGGCTTAGAGCTGCTGGATTCACTTCCCATTGTGCGATTGCGGAACTGTGGATTTGAAAGAAAAAAAATGTCAGTTTTAAGACCCACCAATGAAAACTTTTATAGCTGTCTATGGAGCATATTTTTTGCAAACCCAGAATGAAAACTCAACTTCTAAGGAAAAACTCCAGGTAAAATTCAGCATCTGATATATTGCATAAATTCTCTGGGTGATTCTCTTGGCTTTCCATCCAAAAGGAAGGAAGACCTGAGAACCATTTGCAAGACCTGTACATGTACATGCATTTTAATATACTGTTATGTGGGATTGTAATTATCATACTGAAAACTATTTCCTAATGCAATATTAGCAAACTATAAGAAAGCATGTTTTATATTGTTGCTTTTTAAGAGTCTTATTTTTTGATACAACTCATTTTGTGTGGACATCAGATCTAAAAAATAAATTTGATAACAAGAAAACTATTGGTACAGCGTTTCATTACGGCAATGAGACTTAACTCTATTCCAATGAGTCTTAACTGTATTCAATACTTTTAAGGAAGACAGAATTCTTGTTCTCATAACCTACCTAAAACATCTTTGCAGTGTATTGGGCTCTCTTTCTTTTTAGTTCTCTAGTATATTCTTTGTGGACTAACAAGATCAGCTAAGAAATGGTATTAATTCAGAGACTTTATGAGACTTTTAAGAATGGCTTGTAATTTTGAATCGCCCAATGTATCCATCTTCAGACTTTTACAGGGTCTGATTTTTTAAGGGGCAAACTGCAGCAGAGTGTTTGTAAATAAGTATTTCAGGCTACTTCATTTTGGCATACAAAGTATTGGTAGCTTTTGGTGGGGGAGAGGGGCGAAACCTTACTTTACACGTTTAATAAAGAGAGAACATTATACTTGTCCATAGTTAAGTTATTCTAGTAATAATATTTTATGGCCTTTAGCTTGGACCAAGCAAGGGCAATACCTTTAACATGTAAATCTAATGCTTCAAGGGTTTTAACAGCATGTTTTCTTTCTTGATAATCGTAACATTTAACAAACAGCAAACAGATATTTTATGGATAATATTGTCTCTTCCCTGTCTCTCAAGAATGATCCTAAAACAACTAAAACATTTATTTCTGTAGACTTGTTTAGGATGTGTTATTGAAATATACAATGGCAGTAGAAAATGGAGGTGATAAACAGTAGTATTTGGGCCTTATTACACAGTCATTTTGGGCAGCTCCTGAAGCTCTTAACCTCTGGTTTGTCTTCATGTCAATACCTGAAATTAGTTTTAAACACTTGTCATGTGTGAATGTCCATACACATTCTCTTCTGAGTGATGCCCTGGCACAATCCTCCAGTACTGTAGGATGCTCTTCTCTTCCCCTCCTCACTCCCTGGGAGATGGTGAATGCAGACAGAAGTGGCAATTTTCACCCAGTCTGGCCATAGAAAGCAGTTTATAACCATGAGCAAACACAAGTTCATGGCTGATGACAGCTTCAAATGTCTGAGTATATGAAAATCTGACCCCTCAGGGTGCAGACGGAAGTGCAGCTCTCTGCTGTAACCAAGAATACTTTGCAGGAAATGATCTGAGTTATAACAATCTCCTGGAACCACACAGAAGTTCACTGTTGGCTCCAGGAATGAGGGGAATGTAGCTGCTGGCTGCAGCTTGCAGCCAGTTCCCCTAGCACTGGCCTCTGCTCCCTGCTAGGTTGCAAAGTTTTCAGAGTGTGGGGAGGGGAAAGGGAAGAGAGGGTGTACATTCTAGGGATTTCTCAGCCAGAACTGGCAGGTGGGGTAGGTGAATTGGAGCCCCCACCCCCTGACCTTGGAAGCCATGCACTTGTATTTGGCCATGGCTATAAATTGCTTTCTGTAGTCAGATTGGGCAAAATTATCAATTTTTTTCTGCACCCAGTGTGTTGCTTGGGCTACACTCTACTGCTCCAGCCAAGAAATGAGCAGAACGTGCCCCATCCATAATTCCTACAATTATTTTAGGGAGATGCAGGCTGACCCAGAGCACTCTTAAATGCATGCACAGGTGTCCCCTGGCTGTGTAGTGTCAACACTGCAAGCTCTCTGCTCCTCTGGGGCTCAGCATTCAAATGTCTGTTCAGGCCTCTCCAGGTAAACTTTTCTACCAGGAAAACAAACCCAGGAAAATTGTCCAAGATCATTTGAATGTATGAATGAAGCCTAGGTCCTAGTGAAATACAAATATCAATAAAAATATTACAATTCCAGGACTAGTACACTTTGATATCTCCTTAATTTCTCTGAGTGCATCCTCTCAGGTTGGCATGCCTTCATTTGTCTCAGGCTGACTCCTTTAATTCTCCCACTCTGAGACTACAAACCTGCCAAGGTTATTTATCAGGTCTAAATGAGTTTGGCAACATACACATTTTCCAAATCGCATCTGAGCCCAGTGGTAGATACAGTGTTCCTAACCAGCTATTTTAAAATATTTTTGTGTGTTGTTTAATAATAAAAGTAGGCACACAGCATTTAAAAAGGGAAAAAAATGCTGACACAATCAGGCTAGGTAGATTTAGCTCATCCAGACAATGTAGTCATAGGGTCTGTGAGTTCATTTTGCTCCTAGCCACCTCTGCTTCTCTCTTCCTGTTTTTAGGGGTATACTTTTATTTATCTAGAAGTTCTATATTATAGTTTCTTTCCCACACTTTTCAGTAACTAGCCAAAATTCAGCAAAATGTTTGACACCAGCTATGTCCTTTATATGCAAGTAAGAGGGAGCTTTCTGAAGTCATACTTTTCTCTCCCATATGTCTGCTTTCAGCTTATGTTGAAGCAACTATTTGTAGTCATGTAGTAAACACCACAATCATGGTCAATCAAACTATGCATCTAGGAATAAAATGCTAATGACAACTTTTATAGCTGTTATAAACCAAATGAATTATTTTCTACCTATTCTTTTTTTTTTCTATTCGTCTTCAAGAGGATTTGGTCACAAGACCAAACAGAAATTAAAATAGGAAATCCTTAACTCAGTTTAATTTTAAGTTTAAAATATGAAGAAGGGGAATGCACTCGACAATTTCTGGACAAATTTCCCCATCATTACTTCATCCTTTTAATTGAGTTTGTTCTCTAAAATCAAATGCCATTCTAATGTTGATTGGGATTGTTAATATGTAAGTGTGTATTACTCCCAGATCAATAATATTGAAACTGTTCTAGCTTTAATTTGCAATTTCACATACACTTAACTCCTCCTTAGACTTTATGTAGCAACCAATAAAATATTTTCTCTAGCTTAGCCACCAGGATTTTGATTTAGATTTAAAATTCTTAGTGTTCACAGATTTTGGATGATGCAGCAGCTTAACACACATGATTTTTTTAATTTTTTTTTATGAATGATGATAGTAATTCACACTGTACTCATGGACATAATACCCTGGAGTCATTTGGATAACTGGGTTTCTTAGACATCAAGGAGGCAAGTCAATCTGAGAACAAGTATTCGTATGGGAAAAATGATCTGTCTTGCAACTTTATGTCCAACTTCACTCTTTTAATTATGTTCAATTTTTTTATCTACAGCCATTTTTTTATTTCAACTTATAAAGTGTGACTCAGACAAGTTGAAATGAGTCAGTGAAATAGGACATTTGAGGTAACAGTCTTCAAGTCTGTATTGATTTTATTCCCATTGGAAATTATTTCCCGTAGCTTAAATCAGGAGGGCAATGAACTAGATTCATTAAAGCAATTGTTAGTTGACAGAGATATTTATGTGTGTGTGTGTGTGTGTGTGTGTGTGTGTGTGTGTGTGTGTGTCTTTTGGGGGAGGGGTTCAGTCGTTAATGAATAAATGACATTTCCATTTGTTCAAATTTGAAAGTAGATGAATAGTTCTGTTAATTACTGAATCTGCCACACATGCAGATAATAGTATAAATTAATATTTATGAAGTACTCATTTCCTACAATTATCAAAATTTGGTAATTATTGCTAGAGCAACTCATTACTTATATATTTCTGAATCTTAAGTAATATGGCCTTTTATTTTTTAGTGCAATTCAAACCCAGAAAATTTCTATCTTCCTGTGATAAATCAAGCCAGATTAGTCAGTTTTCTTCTCCTCCTCATTTTTCCTACCTCATTCAAGATGTTTCACAGTGAAGTTTTAAGATGTTATAAAATTAAATTTCTCACTTCAGATGTGACTTTGTTAAATCTGTGCTCAGTTATAACTGCAAGCTGCTATGTTACATGCCTAAGTCCATCCATCACCTGTTACTAAAATTAAGAGCAAGTATTGGTTTTTACTTAACATTTACAAGTTTGAGCACTTACATGTAGGGCAAGGGCATGAAACTTGTCTTATCTAACAAATGTATGCTGAAAACTGAAGTTCAGTAACTGAGAATATAAAAGTGCATTCCATAGCACATCTAATGGTGCAGGGATTAAATATCAACATTGGGATAACTGAGCTCACCCAACCCTTCAGAAAAGATGAAATGGATCATGTTCTACCTCTAAACCACATATGACACGTGCGATAAAATGGGGTGACACAGGCAGGGCCAGCACACGCTGCCCAAAATTGGATCCTGACCAACTGGAACTATACTCTGGCTGCTGGCCAGGCTCTGAATGGCAGGACTGCCATGGTTGCAGCTCCTCTAAGATCCCGGGTAAGGCTGCTGGGGCCAGAACAGTTGCTGGGCTCCAGTCTTCCTTACCCCACCTGGGGTAACTGTGCCAGAGGGCATGTAACACAGACATTTCCTGGGGACAAGTAGCAGCAGCACAAAGCGTGCCATTGCTTTTTGTTCCTAGGGAAGCAAACATCCATGCTCATATGGATGCATATGGATGCGGCCAATGTGTCTTCTTCTACAACAGGCCATCAACTCAACCATCACTACTGAGGTCACAAAGAGGAGGTTAGACACACTTATCTTTTTTCCATAAACTAGAGATTAGAACAACTGCCAAAGAGACAGATGATATAAGTTCCAGAAACTTCTGAACCTGATAGGCTTGAAACCCATATCTCTTACTTCTTGGGAAATTCCCTGAATTATGGGCTGAGAGCATCCTCTTAGCTACCTATGTTCTGGTCTTGCCCTACTCCAGTACTGTTTATACATTTTGTAATAAACAGCCAGTGGGTAAAATGGGTAATATATAGGAGCATTGAAAGAATGTTATGAAAGATAGTTATGTGCAGATGTTACACTTAAATTGACCTAACTTAGATTGAACTAACCTAGGGTTAGGTCTGTCTAAGTGCAAATCAGTTAGATGTTCAGGGAGTAACTGCAGGTAAAAACTGGTTGGCTTGATCTAATTTAGTTTACCACAGGTGTAATCAGAAGTCATAATTTTCTCTTGATCTGGCCACAGAAAGCAGTTTATAGCAGTGACCAAATACAAATACACAGCTGCAGACAGCTTTAAAAATGACCTATCAGGTGAAAATCTGACCCCTCATTGCATGATGTATCAGGTGAAGACATTTCAGAATCTAGCATCTTCTGTAACTTCTGTATACAGCAGGAGTGGGCAAAATAAAGCCTGCAGGCTAGATCCAGCCTACCAGGGCATTCTATCCAGCCCATGGAGTCCCTAAAAATGTTAGTGAATTAATATTTATTTGCAGCAGCTCCCTGTCAAAGCTGGCTGGAGCCAGCAGCAGTAGGACTCAGAGGAAGCCCTCAGCAGGCTTGCAGGCCTGAACAGCCCAGCCTCGCCCACCCCAGCCACTTCCATGCTTTCCTGCCCCTGCCCTGCTCCAGTACCACATGACTGTGGCTCCCGGCTGCATCCCCAGACTGTGGAGCATGGGACCGCGCTGATAGGGGTGCGTAGGTGTGTGTGCGTGCATGTCTGCAGGCACAGGGCAGAACGTGTGTGTGTGTTTGTGTGTGTGTGTTCATAGGGTGAGTCTCACACTCACACCCCTCCATATACATGCACCTATGCCTCCCTTCACACTGCCATACACAAACTGCAGCCACCCTTCCCCCATTCCCACCCACACCCCACATACCCACACACCCACAAGGCCCCACAAACCTATACCCACCCCCACAATATACAAGAATAAGACTTAATTTTAAGCTATTGCACAGTCACCTCTGTGTACACTACACACACGCATGTCAATCAGGATAAAAATATTTTTTTAAATCAAATTAGTGAATGTTGTAGAGATCACTTTTTAGAAGATAATTTGGTGTTTTTCTGGTTCTGAGATGGCAAAACCCCTTGCTGAAAGGAGTACGTCTGGGGGCAAGGGGAGGGAGACTTCTGGTGGCAAAGGTCAGGGATTAGCGAGTGGGCCTTCTGAAACTTCCTGAGGTGGGTGGGCTCCAATTCACCCATCCCACCCCTTCAGCACCAGCTGGGGTGCCCCAAGAATGAGTTTCCTCTACTGCCCTTCTCCACTCCCATTTTGAAAACAGCCAGCATTGGCAGACAGCCATGACCATTGTTATGAGAACCTGGCTACAGGCTCTCAGCCTGCAGCCAGATTCCCCTCTCCCTGGAACCACCAGTGAACTTCTGTTTGGTCTGAAGTAATGTAACTCAGAACGCTTTGCAGGAAACATTCTGAGTTACACCTAGGAGCTGCACTTCTGCCTGTATCCCACTGCCCACTTGCTCTAGCTGCAGGGCTGAGCTTTTCCTACCCTACCCAACACTGACCAGGTCTTCTTTAAATCACCAACACTCCATCCTTGGAAAGACAATCACTCTGATGACCTACCAACCCCTCCAGAACTGCCACTGCCTCTGTACCTGCCAATCCCCAGTTGCAGACCTGCTAACCCCCTCCAATCCCACCCACTCCTCCCTCAACCCCACATTACTTAAATTGGGTTCCCAACTTGGTTCCCAGGACTGGCAAACATCAGGTCCTGCTAATATCTGCATGCACCATAAGTCTTCCCTTCCCCATCCCCCAGGGCACAACAGGATCAGCACACTAGCCTGCATAGCCTTTGTTTGATAAAAGTACTAGTATCAAACACTCAAATTTAAAAGCATCAGTTATCTGTTTTTAAAGATGTATTGGGAAGAATTGTAGCATTCCATTTACAGAGTGAATCCCTAAAGTTAATTTGAGTTCCTTGAATTCTGTGTTCAGTCTATATGAAGGTTGAAATATATACCTAATAGGCAGAATGCAATGAAACATTGTTATGCAGTGAAACATAATAATCCACAAAGCCTAATAATTTCCAGTAAGAGCCTGTCATTTCCTATGGTCAGCTCTCCACATCAGTTGCTGTATTTGGTAATCATTTGATCTTCCAATAAATAGATATTCAGCATTTTACTAGTCTTACTAACTGTAGTTCTTATAAATATGATTATTAGTATAGCATGTTCAAGTGTACTGTTTCAATATGCTATGTATTTAATGCTTCAATTTTCATATTCGGCAAACTGAGGTCCATAATGTAAGTACATTAAACAGACCACATCTGACCCTTTAAAATATGGGACCCTTGTGCTTTTGATCGGAGAAGCCTTATCTACCTTTAATGAGATAATTGGTATTTTATACCAATACATTCCAATTAACAATATTTTGCTTATGAATGTCTGTACCAGAAGAATTGAAACTTCACAAAGTTTTTTTTTTACTAAAAGTTTTTTTTTAAAGAAAACTGAAAAACTGACAATATATGTTTTATTGCTTCTGAAAATATTGTGTTTTAAGGTATTTTCAATGTTTATCAAACTAATTTATATATGAAGTACTTAAAAATGCTGATAACTAGTTTGAAAATGGTTTCATGGTTTACCAAAGACTGAGAAAAATTCCTATGTTATATGCAGCGTCTACTAAATAATAGTAGTAATAATAGTAGTAATAATGCATTAAAATTATAATCCTTTCTTAATTAAAAGTAAATTACATTTAAAGAATGAAATCTAGGTTGATTTTGAACACAAACTAAAAACACCCCCCTGTACCTGCCAAAAATTATTATTATTATTTACTTATTTTTCATCCAGCTCCACTTCCCATCTGACATGGTGATAAGGGCATTATATATAAGCTATACTGTTTTTAAGGCATAGCAGACTTATTCAACTGAAAATAAATACATAATATTAAAACTTGATATAGCATTAACTCAGTTCCCCAAACTGGCTGAAGTAATTCATGAGCATTGCATTGTGGGTGCCTTATATTCATTCTCCTGTTCTGTTATGGGTTTGGATCTTTGGTTGGGCTGTATCTCCTATTAACTACCCTACGAAGTAGGTAAGCTTTTATATACTGTGGTGATGAGGACTATATAGAAATGTAAATAGTTAAATGTATTTCTTTTATAACTGGTGCACTTAAGACACAAAGATCTATATTTGTTGTATTGTTTGTGAATAGGTTCTAATTCCAGTCATTTCAAAGATCATTGGCTGACTTATTGTCATTAGCTTATATGGGCTTTGGATCAAACCCATGTTAAGGCAGTTGTGTGTAAGCTTTTTATTATTAGAAATAGCATCTTTGAAAACTAAGAACTGTCACTGTGACTTGACTTATCAATGCGGTGACAGAAGTGACTGAGTTGGTCTTGGCACATGTACTTCCTATTTTAGAAGAAAAAAAAATAGGAAAAATACATATATATTTTAAAACATTCACTCACAAATTTTCTAATTTTCTCACAATCAATAATTAGGCAGATCATTCTTTTAGATGCAAATAAAGTATGCAGTCATTTTAATATTTACAAATGTATAAATATATAAATATTTATATAAACATAGAAATATATTTAATATATATTTAATATATATATTATATATTATATATTAATATATTTAATAATATATAAATGAGAGACACTGGCAGGGATGGGCGGCTGCAGGTCAGGAATAAGGGGCACCAGCAGGGCTGGTGGGTGTTGAGGCTCGGGAGTGAGGGGCACTGGCAGGGACAGAGGCTGTGGGTCGGGGGTGACATTTAAATTATTTTAATACCATTTGCCAAATGGGAAGGAACAGAAATGCAGGACTGTATTTTCTTTATATTAAAAAGTTCAAAGAGAACTTAACTTCTTTTTTTATGTTCAGATCCGCTTCTACAAACTTTTAAGAGTAAAAATCTTTCAAGCAAATTACATCCCTCCATGTTCTTGTTATTTGTTTTTCCCAGTAGATTTTTATTCATGTTCCTGTATTTGGATGTCTGTCCATTCTGGCAGTTGTGTAATGAGTTTTGGAAGATTAGGAAGGTGTTAAAGTTGTCACTGAAGAAAAGGGAAGGAAGGGGTGTAAGAAAAACAATGAAGGCGATTAGGCCTCCACCAAGGAGGAAAATAAAAGATGAAAGACCCTGGAGCTTAATTTTCTTTGATCCATTTTGTAACCTTGGCATTCTATGAGCGGGTATATTCTCTCTAAGATTCTGAAGAATAAGATCTATGTCTTGCTCATTTTATTGAACAGCTGCTGCCAGTTGCTTAGGAGTTAATTTTATGTCATCTTACTGCTGACAATAAATTATCCTCGGTAATCTCCTACAAATTGATAAGTGATAATATATTTTCCAGGATAGCATGTAATGCTTAAGAGCCATGGACTCCCAGAGCCCATCGTGGGTGATATTTCCATATACAGTGACAAGAAATGTTTTAGGAGTGCTCCCTGTGCTCATAATTTTAAAAATGTAATTTGGTAGATTGACATTTTTTAATGTTTGGGATTTGCCCTGCTATTTAATAAATCAAAAGTATAGAGTAGTAAATAGTATTTTTGTCTGCCTTATATGAGAGTATACCTTAAAAAGGATTTTTTTTAAAGAAAAAGATTTCCATGAGATATCAAGAGTTCATCTTTAATCTTTTTAGTACTTACAATGTTCTCTTTCATAGAGGAGGTGGGGGATTTTTGTTTGTTTGTTTTGTTTTTTGCCTGGGTTACAGTTATTGAAACATATGCCCTCATTTTAATAGTCTGTTGTGAGTTTCACTTGCATGGCTCAGTTGGCAAGACATAAGCGCTCATGTATGTTGCTTTGTAATATAAGAAGCAATAAATATTGGTTGTTCTATGGAAGTTAAAAAAATGAAAAAAATTACAACATGAAATAAATCTCAGAAAATCATTTAATGCATTTGTTAAAAGGCAACACATTATTAATATGCAACAAACAATGATACTGAAAACAATTATCTTTTCTCCCACTGAATTGTGAGATGAGAATACTGTGCTCCTCTTTTATCATAGTTTTCTCTGACATTACACAGACCATAGTTAGAGTGGATAATTTAGTTAATTACTGCTGATTAAATCAGTTGATAGGAAATAGAACCATAACACTGATTGTTACTTAAAAAGATAATATTGCTTATTCATTCAGCTGGTGGGAAATGAAGAAGTACCTAGTTGCTTGGAGAAAGGTCCTCAAATTAAATAAATGATTAAAGGGAGGATCTTATAGTAAAAGGGGTTAAAAGACTGGACACGTGTTGAAGAGTATGGATAGCATATGTGTTTATAGGACTAACCGTTTTTTGGGTTTTTTTTACTGGGCTGTCACAATGTCTTTGAATTCCATTAATAAATAATGTAAAATAAATAAGGCAAGAATCAAACACAACAAAAAAAACTTTAATGCATTTTTTTAACTCCATGCCAAGGACAGCAGCTGCATATTGTGCACCATGTAATTTTATTTAAACTGGCTTCTTTTGTCAGTTTAAGTAAGACAGAGAAAAAGTGTCAAGGGTCCCAACTTTTTTGAAGGCTTGGTGAAATAACTCAGAATATCGATGATCAGTTGTATAATATATGCACACAGTCACTATAATATTCATACAGTTATGCTATATTTTCTCACATACCACCAAATAAAATATGCGCCTTATTTTTTTGGAAGGCAGAATCTAGGGAATAAAAAAGATTTCTTTAGAGTCAGGGTTTTTGCTTGGTCCATTATATCCTGATTCTATTTAAAGGAAGACAAATCAGCTTTCCCACTTGAGATATGCCCAATTTTGGAGGGCTGATTTTGTTGGGGGGAGTGAATGTGAGACTCAAATAAATATAGTAATTATAGCTTCATCTGTATGGGACTGACAGAATCCTGTATAGAACATTATTTGCAATTGTCAGCTCTACGTATCAGTTAGCTAACCCTATTGAAATATGGACACTGCTGTAAACAATTAAAAAGGAAAATCAATATTTGGATGAGGGTTTTTAAATTATTTTTAGTTGTTTGCCTGGGGTTTTTTTAATTATAATTTCACTCTTCAGTCAGTTCAATATTGCAGAATCAAATAATTTATTTTGGACAATCCATCCAAAATATGTTATGAGCCTGTAGTTTCTAACAAATAATTAAATCCTGGAAATAGTCACAGGGTGGATTGACATATATTATGTAATTGTACTGTATGGAGACATAAATGATGTGACTTTCTCTGCCAAATATTTAACTAATGATTCATTAATTACAAAATAGGAGGTCATGCCCATTCCTAAAAACAGCTTTTTGCATAAATCCTCAGAATATATTCAGAGAGTAGAGTATTCAAGCCTTATAGTAACATATAATGTAAGAACCAAGTTTTCCTTTGGTTATAACACTTTGAATAGAGAGTAACTTCAATGAAGTAAGTGCATTGAAATGACACCACTTCTATTCAGAGCATAGTATCATAGTATCGAGGGTCAGAAGGGGCCTAGAGCAGGCTGTCCAGTCTGACCCCCCGCCAGTGGCAGGAATGAGTGCCAGGGTCACAGGACCCCAGCCAAGTACCTATCTAATCTACTCTTAAAGATGCCCAAGGTAGGAGC
>JAGPOW010002742.1:51274742-51307413 GCA_030014935.1 Caiman crocodilus
TGCCAGGGTCACAGGACCCCAGCCAAGTACCTATCTAATCTACTCTTAAAGATGCCCAAGGTAGGAGCAAGAACAACTTCCCTAGGAAGCCGATTCCACATCCTAGCCACTCTAACTGTGAAGTAGTGTTTCCTAATGTCCAACCTAAACCTGCTCTCCAGTAACTTGTGACCATTGGTCTAAAAAGACTACGTTGACAGGGACGCCCGCATCCATGGACTAAAAAATCTGTGGCAGCAGTGGGATTGAAACCCACACCACCATAGAGACTGGAGCCTTAATCAAATAAGGGGTTGATTATTCTAGTTTTGTTTTGGAGGGGTTTTTTGGGGGGGAGGAGGGTTGTGAGGAAATTTTTCATTTTACGAACATTTTCCTTTGGAGAAGCCTAAATAAATGTGTGTACTTATTGTAAACAAACAAGTTGCATGTATATTGGTTTTTATGAGTGTTCAGTAATGAACAACCTGACAACGTTTTGTGATACCCTGGACAAAGGATATAGCTCTCAATCCTAAATTTATTTAAGGAAGAAATATTCCATTAAGGTCACTATAGTAAGACACATTTGTACCTTTTCATGAGACATATCCCTGACATAAAAATAGGCATAAAAGTGCTTCAGTAGATCCAAGGGATGTATTTGGTAGCCATGTTGGTCTGAGATGAAAAGAAATACAAAACTTTAGAATTCTTGGTTCAGAGATGATACCTTTTATTAGACCAACTAAGTTGTCTAACTAGACTAACTAGGTCTAACTAAGTTTGTCTAAGAAAAGGTATCATCTCTGAACCAAGAGTTCTAGAGGTTTGAATGTCTTTCTAGATCAAAAAAGTTTGTTACTTCTAGTGATAAATTTTGTACAGGAGTGAATGCCCTCCCCTATTTCAATTAAATCTACTTGATTGTTTTACCATTCTCTGATTGTCATCATCATTAGGAATCCAGGCTCCCAGGGAAAAAAAAATTCTTTCTTTCCCTGCATTGACACATTAAGGCTTTTCTCAGAAATAGATATTACAGCTTCCACATTAATAAAAACTTAAGTGTGGTCAGTTAAAAAAAGACAACCTACCCAGAATTTTAAAATAAAGGTAGAAACTAGTTGAAATTAGTTCTTTTGTCAACTGGGTGCATAGTTATTATGCATATTTTTTTTAATTAAGCTTGCTCCATAGCGTAAGTGTGTGTGGACGATGGGGTGCATGGGAAGCCTTTTCTTTCTTGCTGAGAAAGTAGGGCAACTAGATATTTACCTCAGATGTCTGTATATGAATGCACAGAGTCTGGGAAACAAACAGGAAGAACTGGAAGTCCTTGTACAATCATGGAACAATGATGTAGCGGGAATAACAGAAACTTGGTGGGGTAGCTTTCATGACTAGAGTACTTTCATGAATGGGTATAACCTATTCAGGAAGGACAGGCAGGAGAAAAGAGGAGGAGATGCTCTTTATGCAAACTGTAGGATTGCGCAGAGCTCCAGTATAAAAATGGAGGTAGGCCTGTTGAAAGTCTCTGGGTTAGGGTCAGAGGGGAGAGAAGCAAGTGTCATGGTGAGACCACCAGACCAGGAGGATGAGGTGGATGATATTTTCTTCAAATAGCTAGTGGATGATTCTGGATCATAAGGCCTGATAAACATGGGGGACTTCAATCACCCTGGCATCTGTTGGGAGGATAATATAGCAGCGTGCAGGCAATCCAGGAAGTTTTTAGAGAGTGTTGGGACCGCTTCCTGGTGCAAATGTTGAGGAGGTCAGCTAGGGGACATGCTCCTCTGGAGCTGCTGTTCACAAACAGGCAAGAATTGGTGAGGAGGTATCTGGCTCTGTGGGTATGGGGAAAGCATTGGATGTGATAAGTCTTACTAAAGTCAAGGTGTGTGATATGCTTTCTGACAATATTCTTGTAAACAAGCTAAGGAAGTCTGGGTTAGAAGAAGGGACTGTAAGGTCTATAGAAAACTGGCTGGATCATCAGGCTTAAAGCATTGTAATCAATGGTTCAATGTCTAGGGTGGCAGATGGTATCAAGTGGAGTGCCCCAGTGGTCAGTCCTGGGCTTTTGTTTTGTTTTTTTCAATATCTTCATGAAGATGGGAAGGAATTTATATTTTTGATCACAGGTTAGTATCACTATCAAGACACTTGAACTTCATATATAACACCTTAAATTAAAGATCTGAAAAGGGGCTACAGTGGATAATAAGCTGAATATGAACCAACAGTGTGCCCTTGCTGTGAAGAAGGCTAATAGCATACAGGGCTGCATTAATAAAAGTGTGGCTGGCAGGTCAAGGAAAGTAATTTTCCCCCTCTATTTGGCACTGGTGAGGCCACATTTAGAGTATTGTGTTCCATTTTGGGTCCTCCACTACAAAAAGGATGTGGACAAATTGGAGAGAGTCCAGCAGAAGGCAACAAAAATAGTTAGGGGGTAGGGGCCAGAGCTGGGATTTTGCAGCACCGCCAGAGTGGTACAGAGCTAGAACAGAGCCACAGTTGCCCCTGCCAAGGGCATGCAAGCAGCACATCACAGCTCTTCCCTAGCTCTGGCCCATGCTGGCACTGCCACAAGATTTTAGCCCTGTCCCCAGAACAGCTCCCTGCCCAGCCATGCACCCTGCCAGCACTGTTTGGCCTGATCTCCATGGAAACTCTGGTCCCACGTTGTCATGGCCCTGCTGCTCCTGTAGTCACCATAGAAACTGGTCTCAGCAATGTGGGCAGGGGCTGCTAGGAAATGGAGACCACTGCAGGCCCGATCTGGCATATGGGTTGGACTTTGTTTTTTGTAATATTTAACCCAGAGGTGGGCATTCTCACTAGGAGGGTAGTAGAGCACTGAAACAGGATTCCCAGAGAAGTTGTACAATCTCTAGCCTAGGAGGGTTTTTTTTTAAGATCAGGATAGACAAAGCCTTGACTGGGATGATATAATTGGAGATAGTTCTGCTTTGAGCAAGGGGTTGGACTACACCTCCAGAGGTCCCTTCCAACCCTCATTTTCTATGATTTGTGATTCGCTAAAGTGGTATAAGTCACTGTGACATAGAAGGCAATGACACTTTGCTGATGCTTATCAGCTACAGAAGTGATCCTTTGTATGTTTGCATACTACAAAAAGTCATGGTGTTGTACAATATAATAAAATGATGCAACTATGTTGCATCACCAAGATGTGCATAATGCAAGTGTCTTGAACAGACAAATGGGCTCTGTGCTTTGCTATTCAGGTTAATTAGAATGTAAAACTAGTTACCAGTGAACTGCAGTAGCCAAAGAAAGAGAAATTGTACTTTGGCACTTTTCCAGTGGATCCTTTGCAGGTTGCAGGATGCATTCCCAGATATTTCTCATTAGCTTCTGTACTCATACTGTGATTTAGAGAAGAAATTAAATCAAGAATCAGTTTTGCCTAATCTTTCCTCATCAAAATAAAATGCACTTGTAATATATAAATAACCTAATCTCAGGTATGTAGTTAATTTGGTGGGTCTGTGGTCAGTAAATCATGTACTATTGGGATGTAGAATATTTTATAGAACATCTCATTTAAAGAAAAGGGTGTTTGGTTGTCTTAGAAAATTCAGTTGTTTCTGCCTGCTAGGCCTCTTTGCCAGAGGCCTAGCAGGTTGCCAACATAACACTTGTCTTCATAAATGTCTCTAGAGATGATTCTGGAAACTAAAGGCCAGTGAGTTTCACTTGCATCCCTGGTGAGTTTGTAGAGTATATAATAAAAATATAAAACCAGCAGTCACATAGATGAATATTAATCTGCTAGGGAAGTCAACATGGTTTTTGTAAAGAGAAACCCTGCCTCAGTCTGCTGGAGTTCTTTGAAGGTCTTGACAAGTATGTGTGTGGACAAGGGGATCAGGTGATGTAATATAGTTGTATTTTCAGATAGCTTTTAACAAGTTCTCTCACCAAAGGCTTTAAAAAATGGATTTACCAGGGGCTGGGAGGAAAGGTTCTTTCATGGAATTTTGTCACTTTTCAGGTTGGAGGAACATCAAAAGGGGGTCCTTCAGGGATCTCTGCTGGGCCTGGTTTGTTCAACAGTGCTATCACTGTGAAATATCCAAGATTTCAGATGATACAGTATATTATTCCAAGTAGTCCCAACCTGATGGGAACAGCTGCACACAGATCTTATCAAGCGAAGTGGTTGGGGGGAAGGGGGAAAGAAGCAGATGAACTTCAGTATTAAGAAGTACAAGGTAATACCACATGGGGAAACTAATCACAATTATACGTATGCACTGCTGGGTTCTGAACTAGCTGTTGCCACTCAAGAAGAGACCTTGGAGTCACTGTAGACATTCCTCTTACAACATCAGCTCAGTGTGTGGCAGTGACCAAATCAGCCAATAAAATATTGAGCATCATTAAAAATGACATTACAATCAAACTGAAAAACATTATTATGCCATTAAAGAACTCTGTGGTGCACCTGCATTGTGAATATGGTGTGGAATTCAGGTTTAGCCATCACTAAAAGGATATAGTAAAATTAGAAAAGGTGCAGAGAAAGGCAACCAAGATCATTAGGGTTAGAGAGAAGCTGAACTTACCAGAAGAAACTAAAAACACTAGAAGTCTTAAGTTTGGAAAGATGGTTAAGGGGGTTTATGATAGATGTCTGAAGAATCACGAAGTATGTGAACAGAGTCAATAGGGAATGGTTATTTGCCAATGCCTAGCATTTTAGGAGTAGGGAGCACTCACTGAAATGATCAAGATACAGGTTTAACACTAACGTGATAAAGTATTTTTCTTTCTCCCAGCACATAGTTAGCTTGTTGAACTCATTGCCACAGGCGGTTTTAGACACGGATGGTAAGCTGGGTTAAAAAAAGGTACTAAAGAAATTCATAGATGAGAGATCCATTAATAGAACAGTCAAGGATGTACCCTTTGGCATTCCTAAACCAATGATGGATGACAGGGGATAAGACCACTATAAATCTACCCAGATTATATGCTTTCCCTCTAAAGCATTCACTTAGGATATTGGGCTAGGCGTACTATTGGTCTGATCTAGTATGCCTCTTATGCTTTTCTATTCTAAACCGGTGTGTCTTTAAACACAATATCTTTATGGGCCACTAGGATTTGTGGGAAGATTGTCAACCTGGGAGAGATTCATTATTCTTTATTAGCATATTGAATATCCCCTGTACCAGTAATGGCCCTTGATTTCCAGAGTATCCGCTAATTATTTACATTATCATAAGGTCATACCATAAAAAGAGTTTCATTAATAAGTGAATATCTTACCTGAAGAAATCCCAGGAGCATTTTCTGTTCTGGTTTAAAGGTTTTCAAGAGATGGCAGGTGCTTCTCTTGCAACTTGTTGATTTTTTCAACATTATCTATAGTAGAGAAAATTTCAAGAGAGAAAATTGTTTATTCAAATTATTTATGTTAATTTTAATTTAATTATGTTAATTTTAGGATAGTATCTGAATTTTGAATAGAAAAATATAATTTTACTAATATTTGTTACAGTAATGCAATTTGTTACATTGCAATTAGTAGAATAGCAGAACTACCAGCAAACATTTCTTGGCAAATAACCATTCAGCTTTTTTATGAGACTGAGAGAGAGTACCTATCAAAGGTTCATCATTTTACTGTTGCTCTGTCAGTCCCAATTAGGTAGAGGTTCAGGGAGATTTAAAGCCCAGTCAATTATCAACCAATCAAAGTACATTTCTGAAGAACCTTTTGTGCCATATAGAGCATTTTGGTCTGTTTTGGAGCAGCTCAAGCAATTACACTTATATTGGATCAAATAAACAAGCTTTTAGTCTGTAGTTCAAACCTAAGTCTTTCGGCCTAGATGTAACAATTTGTAGCTCTAAGATCTGCAACAACCAAAAGATCAGTAGAAAAAAATCCAGTAAAATCAGTTTAACTGGACTTGTGTATATGTATGTCTTGAACAGAGGACGAATGTACATTTAGACCTGATACTCAATAGCACTTATATAGAGAAAAACATGTATAATATTTAACCAGTAGCTAATATTATGGGTGGACAAAGTTAGCAGCAGTAACTTGTTTACAATGACCTTGATGTCAGTGTCCTGCACCAACTATAAAATTTACACAAAGAGCAGTCAGGAAGTCAATAAAATAAAACATTGCAGTAGTCCAATATGGAAGTCAGAGCATAAATTAGTACTTTAATGTTCAATCAATACAGTGATATCCCTGAAGTAGTAAAATATGATCAGATTACAGATGTTCTTTACAGGACAAAACTGAGTAGAATATTATGCATAAAGGTCTAATAACATTTTCCAGTCTAACAACCTAAACTTGATTTATTGTATATAATCTGTACACTTGAAGTATGATTGTGGTCAAACCTAATTCCCCACTTAAAAAACCCAAATCATTAGGTTTTACAGAGTTATGTGACAGTCAGTGTTGAATTTCACCAGGTGGGGAATTCTTTTTTTTTTTTTAGAGACAGCATATCAACAATCTATTGATTTGTCAATGTAACTCTGAATATTTTGTCTATACTACTTGAAAACTGATGCCAAGAAGGACAATACAGATGATAACTAGGGAATCTGAATAACTTGGAGGATTTTTATTGTGAGTCACAATCTTAAATATATCCAGGATTGTTGCACCCTATTTGACAGGTGACCTCTTTTGAATGAAGAATGTAGTTTCATAGCAGTTCTTTAGAATATATATATTTAAATGGGTAGTTGATCACTCATTGTGGAAGCAACTGATCTTAGAAATTCAACCCACTGAACTAATTCTTCAAATTCTTCCTCAAGTCTATCAGTTCTAATTCTGGTCCCGGTGACTTTCATTTCCAGTAACTTTCACTCCCTACACTTCTACTTTTTTACTTTAACCTTTCCCCAGGTATCCTAAGTATACTAAGCACAACACCCAATTTAGGAACTCACCTGTGTGTATGAGCAGGTGGGTTGTATGTGTGTGAATTAGTGAATACACACTATCTATATCTATATCTATATAAACACGTATATATATATCATTCTGTGTGTGGTATATAAATTATTAATTCACATATGCGTATTGGATGTGCAGGTGTTGGTAACTGGTAAATGATTCTGTCTAAATATGGTGTGTGTAGCGTGCATGGGCTTAAACTGGTGATAGGTGTACATAAACCTAAACTAGTTATTTGGAATGTGTGTGTATCTGAGTTGCTAGTCTGTGTGTGTGTGTGTGTGTGTGTGTGTGTGTGTATGGCACTGTGTACATGATACATGAACTAGTGATCTGTGTCTAACTTTTGGGGTGTATAGTATATGTGCTTGAATTGGTGATAAGTATGCATGTGCCTAGATTGCTTTGGATGTGTATGTGCCTGAGCTGGTAGTGTGTGTTTGTATGCACCCAACTGATTTGTGTGTGTTTTGTATATGTGCAATATACAGTATATATATATGTGTGTGTGTGTGTGTGTGTATACACACACTGCATATATATGCAGTATACCATGCCTTCCTGTCTAACAGCGCAATATTGAAATCCTGAACATTGGCCTGACCCCACAGGGCAACACAGTCACTGATGACTGTAAATGAGGACTTGTGTAGAGTTCACTCTATAAATGTATATGGAACAAGAACCAAATTACTGGTAAATATCTGACAATCTCATCTTTTTGTTGGGAGACACCCATTGATTTGCACTGTAAAAGAAATACAGGAACATATCACTGAAGCCATTTTCAGTAGTTTTAGTAGTCTGTCTGGAACCTTTAATATAAATCATTTTGTTGTATGTATGACTGAATTTGCAGGTTCCAAAATGGTTCTTTTACATAAAAGAAATTGTGCACTGTAGTAGTTCAGCAGATTTCTACAAGCAAATTGTCTGGAAGAAGGGAAGCTTGATTGCACAACAGAATAAAAACTCCCAGTTAAAATAGATGGGGCAAAATGTAGAACCAATAGACTATAAAAACATGCACAGTACAGGAATTCAAAAATTCCTACTTGTTCCTTGTTCCTGAAAAGGCCAAGTCTATGCCCTCAAAATCTTTGCCATAATGCCTCTATCCTGTACCAACTAGAATGGGAAAGCAATAGGAAAAGTTATGTGAGGAAGATCAGAGGTATTATATTTGTGTGGCAAATGTTAAATTTGCCTTATTTTTGATATTACAGCCTTTTCCTATTAATACCAGGCTTGAAATTCTGATCATGCAAAAAATGTGTATAAATTAAAGGAAAATGTAGTATATTCTAATGCCAACTATTACAGTTCAGGTATAAGTACCATTCACAGCCTTTTAATACTGTAACCTATTTAATTTGCACCTGATCAGATTTTGCTGGAATGGTATTGGCTCTGCAATTTGATCTTCCCTCATAGACATAGAGAAGCAGCAGTAAAAATTCAATTCTTTGAGTTTTAAGAACAAATTTGTTGACCCATGTCTGAAGCAAAATCAGGACACAACATCACCTTTGCTGCTAAGACTACCATTTTCTTTAGAATATCTTTAGCTCCCTTGATTCACTCACAGTCCCTGACTGTACAATTTTTAAACATAAACAGCTCTAAAACTTACACTATGAATGATTCATAATGTTACAATTCTTGATTCTGATTGCCTTTTAAGTACTCTGAGTCCCTACCTGCTAAATTTTCTCACCTTTCATTTACATAGAAAACACTTTCTAATCCATTTTATACTTCACTTGTAAACACATTCACTTTATGTCAAACTATTGATGAAACATCCCAGTGCTATCAGGATAGATTTTAATCATGTAAATGACTCTCTGCTCACCAAAGTGAATGAATGTAAGAGTTAGATCTCAGATCCTGGAATGTTAAAGCTGAAACTTTTACATCATTAACTGTGGTAATCTTAGAAGGAAGCAGATGAGCATCATGTTTAATTCTACTCTCCCATTCTGTGTTGCAAAATCCAGCTTAGTTTTGTCCCTTGTATAGGCAGAATTTGTTTCTTCTTTTAAACTTCAGTAAAAGAAATTTTACCTTCACAGCATAACATGAAAGGGGTAAGCTCCGTGACTTTCTGTGGTTGATGGCCCTGGCTAGAGTGACCTAATTGACGCTGGGGCCAACGGGCAATGATCCCCAGGAAAACAGCTGAGAACTGACAGCATGCACCAATATTTAATCCATGTCCCTTCCATCACTGACATTGCTTTACTTCATGGAGCAATTGTCTTCAGGCCTCTTCCCTTCCACCAAGGAATTCTTAACTGGCCAGCATATCTAGCATCTGGACCCTTTGTGCTTCATGAAGGCTAGGTCATGGCAGAAAGCTGAGCCCCTCACATTCACAGAGTTTCATGTCAGATGTACTATTTTATCTCTGCAAAAAACATTTTAAAATATGTTTTATATTTTAACACTTAAAAATACAGGTAGAAGTTCAACAGGAGGTGAGGGGTTGCACAGTTTATTGTACTGAGGGCAGCTTATATTATTATCTGTCCTGGAGGTGGTTTTTGTATGTGTACACACAGTGGAAGGAGCTTGTGGCTCTAAGAGAACAAGTCTGTTCTTTTGAGGCAAGGGTGGTATGACTGTAGCAGCTAAGGGAGTTAGAAAGAGACTCTCAGGGCCGTTACAGAGCAGTCTAAACTCCACTGTAACAAATCCTGTGTTGCTGAGGAGGATAGGAGCCTCAAGGGTGGAGGGAAACTCAGGATATTGATGGGAACCTCCTTTCAGCTCATGTCATAGTGTCCTCATGCACCAAGGATATTTCTTCATGGGAGGGAACATTGCAAGGTAGAAAAAATCAAGTGGTTGTAGTGGGGGATTCAGTCATTATGCACATAGATATCTGGGTTTGTGATATCTGGGAGGACCAAATGGCAACTTGCCTGTTGAGTACAGAAGTGGGAGACTTCACAAGATGTGTAGATAGGCTGCCAGCAGAGGCTGGGGAGGAGCCAGCAGTTGTAGGCCATGTGGGTACCAGTAACAAGGGAAGTGTAGAAGAGAGATCCTGAAAGTTAAATTCAGGCTGCTAGGCAGAAGGTTAAAATCCAAGCCACGTGTGATAGCATTCTCTGAAATTCTTCCCATTCTATATACATGGCCAGAGAGAGAGGCTAAGTTCCAGAGTCTCAATGAGTGAAAGAAATGATGGTGCTGGAAGGAGGGGTTTAGGTTTATCAGGAATTGGGAAACTTCCTGGGAACAGGAGGAGTCTGTATAGAAAAGATGGAACTAAAATGGAATCTCATTGCTGGCGCTAAAAATTAAAAAGATTCTGGAGTACTTTTTAAAATAAAAACTGGGGGAAAGATAACATAGTTACGGTTGACATGTTTCCAAAGGAGCACATCATTCAGATTCTATATTGTCTTGAAGAGGATAGAGGAGAGTGAGATGTATAACAGTAGATAATAGTGAGGTTAAGTCAGACCACTTAGAGTTCCAAATCTATAGTGCGAGCAGTAACAGTCAGCTAAGCAAGGACAAAATTTATAAGTGCTCAGCACAAAGGTCAGAAGCCTAAAAAATTAGATAGGTGGAATAGAATGACAGCTATTAAAAGGTGACTTTGACACAGTGGGATTGATGGAAGGACAATAATCATTGGGATACTGTTCTAACAGGTTACAAATTATATAGGAATGATAAAGTTGAATGTGCAGGTGAAGGAATGGCATTGTATGTTAAAGATGGTATCGATATCTCTTTCTATGACCACGTAACTCAACCACCCAGACATGAGAGAGCAGGTTGACATTGTATACCTTGACTTCCAAAAAGCCTTTGATCTAGTATCCCATGATATCCTCACAAGAAAATTGGAGGATTGTGGACTTAACTCTGAGACAGTCAGGTGAGTGAGAAACTGGCTCCTGGATAGTTCTTAGAGAGTTGTAGTGAGTGGATCTGTGTCATCCTGGTGAGAAGTGGGCAGTAGTATCTCACAGGGGTTAGTGCTTGGTCCAGTACTTTTCAAAATCTTTATTAATGATTTGGACGTGAGGGTGAAGAGCTCACTGGCCAAATTTGAGGATGATACCTAGTTTTGGGGAAGTGTAGTCACACTTGAAAATAGATTACAGATACAGGCAGACTTAGGCTAGCAAGTTGGGCAGATTGGAATCTGATGAAGTTCAACATCAAGAAATGTAAAGTGTCCCACTTCAGGACAAGCAACCCCCAACACACTTACAGGCTTTGTGGCACCAAAATGACTAGCACCATGAATGAAAGGGACCCAAGGGTAATAGCAAACCACAGTATGAATATGAGCCGGCAGTGTGATGCCATAGCCGGTAAGGCAAATAATACTCTGGCTTGCATCAATTGATGCATCTCCAGCAAAACCAAAGAGGTGATTCTTCCATTCTACTCAACACTGGTGAGACTGCAGCTGGAGTACTTTATCCAGTTCTGGGCATCACACTTTAACAAGGATGTGGACAAGCTTGAGAGAATCCAAAGAAGAGCCACCCATATGATCACAGTCTTAAAAGGCAAACCATATGAGGGAAGGCTGAGGAATCTGGGACTTTTCAGCCTGAGGAAAAGAAGGCCGAGAGGGGACCTGGTAGCAGCTTACCACTGCACTAATGGAGTACATCAAGGGCTTGGTGAGCAACTGTTCACTCAGGGACCTGAAGGGAAAACCAGGAGTAATGGCCACAAACTCCTGGAAAACCAATTTAAGCTCAACATTAGGAAAAGTGTCTTCATGATCAGGGTGTCCAGACTGTGCAATAAGCTCCCTCTGGAGGTGGTGCAATCACCTATGCTGGAAGTCTTCAAGAGAAGACTAGACAATCACCTTGCTGGGATCACCCAACTCCCAGTTACCTTTCCTGCTTGGTGCAGGGGACTGGACCTGATGATGTTCCAACATCCTTTGTGACCTTACAATCTATGAATCTATGATAGTAACAGCAGAAAAAATTGACCTGAAAACAGTAGGATTCTACCATAGAATCCTCTGGGTACAAATGTTGTACTTGAATAAAAAAAGAATATAGTACTGGGATTGTAAAATCAACTACCTAATCAGGAAGGTGAAGGTGATCATGAAATGCTTAGGCAGATTAGAGAAGCTGCTAAAATTGGACAAGCAAAAATAATAGGATAATTCAACTATCCTCCTATAGGCTGTTCAAATGCCTTATTAGGGTGAGATGTGGAAATAAAATTCCTGGATGTGATAAATGACTGAAGCAATTCTATACCTAACCCTGAACAAGACCTGTTTCAACAAGTATCTGTTGGTGAGTCACTCTGTAATAGCAATCACAACATAATCATGTTCAACATTATGGTGGGGGGGAGTAAGCCAAAGAAGTCCACCCTGCCAATATACAACTTTAGGAAGCAGAATTGCTCAAAAATAAGGAAATTAGTTAGAAAGAAGCTTAGAAGACCAATTCAAAACATGCAGGCAGCTTGGAATCTGTTTAAAAATACCTTATTAGAGGCTCAGAAAAGGAATGTACCACAAATCAAAAATGGTACAAAGTGGACTAATAAACCCCCTGCATGGTTTAATAGCAGAGTCATTCAAGGCAAAAAGACATCCTTCAAAAAGTTGAAATTGTGTCCAAGTAGGGAAAATGGGAAAGCTCACAAACTCTTTCAGGGCAAGTGTGAAAGTGCCCTAAGGTAGGCCAAACAAGAATTTGAAGAGCAATGTTAAAATGAGTAAAACAAAATTTAAAAAAAAAATACATTAGGAGCAATAACTATCTAGAGAATTGATGAGACCATTAGATAACCAAGGTGTAAAAAGTGCACCCACAAATGTTAAGGCTATAGCAGAGAAACTGAAATGATTTGCACTGGTGTTCACTGTAGAAAATACTGGGGAAATTTCTGTGCCAGATCAATCCTTAGTAGATGGGTCTGAAGAATTGGACTGCAATGAAGTGATAGCAGAGGAAGTTTTAGGATAAATCGATAAAATAAATACTTAGAAGGAATCAGTATGACATTCATCTGAGAATTCTGAAGACATGCAAAGGTCACATTGCAGAACAGCTGGCAATGGTATGTAACTTATTATAAATCACCTCTCTGCAGGCATTGTACATTCCTAAAGTTGTATATTGGCATGATGAACTTATTTGGCTTCCCTTTCTTACTTTAGGAAGGGAAATGATATAACAATAAAGGAGTTAGGAAACTTAAAAGAGCAGTCAAAAATGTAAAAAAAAAAAAGGGGCAGATAAACACCAGTGTTGACAAGTGCAAGATAATACACTTAGGAAAAAATAACCTCATTTATGTGTATAGAATGCTGGGTTCTGGACTAGCTGTTACAACTCAAGAAAGAGATATTAGAGTCATTGTAGTTCTCTAAAAATATCAGCTTAATGTGAAACAATGACCAAAGAAGCCAATCAGTTTTGAGTATCATTTAGAAGGGAATTAAAATCAAAATGGAAAATATCCTCATGCATTATACATGTCATGGTACTCCTACATATTGAATACTATATGCAGTTCTGGTCTCCACATTTCAAAAAGGAGGTAGTAGAACTGGAAAATGTACAGAGAAGGATAATCAAAATGATCAGGGATACAAACAGATACCATACCAGGAGAGACTAGAAAGGCCAAGTCTGTTTAGTTTGGAAAGGAGAAAGCTGAGAGGATATAACAGAAGTCTATGAAATCAGAAAGGGTTTGGACAAAGTGAATAGGAACTGTTATCCACTAAATCCAAGAATGCTAAAAATATAAGGCACTCATTGAAATGAGTAGGAGACAGGTTTAAAACTAACAAGAGAAAGTACTCACTTACAGAAGTACTCTCTCTAACTTATGGATTCATTGCCACAGGTGGAGGTAGCATAGTTGGGTTAAAAAAATTACTAAATAAATTAATGGATGTCATCATCTGTTGATGGCTTTTAAATAAAAAAGGTTGGAGTTCTTTCCTTTGGCATCTCTAAACCAATAATGGTGGATGCCAGGGAAGGTGCTAAATAGGGGACAGATTGCTCCAGAGATATCTGATTCAATACTCTCCCTCTATAGCATCCACTGCTGTCACTATCAGAGACAGGCTACTGGGCTAGATGGACCATCGGTCTGACCCAGTATGGACCTACTTACATTCTTATGTTTTGCATACTGAGGGGAGGGAAGCACTATCCTATTACTTGTCCAGTAGATAAAATATAGTTTGAATTCCTAATGATAAAGAGCATGTAGAAAGTGTATGTGTATTTCTGTGGGTACTGCAAGATCTACAAAGAAAAATAGAAATATTGAGTATTTGAAAGTAATGAACTGAACAGGGTTAATGGGATGTGTGTGGTTTTGCCAAGTAGCAATATTGTATTAGGAAATGCATGAGTTACCCCTGCTTCCCTCAGAAAAAAAAAAGAAAACCACTATCATAAAAAACACAAAAACAGTTGTTCTATTAAAATGAATTGCTGTGTATTTTTGGTCATTCTTAAAAGATTAGTGAGCTATCACCTTTGTACTGAATTGACTGTGATCACATGTATTGGAAAAGGGCATACCTTTTGCTTCTTCCCTCTTCTGCTTCTCATGATAGGTTGTCACAAAATGATACAGGGAATAACTTTCTCAAATCTTTTATATTTGGCAAATGTAACATTTTGACCCTGAGTGGAAAATGTAATTTGACAACAGAGCTGTTTTAGGAACCCCACTCAGCTAGGGTCAGAAATTACACATAAACCAGTATAAGTAATTGGAAACCAGTTCAAATCTGTAACACAACAGAAGTTCAGAACACATACATCACTTTCAAAATGGCTGAAACTGGTTTAAGATAAACTTGGATGGATGTAGTATCAGACTTCATTGATGTCTTCTCTTGCAGGTTGGGTGGGCTATCCTTGGCCCAAGTTGTCTGCTCCAGCTAAGCAGGGAGGCAGACTCTAGTTTCTGGATGTCTGTTCACTTGTTTATTGGTTCAATCAATGCATCTTAGATTAACCAGAGAAGACTGAATCAATTCAGCCTCGGGCTTTTTAACTGTCTTTACTTAGCTCTGCTGCTTGCTGCCAGTTCTTTTTTTGACCTACTATTATGTATTTATATTATTTATTTATAATATGACTCTGTGTTTCTCTTCCATTTAAAATTTGAATATTTAAAAGGGGATTTTTTGGTTAGGGCCTCTTTGGGGAAAAAAAAAAGTGATATGTAGGCAGGCAGGCATTTCTCTGCTCCTGAAAGACTAACTAATACTCATCTTGGTGGTACTCTACAGTACATGATGCTGTAGTGGATGGGTTGCTTGAAAGCAGAATATTGAATATATTGACTTGAAATGAATAAGTATTCAGGACCAGTTCCTAAATAGAATATATAGCCTGGGCACTGCTTTCAGCTTCAAGCAACTAAGAACTGTAGGGGTAAAATATTTTTAAGACCTGCTAAATTAAGGCAAGAGTTTATATTATTATGTACTGTGTAGATAACACACAAAGATAGGATCTGCATAACACAGAACATTTTACAAGATCAATCATAAATGAGAACAACAAGCAAAAAGAAGAAAACCAGGAAAGAAAATGAATGCAACATTAATAAAATGGTATTTTTACATATGGTATTTGTGTGTAGGACTATGTTTTCCTTTGCTATCACCTTTGGTTCTTTTGTGAACAGTTTGAGCTAGTAGAGAGGGGAATGATTGATAAATTGAGTTCATGTTTTACTCTTCACACTCCTTCCTATCGTTTGTTTCCAAGTAGCTGGGAAAAAGAGTTTTTACAGTGAATTCAAAGTAGCTGAGATACATAAATTATTTTAGCTCACAGCTGCTTAATGTGTAGTTTTTGGATCAGTGAATTGAAATGGTAGAGAGGAAAGATTAGAGGAAAAATGATTTAATATACTAACTGTGCAGCAAAATCTGGAGTAAGTTATGAAAATTCAAGCCAGGAATAGATGAAAGAGTTTCATCAGGGAACAGAAAAAATAGTCTGGAGATAAATTTTACCCTACTGATTATTTTTTTAAATTATTTTTTAAAGTATTATATTTGGTGGGGGGAAATTTAATTCATGCGTATTTCAATATAAAAGTATACTGGATTGGAGGGCTCACCTAATCACCCCTAAAACAGCTGTCAGAAAGTAGGATATTCTCCCGTCTAACCTTTCCCTGCAACCTTACTGATAAAAACTAGAACAAATTGAGAAAGAGAGACAGCATCTACAGAGTCCTCTAGTCGCAAAATCAAAACAGATAAAGAACTGTGGCCTTGCAAGCTTTCTTACACAAACAAGAGAGCCTTTGTAAAGGAAATACCTAGGGGGAGAATATGGAAAAGATTAAGTAAGAGAATATATACAATTTATTTTCTCTTAGGCTAATGGTAACTATTGAGGGTACTCCCAGTTTGGGGCCCCATTTTATTAAGAGCTATTCAAATGTCCACAGAGGTTATATCTGCATGGTAAACTTACCATGCATGATAGTAGTACTATTAAACATGTTTTGTTTTTACTGATAGGCTGCCTTTTAAACCAGAAGCAGTCTAGCCGTGTTGGCAGAGTGTTCTTTGGTGAGCTAATTATCATTGCTGAAGTATAGCACTGACTAGGTTGCTCAGGATGCTGCAAAGATGTAGCTACATTGTCTCAAAGTGTGGTTAGTAGAGGGCACCATTGCTAAGTATGGTAAATTTATTGTTTATCTCTGTATAGGTGTGGGCTAAGAGAAGTATTTTCTATCTTATGCAGCTAACGAACTACTAGATAGCAAGATGAAACTAATACCCAGAAGGCATGATCATCCCCGTGTAAACCATCTCAATCAGTTATCTGTCCAACCTTCTCTTGGAAGTACTTCCAAGGGTGCAGGTTCCATAATCTCCCTGGGTAACCTGTTCCAATGCATAACTACCTTCACTATGGGGAAAGCTCTTCCTAATTTCTAGCCTAATTTTCCCTGCTGAAATTTTATACCATTGCTTCTACTCCTGTCCCCAGTGATCACAGAAAACAGTCTGTCTCTGTCATCTTTATAAACACCTGTGACAGGGGTCCATCCCTGGGCCTGTCTAATGTCAGCCTGACCCTCTGTCTCTGGGCTACCCATCCACCTTTCTCACCTGCTATAGATTTTCATAGATTTCATAGACATTAGGGCTGGAAAGGACTTCAGATGCCATACCTCAATGGAACAATAATTATGATGTTACTCAGGCAGGATGTTGTCCATTTACTCCGACACTAGGAGTCACTATCCACCACTCCAAACATCCCCTACATGGTGGCCCATACCTTGCAGATGGTATATAGTTGTTGACCTGTGCCCTATGGCACTGGGTCTGCTTGCTTCTTGTGGCCATGCCCATGCACAGCAGTGTGCCCCAGTGAGGTCCGGGTCTCCCCAATAGCTTTAGCCCGGTCAACTGGATAAAGCAACAACGTAAATATGAGCCCCTGGGCTATAACATAATATGAGTCCTACAAGCCACACACTGGCTCTTTAAAACCTCAAACTGCTCCTCATGTGTTGAGTACCTCCCAGCTCTACGTACCTTGTAGACTCCTGGAGCCTCATTAGCCATAGCAACAGCCTGGCCAGCAGCCACAGCATTCAGGATAGTTCAGCCATGCAAGAGCTCCCTTCCCCTGGCAGCTTGCCAGAGACCTCCCTTCACCCGTCTTGGCACTGAGGCTTATATGTGCCCAGAGCCCTGTCCCTTTTTTGTCAGATGACCAACCTGGGTGGCTGGGCTTTTAACCCCTACCTTCCTGGTACATGGGGTTCCTATAGACTGTGGTCTTAAAGGGGCAGACCTGCCTCCTAGTAACAGGGATAGGGTTTCCTGTTACACAACCTTTCAGTATGTTATCAGATGCCTCCACTCCTCCCCCACATTTTCCATTTTATTTTTTCTGGAGGCTAAATGGCCTTAGTTCTTTCAGCCTTTCCTCATAAAACATGTTTCCCAGGCCTCTAATGATTTTGGGTGCTCTCTTCTGAACTCCTTCCAATCTGTCCATATTTTTCTTAAGGTGTGGGTCCCAAAAATGGACACAGTAATCTAGGTGAGGCCTCACCAGTATCAAAAAGAGTGGACACTTCCCTTGATTTAAAAGAAACTGCCATATTAATGCAGCTCAGTGTGCTGTTTCCTCTTAGGCTTTGTTAAGAAATTACACATCAAAATTTTGCTTGGTTTATTTTTAAAGTTAAAAAAAATCAAAACAAAACACTTCTATTTAATTTTTCTTTAATAGTTACCAACTGAAAAAAAAAACAAAAACAACCCCCCCCCCCCCAAGAACTATGTGCACAGCTTACTTTTTAGTTAGAGTCTTTGGTTGAACTTCCTTTCTCCTGGAGTATTCTTGAGTAACAGATGGGGTTGGATAATTGTGTCTAAGAGTAAAATCACAGGGACTGAAAATGCAAATAATATGCAGAGTATAAAGAAAAACATTTAAGTCCTTGTCCACATTACTAATGGCCCAACTCAGCCTTAATTCAGTGAAATACTTGGTACAGATAGCCTGACTCAAGCTTAGACCTTTTAACACAACTGAAACTTGAATTAAATCAAAGCATATCCTTAGGGTATGTTTATATGGGTCTATGGAGTGAAAGAAAACAACCAGTAATAACCCAGAAAGTGTAAGCAATAATGTTTCATGAAAAAGGGTTCTGGCAACATTTATTGCAATGCTCAGCTGATTTTAAAGAAAGTAAAGAAATATGAGGAATACATTTGCACTGGCAATTAAATGCTCCTATAAAGAAACAAAGGAATGTGTCTCTATACAGGGAAAATATTCAGTCTGTCTAAACAAAATGAAGGGGCAGTCAAGTCAAATTCCAAGATCTTCCTGAGCCTAATGATGAATTAAGGTAGTGTGATTAAGGCACACAACTTTCTGTACCTAATGGCACAGAAGAAAAATCAGGTTAGCATCATATATGGTCAACCCTTTACTCCCCTGTCCAAATGACCCTTAGCTGGGTCACCCACAGGTAGTCTTTGTCATGAGTCCAGAGCAGACCTTGAACTCACACCTCTGGAACAATAGTGATGCGTCTTCACCACCTTGCCCCTGTTGAAGAAGTGATAACTGCATGAAAATATTTACTAGTACCCTGTACATTTAAAAATACCCACCCCACCTCTGGTTTTAATGAACCACCAGAGTAAATTCACAAGTCTGAAAGAGATAAGCAAATTCACTTAGCTGAGATGACTACTGCCAGCATTTCATGAATCTCATGAAGGCTGTGGGGTTCAGAGGAAAAGGGTGGCAATACCCATATAAATGGTTACAATGAATAGCTAGTTAATGGTTATGCAGCACTGATTCAGCTAATACAGCGAATAGAAGACTTTCTGCTAACTTTTGTGGGAGCAAACTTTTTTGTTTTTTAGGCTGCCTTTGAAGTCAAGAGAAAACTTGAGTTGGCATCTTCAGTACAAGTTTAGGCCTCATGCAGGGAGTGGTTGCAGGTAAGATAATCCATTAGGTATGAATTTAAGTCTGGTTGAGCTGCTCCACCTAGCAACAAAGGCAGTGGATTTTTAATTACTATTTTATGGTCACAACACAGAATATATTTATATAACTAGTTTAATTAGTTAATTAGGTCTGTGTGTAATGCTGTTTCAGCTTGTGACATGTAGAGTCATTAGAATTGTCTGATTTGTGCACTGAGCTTCATATTCAACTAAACTCAGCCTGAAAACACTTTGAACCTGTTGCCTTTACTTTTCAAGGAAACCATATAACTGTAAAGTTTGCCTGATTTCCACTCAGAACCATATATCTGCCCAAATATATTTTTTTAATGTTATGAATTGCAGTGAACATTTCAGCATGTCCATTCCAACTCTGGACATTTTATCAAAGCTTGGCACAAAGTGACAGAGAGTCACTGAGATGAGGTTTTATTCTGAACATTTTGCACAACTCTAAGTATAATGGGATCATGTGGTTCATATTCAGTCCTTCTCCTTCATCAGGGAAGAAGTCCTTGATGGATCTTTATGAGCTCATTTTTCAAAAAGATTATGGACATCTCTGCAAAGCAGAATAAAACTTCTGTTTTTACATTAAAAGAACCAATTTCTGTCAAGGTTATGCAGTATGATAATCCTACCTTAAGATTTGTCTTGGTGATTTTTCCCCTCTTCCTAAGATATAAATCGTTACTTATTTCTGGATATGGCCTTTGAGAGAACAAAATGAAGAACAAATAATTGATAATGAAAAAATCCAAAATGAGAAATATATTTTCAAAACTGAAGTATGCTAAATTTTCTGGTTTGAATTGGATATGGATATTTGCAGCAGATTGGAAGAGAAAGTGAAGGGACAGTTTTCCTAAGTGTTCTTTACTTTGGCTATTTCAAGTAATTTTCAACACATTTAAGACTGAAACACAATACAGTTCCCATTTCAGCAAATCTGAGTCTTTTTATTGATTTAATTGGGACTTGGATTGGGTCCTGAATGAATGATTTGTCTTCCTCTACAAAGATTGATTCAGTTTGTGTGGCCATGATGAGTATAACCTGTTCAAAATAGAATACAAATTATGTTTTTGAATGAAAGAAAACTGCAATAAAAATAATGAAAATAATGCTTCCTTTTCTGTGTCCTTTTACCACTCTGGGAAGAAAAAGATGAGTTCAATGCTGTAGAATATCTTCAAAACTTGAGTTTTTATCATCACATTTTGCAAAGGTAGCTATATTAAATCTTAAAAAGACAGGTGCATGGCTTGTAAAATATATTTGTTTAATGTAGACTGTAATAGAAATCAGTAAACAAAATAGCTCAAATTTGTTTCTTATGTATACTGTAATGTCTGAGGCAGGTGCATTTTGGCTACAATCACGATTTCACTTATGAAAGTGTAAACTCAGGGCAAAGTCTTAGGGTAGGAACAGATGTTGTACTTGTTTCTGGACAAGCTGTACCCATGTTTGTCCTAGAACAGAAATATCCTGAGTTCAGTGTATATACACCTCACCCTTCTGAACAATGTTTAGCCAGCAGCTGAATGCACAGTGGTTTTTCTGTTATTGATTCAGTGATGTAATCCCAGGATAACCATTCAAATGCTTTGTGATGTCCCAGGATAAGCCCATAGGCAACTTGTTTAAGGGTGGGGGGAAAGCAGAGGACTTGTGGCCTTTCAGATTTCTGTACTAATGATGGAGCACAGGGCTGCAGCCTGGCTAAAGCCAACATCTCACAGCAGTGGGGGCAGTGGGGGCAGCAGCATGGAGTTGTGCCCCTCCACTGTCAATACACATCTATGGATGAACTGTGAGTATGTTCCATACCGTTGTAGGTTTTATCCCAAGACAATAGGCATGGATGTGAATTATTTTATTTTTTGTCCCAGGCTAAAATGCTTTCTTCTGGGACAAATGTGATGTATGGTTGTAGCCCTATTTCCCTTTATGTGCCTAAATGGCATGTATGCACCCATATAACTGCAGGTTTTAGCACTCATGCACAGTTTCAGATTCTGTTTTGCCCTGCTGGGATGGGAGGAGAGAACACAACAGGGAGGAGCAGGAGGGTCTTCCAGTGTTTCTAGCCCAGTATGCTAGTGGTTAGGACACTTGCCTTTGGAACTAGAGATTCTGGTTTTGAGCTCCCCTCCTTGCAGACTAAAAGTGGTTTGAACCTGCATTTCTTCTGTCCCAGTGTAAGATTATGCAATACCAAAAGCACAATCCCTCTGAGTTCACCGTGTGTGTGTGTGCATATGTGTTTATGAGTATTATTAACTGAGGCAGATTTATTTATTTATTTATTGCTGAGAACCTTGCACTAACTAGGTGCTGCTGGGGGTGCATCTGTGTGTGTGCATATGTGAGTGAATACAAACATATACATGCACACACCCAACAGCACCTTGTTAGTGCAGGGTACTTGGTAGGGGTGTGCAAAACGGGTTATCTCCAATATGGATTCAGATTCGTCCCAAATCGAGGACAGTGATTTAATTCATTGCTTCGGATCACTGTCCCAATTTGATTCAGCTGAATCCATATCAGAGAGATTTCATGTTGATTCAGAGAATCAGTGATTCAGCCATAGACACAACTTTAAATATTTTTTTTCAACATACCTTGAGGTACCAGGTGCAACTTGTGAATGCTGCAATGGTGAGACACATGAAGTGCCTACAGAAGTATGGGGACCCCTGCCGCAGGCTCAGTGGCAAACTGAGCATGTACTTCTGGTCCACTTCCGGGTCCACCACCAAGCACACGGGGTACCCTCACCAAGCCCTCACCGGGAGCCCCCCAGACCCAGGAGGCAACAATTGCTGAGGTGGGGGAGGGGTTCCCCACATGCTTCTTGGTGGACCTGAAAGTCAACTGGAAGTACTTCTCATCCACTACTGGGTTTGCTGCCGACAATGTGGGAGACCCCCCTGCTTTCCTGTGGGATTGTACCATCTGCCTCAGCATCTCACCATTCATGAGCTACCTGGTACTATACCTTGAAGTATTTAGAAAAAACAATTTAAAGCTGTGTCTATGTCTGAATCATCAAATCTCTCTGAATTGATTTGGAGGGTTCCGATTAGATTCAGAAGCTTAAAAGGTTTCCTGATTTGATTTGGATTCAGAGATTCAGCTGCCAAATTGAGCTGAATCTCTGCTGAATCAAATCAGTGACCCAAGCTTTGCACAGCCCTAGTACTCAGCAATAAATCTGTCTCAGTGAATAATAATATGTAAAAAAATGTTCAAATTTATTTTTTTTACTACAGTAACAAATACAATAACAAATGGATAACAATAAATGACAGTCTTACTAAGAAAATATTTAAAAAACCAATATATAAATCTATACATTCTATTACTCCCCAGTGGTGAATAAGTTGTTAACCAGGTGCGCAGCCCCTGATATTCTTCATATTCTGAGTTCTGCTACCACAGATTGAATCCACCTCCTCTGGAGCCTCTGAATGAATCCAATTCACTTGTGTTATTTGTTTTCCCTAGTAGGTGCTCAGAGCAGGATACACATTTCTCTGACTGAAAGAAAAGTCATCTAAATTTCCCCTCAACCTCTTTCAGTTCCTGCGACCCAAGAGATATCTACTTCTCTCTCAGGAGGAGCCAGATCTCACTCAACCTTGATTGATTAGTTAGTGCTTTCAGTAGGACAGTCCACTACAGTCAACAAGACTTTGCATGTCTTCACAAAGAGCTCTCTCAGAAGGCTTCCCTATCAGCCCAACTGTCACACACTTTCAAACCTCATTGCTAGGATAGTTAATGCTAGGATACCTCATTAACTTCAATAGTATACTTGATATGGCCACCAGTCAACATCATTTCCCCACTAAACATGCTCAAAAGGGTCTTACTAACATCCCAAGATGGGTACATTTAGAAAAGTTCCCTCCCATAATAACAAGGAGTTTATACCATCATGGGACTCTAACCACTAAACCAGAGTTTAGGCATTATCCAGGCCTTCATTGAAGATGGCCCACTGTACTTGTATTTGGTATTCATTGGATTTTTTTTATTTATTTGGTGGCAAGAGAGCTGTGGAGAAGGAACCCAGCTGGAACACTTCTCACATTTCAATAAGGAAGCATCCATTTCAGTAGAGGCATGGCAGGACAGGTCCATACCTGGGGCAGATGCCAACACATGGGACAATGCAAATTTCTGGGGCGCATCCACACATACAAGCATGTTTGCTTGCAGCAACTCAAATAGAAGAAGTGCAAATTTGAGCTGGGGATTTTTGCCTTAGTGCATGTGCTCAGACATGCACTTTGTTGTAGGGCAAAGTGTGTCACTTGGGGCAAAATAACCCTTCCTGGTTTCTCCTAGATTTACATCCAGGGGGAGCTAGAGCCTGGGGCCAGCACCTGTGTTGTCCCCAGCAATATAAACAGCTTCCCTGGCCTAGGCCCATCAGTACAAAAAGCTTCCTTGTCAAGTAGCTCAGGGTTACTCACCCTTAAAAACTTCTGAAGCCCAGCCCATTTTACCTGGGAACACTATCCCTTGTACCAACTGGACTACTGAAGCAGCCCTGATAGTTTCCTGCACCCTTTACCCTGCAACAGTCTGGCAGTGGGGGCTGCTGCCTGACTGTGACCTGCTGTGCACCTGCCAGACCCAGATGGGGACTGCACAGCTGGCAGAAGCATCTGCCCCTCTGGGACAGCTGCCAGTGGGCTGTGGCTTCAGAGTAGGTCCTTGTGTGACTCTACTGCCAAGTGTGCCCCCTGCCCGGCCATCTGGGCAGCTATCACCTGGAAGATGTTCCAGGTGTGGTGGCCTTCTCAAAACTGTCAAAGCATATCCTCCTGGCTGCTATTGGCCAGGATGTCAGCCACAGCCAGCTGGATCAAGATGTCATCTCTGAGCAAGCAGGGTCCTGCCACTGGCCTCCCTAGCAGGAATTCTGGTGTTCCCTATTTGAAAACTGAGTAATCCCTGATAAAAAAAAATCCCAAAGTTACTCTGTAAAATACCCCAAAATCCAATTTCCTCTACAATTAAAACAAAAGATCACTATGTAGAGAGAGAGACAGAGAGAGAAAGAGAGACAGTGATCAGTTGGGTAGTTTTTTTTTATATATTTCATAGATTTCATAGACATTAGGTCTGGACAGGAACCTGATAGATCATCAAGTCCAGCCCCCTGCCCCAGGGGCAGGAAGTCAGGTTGGGTCAAATGATCAGTGCCTGCACCACTTCTGAAGGGAATCTATTCCAGGCCTTGGGAGCTCAGACAGTAAAGAAGTTTTTCCTTATGTCCAGCCTAAAATGGTCATGGAGGAGTTTATGACCATTGGTCCTTGTTATCCCATGGGGTACTCTGTTGAATAGATGTTCCCTCGTATCCTGATGCACACCTCTTACATAGTTATAGGCAGCCACCAGGTCACCCCTGAGTCTGTGCTTTTCTAGGCTGAAGAGTCGCATGGCTCTCAGCCTGTCATTATAATTCCTAGTTTCTGACCGTCTGATCATGCACATGGGTATTCTCTGAACTTTCTCAATCTTCTCGATATCTTAGTGAATTGTGGAGCCCAGAATTGGAGGCAGTACTCCAGCTGCAGCCTCACCAAGGCTGAGTACAGTGGGGGATAACATCCTGAGATTTACTTGAGAAGCATCTATGGATGCAAACCAGAGTTTTATTTGCTTAACCAGCTGTGACATCACATTGGTGGCTCACTTTCCTCTTGCGATCAATCATGACCCCCAGGTCACTTTCAGCCATGGTACTAGCAAGCATAGCACTGCTAAGCCTATAAATGTGATGCAGATTTCCCCCCCCCCCCCCGGCCGAGGTGGAGTACCTTGCATTTTTCAGTATTGAACATCATCAGGTTTATATCCATCCACTTACTAAACTTATCCAAGTCAGTCGGAATCACTAGCGTATCCTCAGGTGGGGACGCTTTGCCCCAAAGTTGAGTGTCATTGGTGAACTTGGCCATTGCGCCTCTGATACCAAAGTCCATATCATTGATAAAGATGTTAAAGAGAACCAGTCCAAGGACAGAGCACCATAGTGGTCATGGAGTGCCACAGTGATTCAATGCCATTAACTACTACTCTCTGGGTCTGACCTCAGATCCAATTTCCCAGCCATCAGACGGTGGTGTAGCCAAGGCCACAGTTGGCCAATTTTTTCCATGAGGAGATCACGGAACACCAGATCAAAGGCTTTTTTTAAGTCAAGATATATGATGTCAATCTCTTCTCCCTTGTCCAGGTGATATGTCACCTGGTCATAGAAGAAGAGATTGGTCAGGCAAAACCCACCCATGACAAACTCATGCTGGATGCCTGATGGCAACATCCTGAGGGACAGTTTATCAAGAAGGGTCTCTTTGATAATTTTCTCCAGAATCTTACCAGGGATTGAGGTCAAGCTGATTGGTCTGTAATTGCTGGAATCTACTTTCTGCCCATTTTTGAAGATGGGTGCCACATTGGCCTTCTTCCAGTCTTCAGGTATTTCTCCTGAGCACCAGGAGTTATTGAATATTTTTGCCAATGTTTGGGCTATGACACCTGCCAGCTCCTTGAGTACTCTAGGGTGTAATCTGTCAGGACCAGCTGACTTGAAGATGTCCAGCCTCTCAAGGTGTTCCTTTACAAGGTCTACAAACCTTGATGCTGGGTATAAATACACCTTCACCTCAGCTGTCCCATGTCACGCTAGGCTGGGCAGTCCTTTTGGGCTGATGATATCTACAGTGTTAAAGCAGTTTGGAAGATGACCAGTATCTCTATCATAATAATAAATTGAATTCTTAATATGTTTCATGAATTCATGAAAACATAAATATGTGTTTTGTTTCCCCCCTCAGGGGCCATTGCCCCCCAAGAGGGGCCATTCCCCCCCATCAGGGGCCACACCCTCCAACAGGGGCTACAACCCTTCCACAGGGGCTAGCCCCCCCACAGGGCCAATATGCCCCACCCCTGCTTGTCCCCCAGCCTCCCCATTGCTGCCTCACCTGTCCCTATCCCCCACTGACTCCTGCATCCCACCAGATGGATGCCTCACCCCCCCACTCCTCCAGACCCACCAGTGGCTGCCCTTTCTGGCCACATCCCCCACGTGCACCCCCAGCCCTCCATGGCTGCCCCCTGCACCCCAGCCTCTGGCACTTAAAAGAAAAAAAAGCCTCTATTCACTGAGCAGGGGCTGTGGGGGCTCCAGGGCCTCCTACAGAACTCCCCCCAATGCAGCACAGAGCAGCGGGGGGCAGCAGAGCCCAGGCTAGGGCCACTGAGGCTGTCACCTGGTCCTGCACTGTGCAGGCAGGGCCCTAGTAACACAGGCAGCAGCTGGAAGTGCTGGTAAGTGCAGGGTGGGGGTTGTTTATTTGTTTTTCTGCTGGAGTGGGGGGATGGGGGGATGGGGCCAGGTGGGGAAGGGATCAGGGGGTATCGGGGGCAGGTGGGGGTTGGGACCAGGCAGGGCAGGGATAGGGGTGTGGGATGGGTGGGGAAGGTATGAGGGACTCAGAGGGCAGGTGGGTGGTGGGACTAGGTGGGGCAGTGATTGGGGAGCTCAGGGAGCTGGAAGAGATGGGGCTGGGTAAGGCAGGGATCAGGGGGCTAGGGGAGCAGGCAGGGGTCCCCCCCATGGTCCCCACCTCCAGCCCCCTAACCCCTTACTTACTGGCAGTGGAGCCTGGGTCCAGCTCCCTACTGCTGGTATGCTGTCTGCCGTGCATGAGCAGGCAGCATGCTTCAGCACCAGGGTGAGGGATAACCATAGAAATGCTGTGGCAGCCAGAGCATATTTATAAAGGACCCATCTTCCAGTTGCCTGCCCTACTTTTTTTCTCTGAGGAGTTTTCTTGACCCCTGGATATCCAGGGGTCTAATTTTGCCCCCATGCTGCAAATTTGCAGCACAGGGAATATTTTCTCCTTCCTGCACATGCCTCTTGCAACATCTCAAAGGGGTTTGAGATGCTACAAGAGGCATGTGTGGAACTCATCTGGACGCACCCCTGTTGTGTCAGTTGCAGAAACTCAGTCAGCTGCTGCTGCAGTGGAACCTGCATCTTTTAATTCCTGGGCAAGTGCCCTAACTACTAGGCTTTTGGACCCTTTTCTTCCTCCTCAGTAGTCTGACACACTCTAGATATGGTTTTCTCAGCTACAATTTTGAGACTTGGCAGTAATCTTCCCGAACTCCTGTAAGATGTGCTACATACTGGAGGACTGGAAAAGGCCCAATTTAGTGTCCCTGTTTGAAAAAGGCAAAAAGAAGAATGTGGTGAACTGGTTATTCATATGGAGTGTTTAGCCTCATCTCAATACTTGGAAAGTTATAGGAGCATATCCTAAGGAAGGCCATTTTTTAACCCAAAAGCTTGCTTAAAAAATGTTTTTCCAACTATTTAAATTGGTCTAATAAAAGATATCAGATTCATCCAAAGAATCTTGTCTACCTATGTCCTTAGACCAATGCAGCTACAACCTACACCCCTATGACTCTGTGACTTTCACTCACACAGGTATGCATGCAAGTCTGTCACTGTATACCTGTCTGAGCATGTTTAAGAGGAGATAAATTGCAAATTATATATAAGTACCAAAAAATTTAAAAGGACATTTTTAAGTGGATAAAGTGAAATAGGATTTAGCTCTTAAAGTACAGCTTGTATATGTAAATATAAACATCAGTAGAAAGAGAGAGCGAGAAACTTTTCTTATCACTCTACAGCTTTAAATTTTATTTTCAAAGTCTGACTTTCATGTGAATTAGGTTGAATTTCACTTTATTTTGATACTATAAAGCATTACAGTTTTGCTAGAAATTTGTAACCTAACTGTTTCACTAGCTAACAATACCATTGAACTTAGTATCATTTCTCCAGTCAGAGGATAGTCCCCTGGTATCTTTCTCCCTTAATAAAGTTTCCTCTGGCCAGAGGTCAGCTAATACATATTTTCAAACTGATTAGCCAGTATATCTGCTTTTATATGGAATTCCCTTCCAGGAAACATACCCAAATAATATATATTTTTGCTTGTTGAGTGTATTCATTAGATCAAGGTTCCTCAGGGGTGATATTTTGACTTCCCTTTTGTCTTTAGTGGGTTATGGAATAGAGAAAATCCCACACGACTTACTGATTTATTTGACGCACCGGCTGGGGGAGTAGTTAGTTGATTGCACGATTTCACAATGCTTACACACTCAATTCATAGAACACAATTTTATTTTAAAACTCTTTGCTACACATATAACACTGCTTAGCTTTAAGAAATACCACAAACATTAAAAACACAATAATTACATATATCAGAAACAATGCTCCATATGTACTTCCTTAAGAACAGTTACAATTACAACTCAAAGTAAAATTTGAATCAATACTATTATTTCTCATAATATACTTACAATACTAGAATTCTGAGAAGCCAAACATCTAGCTATGCTTTCATTCCTCAGTAGTACAATTTAATGAGTTGGCCTCAGTAGTACGGTTCAATGGGCTCATCTCAGCAATACGATTCAATGGGCTGGCCTCAATACTGATAGGACTAAGTCCCTTTCCTTCAGTCCCTTTCAGGTGCTCTGCGGCTTCAGCATGAACTAAGAGATTCGTGTTCACAGAGAGGGTGGTTCAGGTAATCAGTCTGATCCAGCCTACACTTGCGAGTCTTCCCTTGTTGTTCTGCAGGTGAGGTTACCTCCAAATTGGGATAGTAGGTTACAGTTTTTATGAAGTGAGTTGCCATTAATTAGTTTCTTTTGTTGATCATTTTAATTACTTTGAGGAATTTCCATATCACTGAATTGACTTTTATTTCCAATCTTTTAAAAGGCTCCTAGGGTTTTGATTTCTCAGAGTAGAAATAGCATCTAGTTTTCAATCTAACTATACTTAATATAATTATTAAAGTTCAAAAGAATCTTTTATGAAAAAGGAAAAATATTGAAAATGAAAGTAGTTGTATCTATTTCTTTATAAATATTAAATTTGTTCATTAGATAAAATGCATTGTCTACTCTTCATTTAACATGCACTTATGAAAAAAGTCTTCTTACTAATAAGTGCAATATGAAGATGCATCTTGATGCATGTTGTTTTGTTCAGTCTCCTCCTAACACTTGTTTCAGTGATGGCATTTGAAACAGGATTTTGTCAAAGCAAACAAATAGCCTATGGATACTCCCCCCAATTAAATAAATGTTCGATTTCCTTATCAGAGCTCCTCACTTTGTGGCCTACTGTTAATACTTACAAGAGGCTGAAAAGAGTGTAATTGTTCTCTTAAATACATGTTTTGTGCCAGATAATATATATGCATGTACTACACAGATCACTAAATTCCCGTGATTTAAAACTGGTGCAAGTGAACATGTGGCACCACCCTAATGTGTACTAACTTTAATACATCACAGTATTGTGATGCAACTACTGTGTACAGCAACTACTGTAATTTAAAATATGGGTTAAGTTACATGCTACACTTGGATCATAAGGGCACTTAAAATGCAAGGATCTGCATTTTAAATCTCCATTACATCTTGTTAATTTATGCTAAGTGTCCCCTGAGCATCAGGCAAGGATTAATTCTGGACTGTGCTACTTAGCTCATGTTAGAGTAATTTCAGGGTGCTCCACAGAAAGAAAGAAATCAATTTGCAGTCTTCCATCATCCCAGAATACACAGCTCCCATCTCCCCCTGCTTCCATTCAGAGTGGAGATAGAGTCCCTGTGACTTGGCTCCTAGCCTTCCCCTGCTCACAGGCCCTCTGGTGGCAAATTAGAGCTATACAGGCAAGAAACAATATTAATACTTAAAATAGAATTCGAAGTGAACATGTTAATAACTGCTTAACATTCCAAAAATGTAACATGGTCCAAGTCCAATGTGTAAATTCAACCACAGTGAAACAAGGCCTTAGTGTATATATCCCAAAATGAAATCACTTTATAGGGGCCTGGTTTCCAGACGGCAGCTATTCACTAGTAAAGGGGCAGAAGTTTTGCAGAAGTTTGTTTTTTTGTTTTTTGTTTTTTTGTATAAGTTCCTATAGCTAGGGCAGCCATCCATTCCACTTGATTAATAGTGGAAATCTGAAATCTCTTTCCTGGAGCTGGCTTTCTAGGTAGCCTAGGGGTACTTGTACACATGATGGGAGTTTAATCACCAAGGTTTTATTTTATGCCTCCTAAACTGAAAAAGTGGGTTTTTAATTGAAATCCACCATTTCAATTTTTCCATCACATTACAGGGATGGGTCTAATCTCCCCCTTCCCTTCTCCTCCTTCTGCCCCCACAGAGCTGGAGTCTCCCCATGGCCAGTAGGTGAGCTGCTGTCAGGTTGGGCAGCCTCTGAGCTGTAAGGGGTGCCAGTCCTACAGTGGTGTTCCCCCAGAGCCACTTGGGTGGGCTGATAGTGGACTGGTTGCTTCTCCTACTTACAGGCAGCACCTAGCTCAGTCCAACTGTTCCCCAATCTCAACTGCTGGAAGCCCACCAGGTGTGCTCCCTAGGTGTGCTTGAGGAAGAGTTGGATCTGGCCTGGTGCTTCCTCCAAACTGGGATAACGCTCTCCCATTAGCAACCTGCCTGGGCATCCCCAGGGGACACTGCTGCTGCAGAGGGAAAGAACAGGGTTCTCCACATCTCAGGGACCACTTCTCTCACAGGCAGCTCCCCCCGCCACCTGTAGGAAGGGTGGCCAGGCTCATGGGAGGAGAAAAAAAAGGATTGTGCCCCTCACCACTTTTGCACTTGCTAAAGGCAGAAGCAGTGAGAGACTTGTTCCTTCTTTTTCTACAGAGCCTGCCTTCCTCTCCAGCAGCTGGGGAATGAGCTGACAGCTGCATTGTTGCACTTTGCAACATTGTAAGCTAAACTACATTCAAATGTAGTTTTGTTTGCAGTGATGCAAAGTCATTTAAAACCCCCACAACTGGTGCACATGAAATGTGTGACAGCATTAAGCCACACCAAATACAATTTCCTCGGATGTGCATCGTGACAACTGTCACATGTACAAGTTCCCTAGGAGTCTTGCAGTTTAGAATCCCCCACTCAAAGGAGTCACCAGGTAGTATTGGATCAGAGCTGCAAATCCTGGAGCTTCACCAGGCTAATTGCAGATTCAGAATCGAAACAGAATATACATTTGTTCATTCATACATTTTAGTACTTCTAAAAATTAAGGTGCCTTAATCTGATTTCTCATAACGAAATCCTAGAATTAAAAATTCTAAATCCTAGAATTATTAGTTACATTGGGCCGACAGTGTGGGGACATGGTCAGGAAGGCCAACCATACCTTGTCATGCATCCACAGATGCATCTCAAGCACATCCAAGGAGGTGATTGTCCGCCTCTATGCAACACTGGTCAGGCCGCAGCTGAAGTACTGCATCCAGTTCTGAGCGTCGCACTTCAGAAGGGTTGTGGCCAATATGGAGTTGGTCCAAAGGAGAGCCACCTGGATGATCAGAGGTCAGCAGGGCAGGCTCTACGAGGAGAGGCTGAAGGACCTGAACCTGTTCAGCCTCCAAAAGAGAAGGCTGAGAGGGGATCTAGTGGCAGTCTACAAACTAGACAAGGGATTAGCAGGCATTGGGAGAGTCCCTGGTCCCCTGAGCACTCCTGGACGTTACAAGAAACAACAGACATAAGCTAGCGGAGGGTAGTTTCAGGCTCGACATTAGGAAGTGCTATTTCACTGTCAGGGCAGCTAGGACCTGGAACCAACTTCCAAAAGTGGTGCTGGCTCCTACCCTGGGTGGTCTTTAAAAGGAGGCTGAACGAACATCTGGCTGGGGTCATTTGACCCCAGTACTCTTTCCTGCCACAGAAGGGAATTGAACTACATGATCTCCTCAGGCCCCTTCCGACCCTACCAACTATGAAACTATGAATTAGTCACGGACCTGCTAATGCACAACAAGGTGTGATTGGCCTTGTTGATGGCCTTGTTACACTGCTGGCTCATGTTCATCTTGGAGTCAATTATGACTCTAAGATCCTTATCTGCCTCCGAGCTGTTGAGAAGGACACTCCCTAACCTATAGGTGTGCTGGGGATTCCTCCTTCCCAGGGGAGTACCTTACATTTATCTTTATTAAATTGCATCCTATTTCTCTCTGCCCATTGATCCAACCTGTCCAGGTCAGCCTGAATCTGCTCCCTGCCCTCTG
>JAGPOW010002742.1:51314918-51327869 GCA_030014935.1 Caiman crocodilus
CACTCTCTCTCTCTATATATATATATCATGGTCTTTTGTTTTAATTGTGAAGGAACATGGATTTCAGGGTATTTCACAGAATAACTTTGGGATTTCATTATCAGGGAGTTTTCAGTTATCAAATAGGGAACACCAGAATTCCTGCTCAGGAGGCCAGTGGCAGGATGCTGCCTGCTCAGAGCTGGCACCTTGGACCCAGCTGGAGGTGAATGACCTCCTTGCCATTTGGAACCAGGAGGACATGCTTTGGCAGTTCAAAGCAGGCCACCATACCCAGAACATCTTCTGGGCAATAGCTGCCCAGATGGCTGGGCAGGGGGTACACATAGCTGTAGTGCCACATGAAGGCCAACTCTGTGGCCACTGGCAGCTGGCCCAGAGGGGCAGATGCTTCTTCTGGCTGTGCAATCCCCATCCAGGTCTGGCAGGTGCGCAGCAGGTCACAGCCAGGCAGCAGCCCCCACTGCCATACTGCGGCAGGGTAGAGGGTGCAGGAAACTCAGGGCTGCTTCAGCAGTCCAGCTGGCACAAGGGGTTGTGTCCCCAGGTACCAGTTGGCTGAGCACCAGAAGCTCCTGAGAGCAAGCATCTCTGAGCTACTTAACAAAGCAGCTTTTTGTATTGATGGGGCCAGGACAGGGCAGCTCTTTATACTAGTGGGGCAGCACAGATGCAGGCTCTAGCTCCCCCTGGCTGCAGATCTGTGAGGAGCCAGGCAGGGTTATTTTGCCCCAAGTTGCACAAGTTGACCCACACTGCAGTGCATGTCCAGGTACATATGCTGACGCAAAAAGCCCTGGCTCAAATTTGCCCCACTTCTATTTGAGCTTTTGCAAATGCATGTGCTTGTATGTGTAGATGCTCCCATGAAGTCCCTTCCAACCCTTTTTTTCCCCATGATTTTCTTTTTGGATCAAAAACATTTACTCACCCCTAATGACTCCCTTCCACCCCAAAAATTAGTGATCTCCATAGGCATCAGCATTAAAAATCAGTTGCTTTTATTGAGTACAAAATGTGGGAGAGTTATGATGAATCCTGAACAATTCTTTTACCACAGAACGTGTTTTTGTACATCTGCTAATGCACATAACACGATTCTCATTTTTGCACATTGCATTACATCCCACATGTAGCATCAGCATGAGATTTCAGCAGAATGTTAAAGTAATGGAAATAGGTTTTATTTTTCAAATAGGCATATATTTCCTGTATAAACACTGGCATGTATGTATGAGCATATAGTTTGTAGTGGATTAAGATTTAATGCATTTCTGCATGTCAAGTGATTATTAGATTTCTCACATTTCCCTCCTAGCTTTATCTTTGTTCTCAGATTATCCAATGAAGTGGAATCAATGAGTTGAAAAGATTTAAGCTGTAGACTATATCAGAAAATAATATTTGTTAGACCCGGACTCCCAACGACTAAGGAGATGATGATCCAATCACTCATGAGTCCTGCTACTCATTATCCAGAGCAGACAGAGAGCAAATGCTACTTGCACACATTGCTTTCAACAGCTTTATTTAGAATGGAGACAGCTTCGGACTAGCTCCCAAAAACAAACAAACCAGGCAGCCGCAGTAAAAAATAGTTTTTCCCCCACATTTATGCACTTTGGTTTATACTCATTAATATTAACTCCACCTCTGTCCCTCCTTTTGTTCCACCCATTTCTCCTCCCATCTCAAACTCTACCTCTGTTTACTGTTTGCTTTATTAGCATGGAATTGCCTATGAATTTCATTCATTTACATGCCCTTTTCCTATGATCACATGTCTAAGACCTTAACTCCTGCTCTTTGGTCAATGGGCAGACTTTGACCAAAACATGAAATTTTCTGGAGGCTTCTTCACCAATCATCATTCACCTTTTCGCATATGTTCATCTCAGATTCTGTTACTAATTACATGTTGTCTTTCACATTCCAATCTGTTTTTTCTGTCTCATGTACCATCTTCCACATTCCTAAAACATCACTTCATTCACAGCACAGAGACTTGCACAGATTCACTTCCTGCTTTTTCCTCAGAAAATGGTTGACACAGTTAAGATAGTTACTTAGCATAGGCAAATGGCTGGCTTAGATATCATTCTGCCTTGTGGTTAGCAGCTTTTGCTAGGCCACATGTTATAGTCTTTGTATTCAGCTGCAAATCCAATACTCCCTAAGACCCAAACCCTAAGATTACCCTAACAATGTTGTTCTCCTTTCTGGCTACGGCTGCATCCAGATGTCTGTGGACATTTGGTTCCCTGGGGATAACTGATGGTAGCACACCTTGTGCTACCACAAGTTTTCCCTGGGGAACACTCATGCCACATGTGCTCTGGCAAATGGCAAGTTACCTTGGGTGGGGTTGGGGAGGTTGGCCCCAGCAACCTTACCTGAGGTCTTAGATCAGATGTGGCCAACATCCACCTATGGGTGGCACAGGCAGCCTTTGTGTGCAGAATGCAGCAGATTTAGAAAGGAGCAGGGACCTGAAAGCAGAGCATCAGATCAGGGAGGGAGCACTAGGCAGAAAACAGATCAGCAGCCTGGGCAGGGAGCAGAAAGCTGTGCAGCATACTGAGTTAGCGGAAGGTAACAGAGTGATACTCAGGGAGGAAGGGGAGCTAATTTCTGGCTGTCTTCAAGAAAGTTTGACCCTCACTGTCTTGGATCATGGGTTTTAAAAATCTGATATAACTGTTCACTAGTGTTCTTTCTGCTGGCAATACAATGTAGTGTATTAAGAAAGTAACTTTAAGAATTATATATGTCTTAAATGTTTGTTAATCAAACTTTTGTGACTCATGTTTCATAGTTTGATGTGATTTCTATGATGAAATCCTGTCATTTCTGTAACGATATACATATGCTGAATTTGTTCCTGGACAAGCTGTACCTGTATTTGTCCTAGAACAGAAATATCCTGGGTTCAGTATGTATACACCTCACCCTGCTGAAGTGTTTAGTGAGGAGCATGGTGTTTTTTCTGTCATTGATTCAATGATTAAATTCCAGAATAACCATTCAGGTTGCCTTTATGAAATGTTAAACATTATTTTTCTTTTATAAATGAATATTTATCATTCATCATGCAAACCATATGGATTAACTGGATTTACACTTGATTTTCATATGTTGATCATTTTCTGTAAGTTTTTAATTGTCCTATTAGATAACTAAATAAGCCATATCTCCAGATGCAGGTAGAAATACTAAAATATAGAGAGGACTGTGTATGAGCAGTGTTTGTAGTTATCACTCTATCAATTACTGCATGCTGATAAAACAGATTGTATTCAGTAATTTCTTTTCTGTGAGAGTGTTAACACCTGGCTTCAGGCGCTGACGTTTGTAATAGTGTCACCATTGTATGTTTAATTATATTTTTCCAAGATTAGGCAGAGAAGTTTTCAGGATCAGCCTAGATTGAAAATAGTTTGTTGTTTTTTATAAGCAGATCTAACATAATATTTCATATGAGTAGACTCAAGGTTGGGTTTTCAATCATTTCATGACATGAGCTGGGTAGGAAATGTTTATTCCATTTGGTGAATTATTTCCATATTTTTAAAAAAATCCTGTTATACAGCAGGATGAAAGTGAGTAATTGTATTGCTTTACATACAAGAAGAGAGATGTAAGAATAACCTGGTAGATGAGGTACTTGCCTCAGAAGGGAAAGTACAATGATGGCTTTTTTGTTGTGGACCAGAATTCTTTCACCGGAAATTCCATTCTGGATTTAATATATTTAATACATTTAATTTAATACTTTAAAAAAAAAAAAACACTTGAAAAATCTGCATCATAGAACTGCCTTAATATTAAGGCAAAGTAAGTCAAAGTCCAATTGATTTGGTTTTAGCAGAGTTGGTCCACCCTCTGGCATTTTCTTAGCACTTCAGTTTTGAACCACAAAGAGGCAGAGTTGTGAGTTTCCCCCTTTCTTTTTTTGCATATCTGGGATGTGAAAATGTCTTTTTATACTAATGAAATGCAACAAGAGGTATATATCTCTTGTGGTTCTTTTTTTCTTTTGAAGTAAAAATCTAAAGCTTTCATTTTGCTAATGAAATGTCTTTTCTTTAAAGCCTCTTCCCATACTGACTTCCTAAGGCAAGGTAGTCTGTCTTGGAGTACCTAGAGATTGTAATGCAGATTCAACAGTAAGTGTTAAGTCATTTAATTTTCTATTAAATGAGGGCCTTTATTTCTGAACAGTTTTCCCAGGCCTTCACGAAACAAAAGAGTGAAATAGTAGTAAATTAATTTTACTCCTGAGGTGACAATAGTTAATTTCTAGATAGCTGTTTTCCAGAAAGTGTTTCTTTTTCTTTTCTGAATTTGGGATCAAACATCAGCAAACTTGGATAGCTTGCTTTCCACCCCTTTGTCCAAGTCCGCGATGAAGATGTTGAACAGCACAGGCCCAAGAACCGAGCCCTGGGGGACCCCGCTGCTCACATCTGTCCAGTTCAAGTACGACCCATCCACCACCACTCCCTGGGAGCGCCCCGTCAGCCAGTTTTTGACCCACTCAATATTTTACTCCTTGAACCTGGTAATCATAATAGAGAAGAATATTGCCACAAAACCACCTTCGGGGCTCTTGAGTTTCTTCTAAGTTTTCCACAGGCAACTAGTAAGGAGACAAAAATACAAAGCTTTTATGTAGGATAAAAGAAATATACAGACAAAACTGACCACAGAATTGAAGACAGAAAAACAAAGCAAATAAAATTCTTACCCTTCCATTTGGCTATACTAGTCCTACTGAGATAACTGCCAATTTGCTCTAGAACTGGTGGCTAGAGTGGTGTGGGTGCTTATAGCACATATCTGAAAGCCCAGCGGTCCTAAGTTTGAGGCAATAGTAGAAGCATTCATAATGTCAATTATTGAACTGTTCCTGCCTTTATTTAAGGTAATTTGCATCATCACAGATCCTCACAAGAGCTGAGAGACTCTTTACCACCTAAGAACTGCCTGCCCAGAGGAGTTTTCCATCTATTGACTCCTCTGTGAAAGCCTGTGAAATAGGAACTTTCATTTGTACCCAGGAGAACTTTTACAATCTTTTCTCCGATGCTTGATGAAAGGTGTTTATACCCAAAAGCTTGCAATTAAAGATTTTTTTTTTTACTTAAAGATACTAAAAGATTACTAAAACCTTTTTTTTTTTTTTACTTATCCCCAAGATTTTTTGAAAAAATCTTCTTGGTCTAATAAAAGACCAACTAGCCCTGATTGCTTTTTCCTCTAGACCAGAGGTTCTTAAACAGTGGCCTGTGGACCACCACTGGTCTGCAAGCTCCATTCAGGTGGTGCACAGGAAAAGTTGTGGAACATCGACAGTATTTGTACTTGTATGGTAAGACTATTGATATGAAAATATAAGTTGCATACTTTGATTTGTAGAACAAAAAAAGTGTATTAAGTGGTCCACCAAGACCCTCAGCAATTTTCAAGTGGTTCACAAAAACCCCCACATTTGAGAAGCACTTCTTTAGAAAAATACAGCCTAGATACCAAGTAATCTGTCTGCATTTTACCAATACAGCATTCTTCCTTCCTCTCACCTATCTGCCTCACACCTCTTGTCTTCCTTTCGCTCTAATCCTCACTGCCAGGCATTTGCATTTTCAGACTTGCATTTTGCATATTGGCTTCTATTACATCCAGGAGAGCACACAAAACACTATTAGGCTCTTCCTATATGCCTGAAGAAGGGCGTTTGTGCCTGAAAGCTTGCAAAGAACAATTTTTCCAACTAGTTAGTTGGTTTAATAAAAGATATCACATTTACCCAAAGAACTTTGTCTGCCTATGTCCTTAGACCAGGGGCAGACAAAATGCAGCCTGTGGGCTAGATGTGGCCTGCCAGGCCATTCTATCTGGCCCGTGGGGCCCCTAAAAATTTTAGAAAATTAATATTTATCTGCCCCTGACTGCCTGTCATGTGGCCCTTGATGGCTTGCCAAAACTCAGTTAAGCGGCCCTTCACCTGAAATAATTGCCTGCTTCTGCCTTAGACAAACATGGTTACAACCAGCAACCCTACAACATAGCATTGGCTTTCCAACAAGACCATGCATGCCATATCAGTACAACAAAAAAACAAAGAAACATTCATGACACCCCACAAATCCTCAACCAATCATAGTGTTTTTGGCAGACACTATAGACATAAACGTGTTGCCTTTTAACTGTTTACTACAAACAGTATGAGTGAAATTCTGGCCCCCAATGAGCGTAATAGCAAGACTTGCCCTTTAGGTACTTAATCTTATAAACGTATGAGTTAGTCGTGTAATTAGTGCTGTTGTTTCACTGTACCCAGAATTTAAAATTGGACCTGGAATGTGTTTCATCCTAATTTTTAAAAATTGAGGCTTTTCCCTTCTTCTGAAAATAGGAAACCTGAAAATCATGCAATTTAAATTATATCATTATACATGTAGGGTTCTCTTTATGTGGTTTTTTGTTTGCTTGTTTGGTGTTTTTTTAGGTTGTTGGGGGGGTATTTTTTTCTATTTAAATGTTCAACCGTCAAGGCTATGGGGGTTTTGAGGGGGCAGGTTTGGTTTTGTTAATTTTAATAAAACCTGAAAGTCTTGTGTTGTCACTTATCCCCAAGGTTGGGACTTTTAATTAAACTATTGTATATTACAAGGCTTTTAATAAAATGTTGAGACTGGTTAGACTAATTTTTTTCATTAACAAAATACTTTCTTTTATTAAGTTTTAAGCAAATTTTATACATCTAATATAGCCTTCTCAGGATGTTAAATATAACCTACTTGGGATGATGGCCAGAACAATTTTATTGAATTAAATATCTGAGCTATGCCACCAAACTGCTCGTCACAAATCTCTAGATAAATAAATAAATGGGGTGTGTGATGAGGCAGATTATTTACCTACTTTTCAGATTCTGGATGTTGAGAAAGTACCTTGAACTTTCAAAATTTAAAAGGAAAGGAAGGTATAAGCTCAGAAATATTAGTAGGTAATCAATATTTAACTGTTGAACCACATTTAAATGCTTGTAGTTTTGCACCTTTGAAGTAAAATAGTCCTGTAAATGATTGATGAAACAAAATCCATGCTATCCAACTCTATTATTGTGAACCAGACATTATTTCTCATAGTTAGGTATTCACAGAGGGGGAAGGAAAAAACACATATGCAAATAGCAGTAATGGAGAGAAAATAACCTTTTAGAGGTATATAACCAATAACCATAAAAGAACTTTTATCAGCCTGTAGCAGTAGAAAATAATGCTATTACTTTTGCTTCTCTATAATGTAATCTGCATATTTGGTATGAACAGGAGATCTGATATAGTGGAACCCAAGTGTAAAATAACTTATACTTTTCTGCTACACTGATGCTTCTGATTTTTATTCTGTAAAGCTACTGCAAATAACAACCCATTTATGAATAAGAGATCAGACCAAAAGTCAAGTATTACTACAGAAAACATTTTCAACTGTGGAAACCTATCTGTAATTGCAGACCCTGCTCCAGCTATTTTTACACTGTTTTTAACTGTCTTTTGTTCCTTGAAGAATTTTCTTTACTATTGCTACCTCCATGGTACCTCCTACCTATGACCTCTCACTGAGATAATTTCTAAACAGCAAAATATCATCAGTCTGCCTGTCTCTTGACCAATAAGCCACTCAATATGGTCCACTTTGAAAAAGTTTTTGAATGATACTGCTAGCCAAATATATCAGTGTTACCTCATCCAAAAACATGCCACATGCAAAGTCAACATTTTTAAAAAGATTAATGTTCTATTTTTCCCCATGAACCACTTCATCCGTCCATATTATTACTGGTAGTAGTACTGAAAAGGTTTCAATTTACATTTAAAATCTCTCCACTGGTAGCTGACAAATTTTGGATGTGAATGCATTCTGATGATTGCTTAGCATTTTTTCCACAGGATCCCCACCTCATTCAGTCAATAGGCAGTCATTCAATTTATTTTTATTTTTTTGCTACAGGCCATATTTAATGCACACCCTTCCTTCACTATACACATAATTAATCATTTCCTTCTAACTGCTTGTATATGAGTTGCACTACAATATCTGAGTGCTTCACAAGCACTCAGATATTAAAGACTTAAAGCATTAAAGACTTCAAAATGACCCTTCAAAGGGTGATGAATCCTTTTATTTTTATTTTTTATTATTTTTTTACAGCTGGGGAGTTAAGGGTTTTGTTGCATGTTACACTGTGAGCAGCAAACATATTGATGGCTGTTAGTGCTAGCTCCAGTTTGGAGCAGTCAGACTTCAGGATAGCAGGATCCTGGAGGAATGAAAGGTAAGAATTCCTACCTGCCCCCTGGGGCTTCCTGCCAGCTGGCAGGGTTTCCCCTGCCTTCTGTTGTACCTTGACCCCAGTCTTACTTACTTCTGCCTGTGCTGTCTGTCTCAGGAAGCAGGAAGAGAAGGGTTAAACTGCTTATCCAGCTGCTGCTGCTCCTCTTCTGGACCAGAGAGTGACAGTGGTCATGAAGGCAGGTTAAGCCTTCTCTGTCTGCTTCCCAAGCAGACAGCATGAGCAGCCACAAAAAATTGAGGGGGCGGAGGGAGTGAAGAGGCAGCAAGCAGGGGTCTCAGGTTCTAAGGAGGTCAGGAGGGGGCAATGGACAAGGTCTGGATAAGTGGACAAAGGGGGTGAGTAAGGTGTTTATACTACAGTGTAGCCTAGAGCATCCATTAATGTAACATGAACTGGGTACACGCAGCTCAGAGATAATCCTTCCCTGCACTGACATAACTTTAAGCTGCCTAATGAGTGCTTAAAACTAGTTTCAGGCATTAATATGCAAACAATCCTGGAGTTAAAAGCTGCAGAAGCTACCCACCCGAAGTTACTGTCTAACAAGACTCTTAGACCTTAAAGTATCTGCTAATTTTAAGTACTCAGTGAAATTGTGGGGTTAATTTAGAATTTAGTGGGCATGTCTACACATGCAGTTAATTCAACTCCAGAGTTTATTGCCATTTGCACATACTCCTAGGATTGCAGCACATTGAGCCAGATCAGAGCAGTCCTGGCTAACAGGGGACCCCAGGATTAAGCCTGTCACACCAGGGCTCCTCCCTCATTGCTCAACATGCTGAAGAGGGGTGGCTCTGGCAAAAGGATGCTTCAGTATGGGGCTAGCTAGCAGGCAGCCCAGGGCAATGTCTATGCATGTGCTACAGTGGAGTTTTTTACTCCTCAGTAGGATAGTGCTTGTATTTACATGTGTTATCCTGCTGTGGAGTAAATTAGTTTATTGCAGCCTAATAAGGCAACATATGTACACTCTAAGGGTACTTGTCCACGTGACACCTCTCCTGTTTCCACATTACAGTTTTCCTGTGTCCACATGACAAAAATCACCATTAAGCTAGCTAAATAGCATCTGTGTATCCATGTTATCAATGATAACCCCAAGCAAAGCCATCTTTGATTTTATCCTTTTAGATATTTTTTATCATGGTAATTTAAAACACCTCTGATATGTTTTAGTTTTAGCTCCTGACTTTCTTCTATAAGGTTTTTTTTTATCATTTAAATTTGTAATATGGATCTTATGCCCAAAAACATGATTTTCCCTGCTTTGCAACTATTGCATCAGCAGGTGGTGCTAGGGTTCACTTGCAAAACCACTAAAATCTATTGAATCTCTATTGTAATATTTCAACAAGACTCCAGGAGCTAATCTTGTAATTTTTTTACTGGTGATTTAGTTCAAGGTTCAGATTAATGAAAAATACAACTTTTTTTTTGCATGTACTTCATGGCAGAGATCAAATTGTTATGGGTCAGACAGTTCAAGACTAAAGCTGATGGTAGACAGGTCATTTTCAACCTGGAAGGATGTAGGTACTGGAATCCCCAAGGGCTTTGTCCTGGGGCCTGTACTGTTCAAAATCTTTATCAGTGATTTGGATGTGGGTCTGGAATGTTCACTGTCCAAATTCACTGACACCACCGAGTTGTGGGGCAAGGTGGGCATGCTGGAGGAGAGGGACAGAATCCAGCTAGATCTAGAAAAATTACAGAGGTGGGTGGATGAGAATAGGATGGAATTCAACACAGAGAAGTGCAAGGTACTGTATCTAGGGAGAAGGAACCAGCAACACACCTCTAGGCTGGGGAACACCCTTCTTGTCCACATGGTGGCAGAAAGGGATCTTGGAGTCATTGTTGACTCCAGGATGAACATGAGCCGCCAGTGCGAGGAAGTGGTCTGTAAAGCTAACTGCACCTTGTCATGCATCTACAGATGCATCACAAGCAGGTCCAGAAAGGTGAACTTTCCCCTCTGTGTGTCATTGGTCAGGCCACAGTTGGAGTACTACATCCAGTTCTGGGCACCGCACTTCAAGAGGGATGTGGCTAGCATTGAGAGGGTCCAGAGGAGGACCACTCACATGGTCAAGGGCCAGCGGAGCAGGCCCTATGAAGAGAGGCTAAAGGGCCTGAGCCTACTCAGCCTCCACAATAGAAGGCTGAGAGGGGATCTGGTGGCCATTTACAAACTCATCATGGGGGAACAGTGAGAATTGGGGGAAGCTTTGTTCCCCCAGGCACCACCTAGGGTTATTAGGAATAATGCCAACAAATTGTTAGAGAGAAGGTTCAGGCTGGACATCAGGAGACATTACTTTACAGTTAGGGCTGCCAGGCTCTGGAATGGATTCTGAAAGGAGGGTGATGCTCTCTCCTACCTTGAGGGTCTTAAAGAGGAGGTTGGACAGATGTTTGGCAGGGGTGGTATCACCCTGGCACCCATTCCTGCCTGGGGTAGGAGGTCACACCTGTCAATCTGTTTAGGTCCCTTCCAACCCTAAGCACTATGATACTAAGGTGAGGGAAACACTGCTTTGCCCCAGAAGCCCCCTCAACCTTGGAGAAGGTGTGTGGAAGGACTATTTTGTCTGAGAAGCCCAGCAGGGCAGAATACCACAGCCAAAAAGCTGCCTAGCTTGAAATCCTACATCAACGGGACTGGCTGGTTCTATCAAGACTTTTGCAAAAAAAGAGTGGGTTCTATCTGAAAAGCCACTATGCTGCAGGAAAGACCCAGGGAAAGAGGGAGGGCAGGTGGGAGTGTATGTGGATGTAGAATACACAAGTGAGGTAAAAAAAAATGGAGCTACATGAATAAAGACAAACTAAGAAAAAGGGTGCTGTGCATGTGTGTGGGATGCCATTGATAGTAAAAAGCTAGCTGAAAAACTTTTTTGTGATATAATGCTATTCTTTTCACAAAGTTTACTTTCAACCAACACTCTTCAAAATTGCAAAACAAGTCTTAATCTTCATTATTAGGGAAAACCCTTTTTTTTAACCCAAGAAAACAGGCTAGAATGGGTGTTCTTAAAGATACTGCACTATGGCAAGAGTGAAAGAGGCATGGAGGCCATGAGAGGGAGCCACCAGCCATGGGAAAATCATAATTACTTAGAATAATTACCTGGGCTGCATGTAAAGACAAACAAAGAAAAAGGAACATTACATACATGATCTTTGAAATGAGCTAATGAAACAGATTTCAGTAAGTAGCTGCTTGGACTAGGTTGACCAAGCTTTAGTTCCTGATGTATTCACAGAATGCGAGGACTTGTCTACATCATGGCAGACAGAGGTTGATGGTGAATCTCCAAACGCTTTTTTCAGTAAAAGGATATTAAGAGTAGCAAAGAGGCACTTGGCAGTGACACTGCCAGTATTTTTACTGGAGATGGAAGTGGTGTCAGGTGAGTGTCTGAGGCTTTCTGTTCTTCTCTTCTGCCTGCTGTGCATGGCTGGAGCAGCATATGAAACATAGCAATTTGAAACTAGAAATCGGAGGGAGGGGGAAGCTAAGAGCACAATACTTTGTATTGTAAAACCACCATGCAGTCATTCCAGCCCTGAAATGGTGGTACTCCTCCTATATGTGAATGGGAGTGGGGTGGAAAATGAGGGGCAAGAAGTGGGGAAGGGTGTATCCCCTACCCCACCTTGAAACCTTGCCCTGCAGCTTCAGGAATTCATGCTGTGGGATAGCATTTTCTGAGTTTTTTCTGCTGTTGGCATAGAAAACACCATAGGCTGCAAAACCGCACAAAAAGCACAGTCCCCCAAAAATGCTATATTTTTTGCCTCATATATTCTATATCATTACATTCTCCATAAGGAAATACAAAATCCTTGGATTATTATAATATTTCCAATAAGCCAAATTTTTAATGCCAAACATATAAAAATCTCTCCACCTACCCACCTCTGAAAAAAACTGCAAAACAAACAGTTGAAAAGTGAAATTAAACAGAATAATTGACATAGGAAATATGCACAATGTATATTTTAAAGGGAAAAACATATTTATAGTTTTAAGAACAGGTTAAATATAAAAACTTGAAAATTAAGACATTCTTAGTCTGGAGATTAATTCTTTTTCAGCACAACTTCTCTGAACAGGGCACTGTGTTTACCTCAGTATTTACCCTATGATTGTAGTCAGTTTTTCCATAGTGAAGCCTTTCAATATTTTGGCCGCTCTCTCTCCGTTGCAGGAATTCTAATCCATTTCCCATCAGCAGTACCAATAATCTTAAGAGTTGCTGCTAAGCAGGGGATGTAGAGATGTAATGAGGTGCCTATACCCCTTTTTCAGACTGAACCACACCTCAGGAACCTCTGAGGACCCTTTTTAAAGTCTCCAAAGCAACTGACAATCATGATCCACACCCCTTATCCTCAAGGGAAACTTACACAACACTTCCCAGAGATGAGCCTATGAACTCCATTTCATCAACCTCCTGGATACTAGAGATCATGGACTGAATATAGACATTGGATTTTTGACACATTATAATCTGCCTGGCAACTGACTCCCCAGCCCAGCCCAGCCCCTGGCTTCTTTACTTTTCATTCCATCCAGGAAG
>JAGPOW010002742.1:51327969-51345442 GCA_030014935.1 Caiman crocodilus
CACATTATAATCTGCCTGGCAACTGACTCCCCAGCCCAGCCCAGCCCCTGGCTTCTTTACTTTTCATTCCATCCAGGAAGAGCACACACCAACTGCTGAGACTTCCTTAGCCTGACGAAGGGTTTTTGAAACCGAAAGCTTGCTTAATAACTATTCTCCAAATATTTGGGTTGGTCTAATAAAAGATATCAAATTCACCCAAGGAACCTTGTCTGTCTGTACGGTTTAAGCTTTTTTCACCTTCCTGGAAATAATTAAATACACATGTAAGCATGAAATGGGACTTTGGTTTTCCAAGTGAGTGACCTAACCATTGTGCTATTAGTCATATTCATTCTCTGGACCAATTAATATTTAAATATTTTATATAAAGCAAATAGAGGAATTTGAGGGAGATAAAATGGATACTTCACAACCTACATCCTCTAGTTAGAATGGAAGAAGGAAAGAAGGACTCACCTGTACAGCTTCTAGTTTAGTACAATGGTTTTCAACCTTTCTTTTATTTGTGGACCCCTAAATTTTTTTGAACGGAGGTGTGGACTCCTTCAGAAATTTTGAATGGGCCAGTCATTAATCAGGTCCCCCGTCACTTCATGAAGCCAGTCCTCTGCACCTTGTATTTAAAGTGCTTACAGACATGAGGGGAGAAAGACCAAAATAGTGCTTTATTTTCAGCTTGGTGCTTCGCTGCACCAAGTGCAGCATGTGCCCAGAAGAGGAATTGTGTCAGTTTGTCCCAGCTCATGCAGTGTCTGTGTAGCTCATGCACTTCAGCAGAGCTTTTTGACACTTTTATTTAATAGCTGACCCATCCATTGTACTGAACCAAATATCCTCTGGCATGTTCTCGTTTTCCTGTCATATCTTATTAGGGTTTTTTTGCTGTTCCCTTCTAGAAGTCATGTTTTTGTGTGACTAATATTGCATATATGTGTAGGTTTCACCATGTGGCTGCCTGACTAGAGTACAGGACCAAACAGCAAGTGCCAAAAACATAATTTTCATGAGTGCCTACATGCCATTTTGGCACATCAAGTAAAATAGTATTCCTTAGAAATCAACCAGTTTGTCTTAACTGAGGCATACTCTACTACAAGAGAGTAGAATGCAACTTTGTTGAACTAAGAATAGGCTATTGATTAAAATCAATCAATGACTACACAGTAACAACTGCACAGTTGGGTGCATGTGTACATGCTCCCATGCAGTACATTTTTTAATGCAGCCTAAAATAGCACTTGCATCACACTGTTGGCTTATATTGAAAGTGTGATCCACCATAGCCCCAGATGATTCTCAGCATGACTGCTGCTTGGCAATTATCTCTCATTCCATATTTGTTTTTTCTTTTCCAGATGTAGCACCTTACTTTTCTTTTTGTTGAATTTTAGATTATCTATAGCCCATTTCTTCAGTCTATTAAGATCCTTTTCAACTCTACTCCTATTCCCAGAAGACCTGGTGAAAGGCAGTGTATCTACAAAAGCTCATCCCAACCATACAGCTGGCCTAGTAAATGATATCCTCCAAAAGCCTTGCTACTCTTGTCCTTCAAATTCACCTCTCCTTGCAAGCACTCATACTTTTGTGTCACCTGTTAACTTGATGAGGAAGCCCTCTAATCCTGCATCCAAGTCATTAATAAAATATAAGTTATTAATAAAAGCAGTAGCCAAGCCAGAACAGACCCCTTGTGAAAACCCATTTAACACTTCCTACCATTCTGACTTCTTTTAGACCTCTTGTTTACTCTTTGCTTGTGGTACTCAGAAAACTGTATCCACCCAACAGTAAATGTCTGGTTAGTTTCCTTATAAGTGTGTCACAAATGGAATGTGTCAGAAGCCTTACAAGATTTCAGGCATAACATACCTCCTTCATTCTCTTCACCCACTAAACTAGTTCCCCTGTCAGAGAAGAATATCAGGTTAGCTTGGCATGATTACTAGGGCTGCGTGAAGCTTCAGCAGCCATTTCATTTCAAAGGTGTTTCAGCCCATTTTGGCACCTGAAACACCAAATCCAAATCAGAACAGGAGACCGAGATAAAGCTCCAAAATGAAACAAAATCATCTGAAACAGTTTAGAAAATTTCAGTTTCAGAGCCAGGCTTGCAGGGAAACAGAAACTAAGAAGAGGGAAGGCAAAGTGGGGAGGAAGTCCTGCTCTGACCTCTTCTCTGCCATTTCTCAGATGTGTCTGTGTGCAGCATGGGGAGCAGCAGAGAGCAGCATCTGGAAGCTTGCAGCTTGGTAGTCCCTTCCTAACAAGTTGTAGCCAATCTTTTCCCACTTACCCTTGCCTACCCCCCTATTGTTATCCCTTTCAACTCTTTGCTCCCCAAAATCCTGTTATTTTTGTTATTTTCCAGCCACCCAAACAAACAAACAAAAAAGCTGTGCTTTCCCTAGCAGTGTCTCACCACTTTGCAGAAAAGCACTACACATATACACACACAGATGCATATTTTCCAGCACACTGACCATAAAACATAGTGGAAAGGCAGGTGCCAGGTCTTCTGGTAGAGGAGTGAGAGGGAGATTTGTAAGTTTCCACCCCCACCCCCTGCCCAAATTTAGATGCACCCTCACCAAGCACAAGACTTCTGCTGCTAGTGGCATCAAGGAGTTGGGAGAAGTGTCTGCACCTGCACCACCTCCAATAACACCAACTATAATGACCACAAGTTCCAACATGACAGTCTCCTCCACCCCAATTTCAGTTCCTACCCTGAGCCTCCCACCGCCAGAGGATGAGATGGGTCTGGAAGCAGAGGAGCTGAGTACCATTGCTATGGAAGGATGGGGAAGAAGGATGAATCTGAGTTTCTTATCCACACCCCTTAAATTTCCCCTAAAGTGAGGTCTCCTTCTCTGGAAGGCACCTCAGACGAGGTTGTGGAGGCAAGTGGCTCAGCTAAGTCAGCTCCTCCTGTTGTTGTGCCTCTGCCTGCTGAAGAGGGGGATAAGGCAGGTTCCCCAACCACACCCCAGAAGTGAGGGGGTAGTGTAGTGTGGGATTATTTTGAGGTGGCAGATGATTCCAGATATAGTATCTGCCAGCACTGCTGAAGCAAAACCAGCTGGGGCAAGGAGGTGAAACACTTCAGCATCACGGGATGCTGATGCATCTCAAGAGATATCACCCCCTTGCCCTTGCTCCTCCTCAGTCTGATGCCAATGGGAGCATGCCCAAAGGGAAGTCCCCCCTGTTGCTCGAAACCCCCCATTCCCCAGAAGCAGAGGCCAGGCCATCCTGAATCAGTGGGAAAAGGTGGAGGGAAAGGTGGGTGCATTCCAAAGGCAAGTGAGGTCACCTAGAACACTGGGGAGATGCTTACTCTGGATGGCCAGCCCTTCTCCTTAGTTGAGTGGCCAGGATTCAGGTGGCTCATAGCGCTCATGGCCCCATCATATCACATGCCTGTACGCACCACCTTCAGCAAGACGGTGGTGCCCTCCCTGTATGAGGCATGCAGGGAGTACCTGAGGGAGGAGCTGTGCAAGGAAGCTCCACAAGTGACCTTGTACTTCACTTTGGACATCTAGAGTAGCTGAGGTGGAGATCATGCCTACTTCTCCCTCACAGGGCACTGGTACAATCAGTCAGGTCATTGGTAGGCTCTCCTTCAAGCAGTTGTGATGGGTGTGTCCCACATGGCAGTGGAGATCATGGGGGCCATGAACCGCATGGTGTAGCGGTACCTCACTTGGCAGGGTGAGATCACCTGAGGGTTCGTGGTTACTGGCAACAGGACCAATATCAAGGCTGTCCATGATGCCAATTTTGTTAGCATCTACTGTGTGGCAAGCAAATTCCACCTTATAGTCAAGGATGCCTTGGAGGGGGACAGGGCTGCCAGTGAGGGTGGTGTCACAACCAGCCAGCTTATTTTAAAATGCAGGAAGGTGGAAGGCTGCTTTCACAAGAGCATCAAGGGAGGCAAGATGCTGCAGGTCAAACAGGCAGAGCTGAGTGCCCTGCAGCACAAAATCATACAGGATGTGGAGACTCAGTGGAACTCCACATACCTGTTGCCCAAAAGGCTGGTTGAACAACAGAAGGCCATCCACAAGATGGCTTTGCTTGGGGAGACTGGAATCAGAGGTCCCCTTAAGGATGAGTGGAATACCATATCCCATATCTTGGCGGTACTCAACCCATTCCTCAAAGCCATGTCGAGCCTTAGTGCTGGTAATTCTCTCCTTGGCCAGGTTATCCCTGTAGTAAGGGAGCTTCAGAATGAACTGGAGAAGTTCCAGGGGATCAATGCTCCTGGCAAGCTGCTGTCACCAGAGGTGCAGGCACTTGTGAAGTGGCTGAAGGAGGGCATCAAAAAATGGCTAAATCTGTTGTGGTCCAGTACAGTCTGCATGCTGGTAGCCTTGTGCAACCTAAGGATGAAGGTGAGCATCTGATGCAGCAAAACTTTGGATCACTGCATGAAGGTTTTGGTGAACAGGGTCAATGAGGCGGAATGACAGAGGTAGGCGGACATGGAAGAGGAAGATCCACTTTCCCATGCCAGCATTCCATCCACCAGCCAGTCTCTTCCACCACAGGTGCTGCCAATGTGAGCCAAGGGCATGGCTTCCATGTTGGAGTCCAGAGGCACCAGACCCCAGCTTTGGACAGGTAGCTCCAAGGGCTCAGTGGCTACTTAACTCACCGAGGACATGGAGCCACTGCTCTGTGATCCCTTGGCCTGTTGGGCAAGGCACAGCCAGATGTGGATGGATTTGGCCACATTTGCCCACAAGCAAGAATAAGCCATATTTTTCTAGACACGTATTATAACATCATCTTTTTTCCCCAAGCCTCTTCTGAAACAGTGTGTGTCCCTCAATGTTGATTTGGGAGTTGCTCAGTGTTGATATTAGTCATGAAATTTATCACACCAAGTTTCTGTAATGCCGATTAAGTAACCATTTATTTATTTGCTATACATTTATGTTCACCCTGCTTGTTATCCATTCCCCTTGTATATTTATCAATATATACATATATAAAAATAGTTATATATCAAGGCTGCTTTTCAGTTTGCTGAACTGGTTCTCCAGTAGCAAGCTTGAAATCAGGTGGCTTGCAGAAATAGAGAAACTACATTAATACATACTTGGGTTTGTAGGTTGTAGCTGTGTTGGTCTAAGGACATAGGCAGACATGGTTCTTTGGGTGAATCTGATATCTTTTTCCAACTATTTAAGTTGGTCTAATAAAAGATATCAGATTCATCCAAAGAACCTTGTTAACTTGCGCTTGTAACTGTGCGTTAGTTTTTAAATTCAATTTTAAATATAAAATATTCTTATTATAGTGGATCATTCCATCTGATTATTCCATAATTATATAGAATCTTTTGATATTTTTTGTTAAATATTTATTCACTGAGGATGCTCATATATTTATCTTAGTATTTTCAGTATTCCCCCATTTTCCCTATATTTAACATGGAAGTATTTTCACAAATGCTATAAGTGATAACTAATTTCAAATCCCTGTGATCTATCTACAAAAACTGGTAAGACTTTGAGTCTGATTCTCATATATTTAAAGAAATGCCTTTTGGATGCTTTGCATTTTGTAAGAATGGTGCCTTTCATCATGTGTTCCTGGGTTTCTGCTTCTTTCTTGTGCACCTCTGCAATACCATGCATTTTTCTATATTCTAATTTTTCACTTCCAGCCATGAATGTAGCTGTTTCTGAAAGAATAAAATTAATGGGCAGAGTTTCTGAATTAAATTAATTGCATTTTCAGTCACACATAAAGATGCTGGTAGGAGTTAAAGGAAATATCCTGTACCGGGTGCATGCTTTAGTCATCAAACAATATGCATTTTGAGCCAGAGATAATGCTAATGCATTGGCAGGCAAATTGGCGTACAATACATAATCAATAGAAGAGATATCTAAGCTTTTATTCCTGGTTCTGGTCAGTCACTGCTGTTAGAAGAACAAGGCAGTTCTCCAGTGCTAGAATTCAACTATAAGAACTAGATAAGATAATTTTAATTTGTTTTCATTTCTGATTGTAAAAGTATAAGGACTTCCTCTTGAAATACTATTAGGTCTCAGCCTTGAAGTTATTTGTGATAGTATCAGTGCTTATTCACTTATGAATAAAAAGCTATTATTTTCATTCCAGTAATTCCCTTCATGGAAGATAATGTCTTTTTCTTACTAGACTGTAGCACATTAAGATCCATTGCAAGAAACATGCACATCACCTATTGAATTTAATTATACTGATTTCCTTTACTCACTTAAGGAAAAAATCAACAGTAGTGATACTGAGTCAACATTAACCTATCCCATCAGAGGTGTCCAACTTCATCTGAATGGTATCTCTAGCTCTCACAGACTGAATTAGTGATATTGTGCAATTCAATACCTGCAAATGTACCCCAGCATCATTATATCTTAGTCACCTAATCTATTCAACAGGCAAAATTGTGGAGCTTAACTCTATTGCAACACTGCAGCTTCTCCAATTAAGTTTTATAACTGAACAAGTGAATTGTGTTCTGATTACTGTGCAATTTCTCACAGGTATATATTTTAATACATAATATCCAACAACTGTTCAAAAACTACCGGGTACTTCCCAACAGAACAGGTTGGAACTCTTATTGGTATTTTCTACATAGAGCTTTAGGCTGTATGGCCGTTGATAGATGTGGGTTGAAAACCAGATGAGGAGCTACATCAGTTTAACTCAGCTTGCCCAACATCTGTATAGATTGTGCAGTTTAGTGGGGCTTTTTGGCACTTTAATAGCTGACAATTAAAATGGCAAAAAGCCATGCTGAAGTGCACTATCTATATAGACGTTGGGTGAGCCAGGTCAGCCGTCAGTTCCTCTTCTAGAGCGGTGTGTCAAGCTGAAAATGAAATATTATTTCCCTCTCCCCTGCCACACACGTGTCAGCAGCCTATAGGCATAGAAACTGAACTATTTTCTTAGCTGCAGTCTGTCTTTTTCAAAGATTAAGACATTTAGTCTGGACAGCATGGGCTGTCCTAGGCTGCTGCTGCTGTTGCTAGTTGCTGTAAGTTGTCTCAGGAACTTCTGGGGAGAAGATGGCCTGCCTCTGGCTACTGTTAGCTGCTGACTTGGTCTCAGAGCTTTTGGAGTACCTCACTGCGTCTGGTCCTGCTTTGTCTTCCTGCCTACTGCTCTGCTGCTGACTGCCTGACTGGAAGCCTAAGGGGCTTCTGGACAGATAGCCATTTTTTACATCTACCTGAGCAGCCTTCCCTGTATGTTTTTTTTTTTTTCCCTTGTGTGGTAGGTCCTGTTCCTGCCCTGGTGTTTGTTGTGTGATTGAGTAAGCTAGCTTGAGTTTCCCCAGCCCTTGTGTGTGGCTTCTCCCTCCCCCATATTCTCAAAACATAGCGTTCCTGGGTTTTTTTTTCCTGTGAGCTGTAGCTCAGTGAGTTTCATCCCTCTTCCCCGCTACCCTTCTCCCCCACAACCTCAGTCTGCCCCTACTAGATTCACCAGCCCCATGGGATATTTTGTTTTTCTTTATTGTATTCTCTGCCCTCATGTGAAACGATGGCAAGGCAGGAATGTTCTAGGGGGAGCAGATGCCCCCACAGAGCTTCCTGCGGCCCCCACTATGGTTGAAGATCCCAGTCAAGCCCTGGCCCCACAAATATGCCCCCCCCCAGGTGGAGACCACTACTATGCACTGGTAGCTGCAGGGAGATGAGAAGCCAGGGAGCCTGGACCCTCCATCGCCAGTCCTTCCAGCTTGGGCATCAGGATCCCCTTTTTGGCACTCACCTACAGGCACAGGGTGAAGTGCCAACTGACCAAGCAGAAGAACCTAGACTTTGAGACTTGGGTGCGAGTCCTGGCTTGGGCAGTGGGGGCCCTCAAGATTGTGGCAGCCTCCCATTTCCATGGCAAGGAGTTCTTTTTCCTTGCCTCAGAGGCTGCCACACAAAAGCCAGTGGAGAGGAGGCTCATGGTGGAGGGTGAATACATATCCCTCAAGCCTCTAGAAGAGCTGGGACTAAGGTGGTCCTTGGCTCCATCCCTCCCTGTATCCCCACGTGGGTTCTGCTCCCCAAGCTCCAAACCCTGGGGAGAGTTATCTCTTTAGTGGTGGTCCTCTCACTGAGGTGCCCAGACCCCAATCTCCACCATATGCACGCTTTCCATCACTAGGTTATGATCCAGCTGGCAGCAAAAGTGTGGCTGGAGGCTGAGGGGTGCCTGGCAATTCCTTATCAGAAGGCCGTGCTGAGGATTTTCTATATGCTGGAAGACCTGCAGTGCTTCTGATACTGTGCATCATGAGTGCCCCATGGGCCAGGTGAGGAAGGAATTTGCGGATCCCACTTTCAAGAGGGGTGCCCCTGCCACTGGCACCCCTTCCCACTTCTGGCCTCTTGGCACCCCAGCCACAACTGTGAGCACCACATGAGCTCAGGGGACCACACCCTGCAACCAAGTTGCTGGAGTCCCAGGGAGAGCAGCAGCAACCAGGGGGAGAGAGGTAGGAGGGCCTCCCTGGCCTTAGTCATGCCCCCATCATGGCTGCCCCACCCCCCCAACCCCATGGCTCAGTGGGTGCAGGTCCCATCTGGGTGTGAAGGCAAGAGGAAGTCCCAGGTGCAGCTGAAGCCCTCTGATGTGAAGGACTCCTGTCCCTCTCCCAAGACCACCACATGGTGGAGGGGAGGAACGGCCCAGCCTCCAGGGGCCTCCCCAGCTGCATCTGACACCCCACCCCTCTGGAACCAAAGGGGTGATCCCCATGGAGGAGGTTTTGGGGCTACTAGATAGTCCTCAACAGGATCCCATGGAGTAAGCCCCTCATGCTGATCAAGACCTCCCCCCTGAAACCATAGGCACCAAGTCCTGCACCAGAGGGGGTTGTGATGGGGCCTCCTAAGCAACAGGTTGATCTTGTAGGGGCCCTACACAGACCCCCCCCACAGGGCTCCAGCTTCACTTCACCATCTTGTGTTGGAGCCCCACCCCAAACCTTACCCAAACACCTGTCTGGAGGGGCTGCAGAGCTCACCCAATCCCAACCAGAGTCTGGAATCATAGCAGACCAGGGGGGTTAAATTATGCCTGAGGATCATGAGCCCGAGGACCAGGAAGAGAACGCCCAAGAATCAGCAGGCTTCATGAACCCTTCAGACCTTGGTCCCAGTGGTCCCCAGGGATGAGGTAGTTGCATTTCTTGACCGTGACTGTACCTGCTAATCCACCAGCAAGGTGCAGAGTGGTTGGTCATGCTCATCTGGACCCTGACAGAGCTCATCCCATTCAGAAGAGGGGTGTGTCAAGGCTGCCCACTGTCAAGCCAGCTGTACGACTTGGCCTTGGAGCCCTTCCTCATTCTCCTGTGGAAGTGGGTGGCAGGGTTGATGATCCAGGAGTTGGCCGTGTGGCTGGTCCTGTCAGTATATGCTGACAGTGTACTCCTCATAGTTCATGTTGTGGGTGACTTGGAAACAGGTGGAGGCCTGCCAGGCATTGTACTCAGTGACCTCCTCTGCCCAGGACAACTAGTTCGAGAGCTTTGTCCTGGCAGTGGATGACAAGTGGCATGTGGATTCACTCCCACCCATGCTCCATGGTACCCTTACTGGAGCTCAGGCTTCCTGCTCTACTTGGGGGTATACGTGTTCCCCACGGACCCCTCCCTACCATAGAACTAGTAGCAGCTAAAGGCAAGGGTGGTGGAGCAGCTCTGGGCATGGGCAGAACTCCTGAGATGTCTCCCCCTGCATGGGAGAATGCTGGTGCTGAACCAGCTGGTCCTGTCTGTGCTCTGGCATCCCTTACGCACCCTGCCTGTGCCCCTGAGGTCCTGATGGGATTCCAGAGATGGGTGCTGGAGTTTTTCTGTATGGAATGGCACTGGATCACTGCAGAGGTCTTGAATTTCCCCTTGGAGGAGGGTGGTCTGGGCCTGGTTTGCCTGTGCAGTCAAGTCCTAGAATTCTGCCTTCAAGCCCTGACTGCTATATTGGTAGCCACGTGGCATGGGGCCACCTGGGACATGCTTTCCTCCACTACTTCCAGGGACTCCAATATGACTGGAAGCTCCTCAGCCTGTGAGGCTTTTCTTTGTGAGGGCTGCCAGATTTCTACCTGGACCTCCTCCAGGCCTGGAGACTGGTCTCCACCCCCAGGTCCTCTGCAACAGTTGCTCAGAGTCCTGACCTGCTCATTGAACACCTCCTCTGGAACCCCCAGCTGGAGGTGCCGATGACAGAGTTGCCCTGGTTCTGACAGGTTGATCCTGGCTGGTGTCACCTATATTGGAGACCTCCTGGACTATGATAGGTGAGAGTGGGTGGACCCCGCTGCACTGGCCCAGTTCATGGGTCTACCCATGATATGTGCAGCCTGCCATCTTGTCCAGGAGGTGAAATCTGCCCTATTTCCTGATGCCTTTGCCTTTGTTGACCAGATCCTGCACAGCAGTGGTCCCCACCCAACCATTTCCTCCAGCCCACAGGAGTTTGTTGTGGGGCCGGTGCCTCACTCAGCCTCATGGTGTCCCCTTCTCCACCACTAGAGCCAGCTGGAGGACACAAGACTGGTCCACTTTTCCCCCACCCATCACCACCACCTTTACATGCTCATGTGCCACACTATCTATCATGCTGCCCTCATGTCCCACCAAGACACAAAGTGGCAGGACCTGCTCAGCAAGGGTGTGGCTGGGGCACCCCAGTGGCTGTGTCTGTACTCCACCCTTGTCCCATGAGCCACTGGGGACCTCATCTGGTGGATCCTCCATGATGCCAGTGCCATGGGCATGTATGTGATGAGCTTCACGGACACCCCAATCTCCTTCCCCTTTCTACGGGTAGAGGGAGACCCTGGTGCACATGACCCATACTGCAGCTTCTCCACCTCCAGAATCTCCTTCTGAGGTTCTGGATGAATTCCACCCCCCACCTTTTTGATTTTGGTCACCTCATCCATGTCCTCACAAAGTCCCGGTTGACTCCCAGTTGACTTCCTAGTCAATTAGTCAATTTCCTCCTGGCCCTGGCAAAGTGGGCCCTGTATTTGACCAAGAAGGAGGTTCTGGCCAGAAAGGTGACCAGAGACTGTGGGGCCATTTTCCTTTCCCTTATTGTTCATGTTTCTGGGTGAAGCACCATTGGGTGGCATCCACCAGTTCCTTGGATGCCTTTTTCGGAATGGTGGGTGCAGCCCAGGGACACACTTATTTTCATATTTGGACCCTTTGACCGACATGACATTCATGTCCTCTTTTGTTTGTTTGTTTGTTTTTTCATTAGTTGTTACAAGTATTTTGTTGTAACATTCACCCACTAGCCCCCATACAATAGGGGCTACACGTTAGCTGGGTGGGCCTTAGGGACAATTTTTTTTTAATGTTAGAATAGACAGGAGCTTCTCAGGGCCAGCCACTTGGTATCTGGGGACACTAGCCCCTTGTGTCAGCTAAACTGCTGAAGCAGTATCCCAAATTCACTTTTTAAAATACACCCAAATGCACATTCTTCCACAATTAGAACAAAAGAGAGAGAGGGCTTAATTGGATGGGCAATGGTTTATTGCTATATTTATATTATTAAATAAATTTGCAAGCCTACTGGCATCTCTAGCATCATAATAAAAGAAATCCTAAATGATCTATATGTTTTAATGTTTGCCTTGAGGTTCCTTATCACATGGTGGGAATGTGATGAAGGGGATGTGGGGTTTGCAGGAGAGGGTCAGGGAAGGTAGGTAGGTGTGGGGGGATGCAACTCACTGTGTGGGGGGACTGTGGGGGTGTGGGGATTGCTTTTGAGGGGTGGGTCCCCTGCATGAATTCCATGTACCCCTGGCAGCTGGAGGGGCATGATGGTGGAAGCATGGCAGCAGAGGTAAGCAGGGAGCTCCTGCAGATGCTACCAGTACTGTTAGCAGTGGGGGGAGGGGTGGTGAGTAGCAACCACCTGCAGACAGTGCCGGCAGCAACAGTGGTGGCCAGCAGCAATTGATGACTGCCTGCAGATACCACTGGCAGAACGCGGGGGTGGTGGCAAGTGATAACCACCCATAGGCACTGGCAATAGTGTCAGCAGCACCTTTTCTGGGGGGGTGCGCCACCACGCTCATGGGGTACACGTGCACCCCTATACATTGCCAATGGTCCCCTGTATGCCGCAGGGCAGAGACCCCCCCATACCACATGGACTATCCTGCCTGCAGGGTCCCAGGCTCCCCAAGGGTTACAGTACCCCCCACCCACACCCCACTGGTCTCCATCCCCCTGGTCATTCAACAAGCAGGAGGCTGAAGAGAATAGGAGAATGAAATGAACAGGAGACTCATTCCACCGATCCACCCCTGTTGTTTCCCCCAGCTCCCCATTCATTCCCCTGCTCCTCTCTTGCTCTCTCAGCCCTCCCACACTCACTGGCAGTTGCAGAGAATGAGCAGGAGGCTGTAGAGAGAAAGGGAATGTATGCAGCCCCAGCTTATCTCCAGGAGCTTGTCTCCAGCCCCCTATTTGTTCCTTGCTTTTTGAGAGGTTGGAGACATCAGGGGAAGGAGCAGGAGACTGAAGGCAGCCCCTGGAGACATTCCCCTGCTGTTTTCAGCCTCCCAAAGAGCAGGGGAACAAACAGGAGTATGGAGACCAGCAGAAGTCAGTAGACAAGCTCCTGGAAATGAGCTGGAGACAATCCCCTGCTCTCTCTAGCCTCCTACTCATTCACTACTACTGCCAGTGAGTGTGAGGGAGGGGGCTGAGAGAGCCAGTGGGGACCTAGGGGAACAAACAGGAGGGCAGGGGGAACTAATAGAGGGTGGGGGGAAATTGAGCTAGAGGAATGAACCAGGAGAAGGGAACCTAACGGAGAGTTCGGAAGGTCCCCTCCCCCCACCTCCATTACTTTGGGGTGATATTCCCATCACTTTGGGGTGTGCTCATTTATTAGGGGCACTTTTCTAGGGTCTTTGTAATTCTATCAATGTGCTGCTTGTGTTACTTGCGTTTCTATATGGAGCTGTATCTCCCCCTTCTGCAAGTCCTCATCCCCAATGGAGCTATCTTGCAGGACAGGACTCGGTTTCAGTGGGGTTGGTTCATCCAACCACCAGATCAGTCAAACACTCACACACACCAACGTGACCTGGCTGGGTTGATCAGCATGTAGAGGCTGACACCATCATAAGCCAGGAATCAGTTTATTAAGATAACAATAAAATGCAGTCAGACAGAAGCACATAGATGAACAGAATACCTCTGAATCTTGCTGGGTGTTCAACTGACACCCTCATGGGTCAGCATTCTGTTCATTGGGGCATGTCTGAGCCAAACTGGGTCAATCAGCCTATACAAGCTGATCCTCCTTGTGTGTCTCAAACTCAGCATGTTCCAATCTTTTGCCTTAACTGTCCTAGTAGTGATAGCTTCTTGATGAGCAGACCTTACAATATTTCTGGGCTTCACAGGTATCTTCGACTTAGGTAAAAGAAGCATTGCTGCAGAGACAGTGGGGAAGGGGAAGTAGAGAAGGAAAAATACACCTGGTTATCACCTGTTTGATTATAAAAAATATTTATTGCTAAGAATATGAAATGTATAATGGTACTAGTAATAAAAGACATGCAAGGGAAAATAAACAAAACCAATTACATTACCCTGGTTTAATTGAGTATTTGGTGAAACCTAGCTCAAGCTTAATTAATACAATTTAGGTTCAGAAAGCTATGCCTAGAGAGAAAAAGAAAGAGAGAGAGAGAAAGCTGGGATCTCACCATTCCAAGGCACTCGGGTGATTTGTTGACAAGCAAGGTTCCCAGCACGATCTTTGAAGGGAGATGATCTGTTTCTCCCAGCTTCTGGAGAACAACAGCGGATGGTGTCAGAGAGATGTCTCTCTTGAAGCACACTGTTTGCTGCTTTACAGCTTTCTTTTACCCTCAGTCTAGCCTCTTCAAAGAATTTTTTAAATTTTGTAAATCAAGAGGGTCCCAAGCCATATTTGACAGGGAAAATCCTGTTATATAAACAGTTTAAATGTAAATGAATTACCTTTTTCAAGTGACAAGGATTATCTGATTTGGAACATCTCAAGAAACTTATTAACAACCAGGAAAATCATTAAGTTTTTAAGGAGTAACCAGACACCTAGGAGTCAGCTTGAAATTATTATGAATATCCTAGAAGGGATCTTCTCGGATGGCCTAGCTATGCTTGCACTGTAAAGTCAGCATCAGTGTTTTGTATTTTACCTGTTGTGAATAAGCCTCAGCTTAACACGACGCCCAGATTTTACTGTAGTCTTTTAACAGACTTAAGGGGATTACTTGGAGTGTTCATAAACTTTGTGGGGGAGGACTTCCATCAGTCATCCCGGGAAAAGTATGACAGCATTTGTGGTAATGTTCCAATGGGCTGTGATAAATCCTTAACCATTGTTCAAATGTTGCCCATACCCCCTTTGACTCTGTCTCTTCCCTCAGCATTCCTGAACCTGGTGACTGAGTTTTAGTCAATCAAGTTTAAATAGGCCTCCCATACTGGGACTGGGGAATGCTCATCCTGAGATGCCTATTAAACTTTTCTTCTGCTTAGTTCTGGTTAGATGAGGTGTGTGTGTGGGGGGGGGGGGGAGGAATAAAAAAAGTCCTTTGTAAGTCCAGCAAGCTGGGTGCCAGGCCTCCCTCAGGAACACAGAGCATTCTTCACCCCCACAATTCCTACTTACCTGGCAGGTCAGGTCTAAGTTCCTGGAGCTTGCATCGTTTCCTGCCTAACATGGGCAGGCAGCATGCTTCAGGACTAGGAAAAGGGCCAATCTCAGAGATGCTCTGGCACCCTGCCAGGACTGAGCCTCCAGTTGCCTCGGGCCATGGTCTGAGGCTGTGCCCTGATCTGTGGGGGTTGTTTGGTTGTTTGGTTTTTGGAGTTTTTTTATTTCCCCCGGGGTTTTGTTAGACCTCCTAGATATCCAGGGGTCTAATTTTGCTCCCCCACTGCAAATTTGCAGTGGGGGGAAGAGTTTTTTGTTCCCACATGTGCGGGCTTGTCTGAATGTGCCCCATGAAGGAAACTTAACACTGCCTTTGTTTGTACATTTTAATTTCTTCAGCTGTTCTAAAAACTTCATTGACTTACCCAGAACTTCATGAGTCTCAAACTTTAACTGGAAATAATTTAAGAGGGCAGAAAATGTCATAATTTCTGATTTTTCTTATTAGCCAGCAAGTCATAAACACCTGCAAAACAGCCTGTTCTTTACACCATTTGGACATCTCTGCTTCTGATAGCAACTAGAAAGCAGAAGTAAATACAGGTTAAAAATGAAAAATAGCATGGAAATGGAAGGAAAATGATACATTTTACAATTATTCTTTCTAATCTGAATAAAAATTGGTGCCTATTTTGTATCAAATTGTTCCCCTATTCTAAATAAGGACAGACTAACTTTGCAAATGTAACCAAAGAAAGTCAGCTGGAAAAAAACTGTATTGAATTCTTAAGTTTCAATACTTTTGTATTATGAGAAATGCATGTTAACCAATATGTTAGAGGGAAAAATTGCTACTTATTGCTCAGTTCCCTTTAGTATAGTGTTACATTAATTAGGTTCCCAGTTTTCTTCATATTAGCACATTAATTGCATAGTAGGGAATTTACTATTTCCTGTGACAGCAACTCATACTATAATATATTAGAAATCAGGCTTCTGTAGGTTGTTTTTTGTTGAAACTGAACAATATCCCAGAGGTAACTGATTAGTCCATTAAGAAGAGCACATTCATCTACTGAAACCAGCAAGTCTGTTTGGCCTTTGATTTAGTTTCAGACAGCATTAGCTCATCCTGTGCTGTTGAGAATTGATTAGTTGTGACTTGCCTGCCTTGAGGCTTTTGGTTTCATAGCTTCAGAATTAGCAATCATGGTGGGAATGTTCATTGTTTTTCTTTTTATACTGGAAATAAAAAAAGGTTCAGTTTATTTCACAGCTACTCCATATGACCAGTTGGTCAGAGTGAGGAAAAATTAAGCTACACACAGGCCTAATTATGGCAGACAACTAATTAGTATGAAAATATCCATTATATTGTATAGCACCATTTCAGCCAAGTATTTTAAAGCATTGGCAGTCATTGATTGGAGCCTCACAAAAACACATATAGAATAGATAAATAATGTTATGAATGCTTTCCTGAAGGGAGTGAAATGATTTGTCAAGATTAGTTGCAAATCAAGTCAGTGTCATGACTGAAAAACAGAACCAAGGGACTAGTTCATCTAGCACCATGGAGAAACTTGAAAAAATGAAACAATAAGCCATCAAAATCTGAATGAAGTTCAGAATGACCTTGTAATAGTACCCTTGAGGAAAGAGGTATTTTGGAACGTGTGACCTTCAGAAGAGAACACTCAGTCCACAAGAGACCTACCAGTACTTTGAAAAACTGCTTTATTCTGTTCTCTTGCATGGATAGTTATGGTTTGGGGATTTCTGAAGGAACTGGGCAGCCTTTAATTACACCTGGGGCATCAGTTAGACAAAGGTGATAGTGATGAAAAATTCATTGTCTTCATCCTTTGCCCTGCCCACCTCCCTTGCAAACACATGGGAAAGCACACAGTCTACGCTGTACTCCATGGGGAGGAGAGCAAGCTTCCACAAAGTTAAAAGGGAGACCAGTGCAATATCACTCACCCATTCTCCACCTCCTGAAATTTGTTTAACCAGGCATCCATCCAGCCCCACTTGTTTCATGGGCAGTCTGTTCTGAGTCCCAGTTTCTTGTGTTATGCTCCACCCTTTCTGAACACAACTGTTAGGGTTAAAATGTCCCCAGCCTGTTTTTCAAACATATTTTGTATGCTGTAGTTCTGACTACAGTATACCCTATTAAGATGTTGGGTAGGATCTATTAATGTTAATGGGTAAAGAATGACACAGTGAGCCAAAAAGAGTTTAAATAAAGGAAGTCAGTCAAATACGTTGTCAATATCCACATTGTATGTGGTATTTTTTACTATGAAGCGTTATCTTTCTAAGAGATCTAACTAATGCATTTTTCATAAAATAAATAAAATTCTCTCTGCAACCATGGAGAGGAAGGAGTATTGTCCTGATAACTATAGTCTCTGCATGTAATACACCTACTTCATAGTCTCAAAAATGCTTTGTTAAAAAATTGTATTATCAAGATGAATATTAGAAAAATTATTTTTTTTATGTAAGTAACAAAAAGCATAGTTGTATTCTGTTTTCCTATGGTAAGCCAAAACTGATATATTACTGGGGGGTTAAACAAAGTTCTGATATTGTCAGCCATTCAGATCAGTTAAACTCATCTTGGTAGTCAATAGGGGTATGGGAAACAGCCAAGGTACTAACCCTCCATCTAACCCAGGAGGTGCACAGCCCCACCAGGGGAGATGCCTTGTTGGACCTGGTGCTGGCCACGGGTGACGACCTGGTGAGGGGGCTGCGGG
>JAGPOW010002742.1:51345542-51367286 GCA_030014935.1 Caiman crocodilus
TGACCCCGGTGCTCTTTCTTGCCAAGGCAGGGGGTCGGACTAGATGATCTGCCCAGGTCCCTTCCGACTCTAGACACTATGATACTATGATACTATGAAACAGGCCACATTTCAGATTTGTCCTGAAATGGGGATAGGGTTTGATTAATTGATATGGATCACTGTCCCAATTTGATTCAATGCTGATTTAGAGAATCAGTGATTCAACCATAGACACAACTTTAATTTTTTTTTCTACATACCTCGAGGTACCAGGTGCAACTTGTGAATGCTGCAGTGGTGGGGCGATGGAGTGTCCCACAGAACACTTCCCACCAGAAGTACTTCCAGTCCACTTCTGGGTCCACCACTGAGTTTATGGGGGACCCCTCCACACCCCTCCCTGGCTCAGGTTTGGCCACAGGGGGACCATGGGTGCCCCACCAGACCCAGGAGGCACCAATTGCTGAGCCAGGGGGAGGTCCCCTGTGCACTCCCCAGCGAACCTGGAAGTGGACCATTTCTGGCTCCACTGCTAAGTGTGCTGGGGACCCCCTCCCCTCCATGTTGCCATGGAATGCTCCATCCGCTGTAGCATCTCAGCATTCATGAGCCACCTGAAACCTTGAGGTATGGAAAAAAAGCTTTTAAAACTGTGTCTATGTCCAAATCATCGGATCTCTCTGAATCAATTTGGAGGGTTCCAATTCGATTTGGAGAGATTAAAGGGTCTCCTGATTCAAATCATATTTGGAGACTTGGCCACTGAATTGAATCAGTGACCAAAGCTTTGCACAGCGCAAGTAGTCAATACATTTTTGGTTATGTGTGGGTTTCTAATTTCTTCACTGCTTATGGGACAGCTAGTTCAACAAAACCACAGCTTTCTGTCTGCAATACTTGGACTCCCAATGGTTGGATTTTGTTCCTTATACTGCTTAATATTCTTGAGACGTGAAATGCACTCAAATAACTTATTACATTAAGAGATCTCTAGATTTATCTTATGGAAACATTACTCATCATGGAACTTCATCATCTTCAGGTGGTGTAATAAGTATAGCAATATTGTGTTTAATAATACTGTGTTTATTTTCCATCACCTGATTATCAGGTCCTGGGTTTATATCATGTAGACTCCATATGGAACCATAAATCCCAAACTAATGGCTAAAGTCCTATTTTGCTCATTTTTTTTTGTTTATTATTTGCATTCACTTAAATTGTCCTTTTCTCAAGGCCACAAAATGTAGCATAACTAGCATTGGGTTAGTGGAACACCAGCTTTGAGTGCTGAATCCCCCCTGCTGGGGATGTTATGTACTGCCTCTGCACAGAAATAGGATCTAGGCAGTGCAGAGACACAACAAGTATTGTATCTGGAGGAGTGCAAATGGAATGGTACCCCACAGGGGAGTCCTGCTTTTGCTAGAGCTAGCACTGTTATAGCATCAGCAGCACTACCCTACCCCAGACAAAAAGTAAGTAAGGCTTACTTTTCCTGCTTTCATGCTGCCCCTACCCCACCTCATCCCAGTCTGCAGTGGTCAGCACACATCCCTCCACCTTGTGTCCTAGGCCCACATGAACTGGTCAATTGTAAGACAATACTTTTTTTTCTTTTCTTATACCAGGCAATATTAAGCAAATGCCTTTGGCTCTTGTGCATTTCTCCTTTTCAAATGAGCCCTTCATAATTCGTATAAATGGGGCACGTTCAAAGTTTTATGTTGTCAGTTTTGGTGTAATCTTCTGATATCTGGGAACTGTTTTGAGCAAGAACTGCTTTAGTCGATCTCTCAAATTTAATTAATTTACTTGGGAAGTCTTAAAGCAATGATTTGCCAGTGCATAAACCTTGCCCCTAAAAAGAGAGGGGATTTAGTACTGATATACATGTGGCTTGCCAGTGTTGGGTATGATGTTGTGCAGCCACTGACATGTGAAGAATGTTATGTTATCTAGTCACTGTTGGATGGGGAAGATGAAGTATCAGTCAGATCAGAAAATACCTTTGATCGAATCTGCACCTATGAGTAGGAGACCCCTGGGAATTTTATAATGAAATTAGGATGAATAAAGCAGTCTACCACAGCAATAAATAAATGAATAAAACAAACCTTATTTGAACTTGAAAGGTCTGTCTCCTTTCTCAACAAAGTTCTATCTTTTTGCAACTTTGAAGGTTAAACATTATCAGGGCTGTCAAGGCCTCTAATCAGACTGAGGTAAGAGGTATCTTATTTGTAAATTCCCTTAGTGGGTAGATACTGATACCTTAAATGTGTATTTGTTGTTGTTTGTTTGTTTTTGTTTTTTAAAGCTTGACACCTTACCTCTGAATATTTCAAACTTCCTCTGACCCACACTTCTAGCAACACATTTGCGTGTTTGAATCTGCTGTTCAAAGACTGAGCTATTGATCACAATTTTTTTCCTGACATTGAATCAGTCTGTAGATATTTTTCTACCGTGAATGTCTTTTCCAAGAAAAGTTACATTGAATGTTGAACTTTGTTTCTATTTATCTAAAATGTTTATAGGCAATACATTAGTAATTTCTCTAAGAGCCCCTTTGCAGTTTGCTACGTACTGATGATAAATTAACACTATAAAAGCTTTGTAAGGTGCTTGTTATATACCATACTGTAAGCTGCACAAATGTTAATGGGTGTTAGTGCTAGCTCCAGTTTGGTGCAGTCACACTTCAGGCCAGCAGAGGCCTGGAGGACTGAAAAAGAAGAATCCCTTCCCTCCATTCCAGGCTTGCCCTCTGCCTACTGGGCTCCCAGTTCCACCCTTTCTTACTTGTGGCTGCCCTCACTGTCTGTCCCAAGGAAGCAGGCAAGGAAGGGTTAACCTGCCTGCCTGGCCTCTTCTGCTACCAGGCTGCTGTTCAGGCTGAGCCCAGCTCAGAGCAGCAGCAGCAAGACAGGCAGGTTAACCCTTCCTTGCCTTCTCCCCTAGGACACAACATGGGCAACTACAAATAAGTGGGGAAAAGGGGTAGGGGGTCCAGTAAGCAGGAATCTGGGGTAGTGAGGAGAGCAGGAGTGGGCAGTGGACCTGATCCAGGTGAGCATAGAAGGGTGGGTGGGCAATTACACTGGTGTAGCTTAGAGTGTGCCTTAATGTAATATGAACTGGGCAACATGAATCAGAGAATCCTGTTCTGGAGTGGTGTAAGTTTGAGCTGCCTAATGTGTGCTTAAAACTAGCTTCAGGCATTAATATGTAAACAATCCAGTGGTTAAAAGCTGAAGGAGCTGCCCAAAATTACTATGTAAGAAGGCCTTTAGTCACAAAGACCTTCAAGTGTCCACTGTTTTGAAGAACATCCTGTTTTACCATAGTTCACATTATTTTATTTCAGTGCTTTTAGTGAATGTAAATTTAGTAAAAAGGAGTAGGGACATTCTCATTTTCTGTCTCTCAACAACTGGTGGTAAATCTTACTTTTATGGAAATTTTACTGTTCTTCATGATAAGGCTAATACATCACCAAATCTTAATATGTTAGTTCAGTAGTATTTTCAAAGATCATAAAATGGAATCTTTTAAAAGGGATTTGTGAGGCCAAAAAAGAACAAGTGGTAGGGAACAAGCTTATCACAACAGGGGAGATCATAGACATATACAGACCAGTCTGTATGTTACTAGAAGGAGCATGCAGTGACACCCTGCCCCTTTTTAAGGAACAAATAGTCTGCACATGGGCAAGCACAGAGAATAAAAAGGAGAAAATGGCTGCCCAAGAGAGAAAGAAGGGGAGTGAAGAGCATGCAGATGCTGGCAGTTGTGGATAATGCAGATGAATAGTATCATGTCTCACCAGGAGAGGAAACAAAAGCATCCTAGTTCTGTGGGAAGAAAGAAGGGAGGAAAACACTCCAGAAAGGTTGGGAGTGAGGATCCCTGAATGGAATATATGATTAAGGGCTCAATGGAGATTAGAAGCCCATGTGGTATTGACTTTGAGTTTAGCATGGTGAGCTGCTAGCACTTGTACTTTTTCTTTACCTTAACCGCTTTACTTGTTGCCTTTAGCACTTTATCTCCTAAAAGCAGTTTAGGGATAGGCTCACAGTGCTACTATAACTGAATGCATAGCATTCACGAGGTGAATGTACGAGGGTACAGTACAGTCAGCGATAAGTGCTTTTGAGGCTAATAGAGATGAGTACAATATTAAGCAGCCGAAACCCAGAGAGAACTTCAAGAGGCGGTGGATTTAGTGACTGGTGCAACAACCCAAAGTTTGTTGGAAACCTCGAGGATTGGAGCCGGAAAGTATTTGGGGAAAGTGCAGTAGCCTGGCAGAGGCAATAATGAATTCACACGGTACTTTAAATCCCTTATAATATCAACAATACTTTTGGGTTTGAGTTGATCATTGAACCAGCAACAAGAACTATGCCCCAAGTGGGTTTATTCTTGTTTATTATTATCATGTAGAGAAAGACTGCTTTCCTTAACATTGGACTGGACATATTATTAATACCAAGGTGGCATAAGGCTGGAGTGTGGAGGAGGTTGGAGGCTCAGATGCCTATAAAACAATTAAGAGTCCATCTTTTTCCAGAAAAAGGACTTAGGGCTTTAATAAATGGGGATGAACACCTTCCAGTGGTAAAAACTAGAAAGTGTAGCAGGTAATTTTCATCATAAGACAGCTCTGAACTCCAAAATCAAGGAAACATGGTGGCTATTTTATGAAAAGAAACATTTTTGAGCAGTTAGTGAGGTTGTGGATGGAGGCCCAGAGCTTACAGGGTTATTGCACACTATATATCACAAAATGATGATAATGCAGTTATGTGATATTAAGTGCTGAAATGTAGAAACAAATTGAAGCATGGGACCAAATTGTTTCAAATAATATAAAATTGCTTTTACTGTATTCTTACTGGAAGCTACATATTACAGCACATGCAAGTTTCTAAAATAGCTGAAAATGTCTAAAACAGTCTGAGTTGCCTTCTAAATAAAAGAAGACTAATTTAAAAAAAAGTCAAATTGAATATAATATATGATGAATGCATAAAATAAAATGGAACAATGTCAAATAGAATAAAAAATTTAAAACTAGATTCTATTTGATGTTTGCTCTTTATTCTTTTGCAAGTAACAAAGATACACTTATGGAATAAAAGGCAGACTGTAAATGGTCAGAGAAGAGCCACACTCTTTTTTTCATTAGCCCAGTTCTTAAATTTTCCAACTAATTGAGTAGGGTTTGTACTTATTGGCGTGGTCATGAAGAATCCATATTGCAGAGAAAGACTTTACCAAATTCTGCCTTTAAATACTGTCTCCAAAACTACCAATAGGAGTTAATAATGGAAACAATGTGTAATAGATCTGAGAACACAAGTGTGTACCACATGTTCATAGGCTCTTTAATTAGGTACACCAACTATTTAAGGCTCATGACAGAAATGTTGGTTTTATGCTACCTCTTTCCAGTGATTTTATTGGAATCTGAATATTTTAAATGCAGCTAGGAGGAGAAAGTAATAATGCAATGCTGTTTATTTGCTATTAAAATTGATGACATATTTGAAAGTGTCCCAGCAAGTTATGTACAGAACTTTGATCCATATAATAATTTTGCAAAAAACTCCCATTATTTTATTTTTGCACTTTTTTTTGGTTTGTTTTCATTATGATAAAGATATTATTTATTATATAAAATTGAATATTGACACATGGAAACAATGATCATAAGAAAGGAAAACCATTGATGGCAAACCATTATTCCAGTTAACTGTCCTAAATTTCCTCATTTGCTTCCATGCAATTTCACAGTAGTCCTTCTTCCTCTTATTATGTCTTTTCCATCATACTACATGTGGTTTAGCAGCTGGATTATGGTTTACAATGCTGGTTGGGAGTTTCTTCTAAAGCCAAAGTAGTGACAGAGATTTAATATTATTGATGTTGCATTTCAATTTTTGCTCAGTAACCCATACAGCTGGAGTGAATTTTTTCCCTGTCAGGGTCATCTGTAATGCTCACTAATCCTACCTGCAACTGTGCAAGAAGTTTCTAAAAGAACTATTAGTAAGTTTATACATGGATTGCATAAAAGGGCTTTTGGAAAGAGGATGAGAGCAGCATGAATATACTTCTGAAGTCCTGCTACCTTGCTATGCATCTTCCCAGGATTTGGAAGAATGTTTAAATCTAAACAAAGCTCATTGAAAGTCAGATAAGTTTCTTTTCACAGTTGGATTCACTTTCTTAATAGGACAAACCTAACTGTGAGGTCTAATTGTTTCTGCATATTTACAAGTTTGGAAGTGGATAGAAGTCTTGCGGCTAAAGAACAACCTTAGAAAAATTACCCATATAGTTTACAGTGAAATCTGGAGTGAAATGGCAGGGGTTTTTACTTCATTAAACCTAGGAATTTACATTGGCAGTAAAACATTAGTGAGCATGTATAAGTTAAGTGGAATAACAAACAAACAAAAAACCCCCAAAGAAACAAAACAACAAAACAAAATGAAAGAAAACCTCCTGTTAGAAACTGAGGGCACATACAGACATCCAGTTTCTGCTGAGAGAGACTCTCTCAGGATACACCATCAGTTTATGAATGTTCAGGATTTTTTTCCTGGGGTAAAATTGGCTGCCTCTGGACAAAAATAGCCTGGGAACCACCAAAGTAAAATCACTGAAACACTTCTGGGAGATAGACCTTCTGTACATATTCTCTTCTGAGTGAAGTCACAACATAGCCCTTCAGTATCCTACAGTGCTTTTTCCGTGCCCCCCAAGGAGATGGTGTACCACTCATTTGACCTAGGCCCCACTCCCCGTGTATTTTCTCAGTGGAAGACATAAGGTCGAGCAACCTGCCACCACCACTGCTGCTGCTGTCTCTGGGCTCCTACAGGTATGTGGAGAGCCTCCTCCAACACACTGGAGATCCAGCATGTCAGAGAAGACTCAATTAACCAAATCTGCTGGAGAACAGAAATTGAAGTGTGATGGTAGCCTTCTGTGTCAGTGCCCCTGAGCATTTCTGTGCAAAAAAAAATGGCTGTGAGGCACTTTGAAATAAAATACGTTTTACAAGCTTTGGCTGAAAGCACCGTGCCACCATTTTTTCAGTGCAGGGATGCTGATACATGTGACTCATGGGAACTTTTAATTAGACTGGATTGCTAATTAAAGCACCTGATGCCACATTCCAGAACATGTGTGGAGAATAACCAACAAGAAAAAAAGACGTATAAACAACACTTTTCTTTGTATTTACAAGAAATGAGTATTGGCAAAAGGGAAGGCAGTCGGAAAATAGCCTTATTTTCTTTCTTTCTTTTTTAACAGTAGCCACTTTGAGAATACTTGATATTTTATATAGTTTTCAGTTAAATTAAAAACAGAAGAGCCTGACTATGAAACTGTATTAAGAAAATATGCAGAGTACTGCACTCCATCTAAAATTAAATGTAGGAGATGGATTTTCTTTTTTTTGAAGGTTACACTTCTACCAGCAGAATTGCTCCTCTTCTGGTTGAGATTTACAGTGTATAGGCATTCCTCAGAGGAGTTTTAGTTTGCTGTGCCCCAAGTCATTTAAGACACATTACACCACCGAATTTGCTACAGCAGCTTGAATTACTGTGCAATATACCACCGATGAGTGCAAACACCAACACCATTAAAGCAGTGCAGAAGCATTTAACAGGCTTTAAAGTGTTGTGCACACATGCCCCTCTTTTCATCTACACACAGCCTAGGATGCAAGGGGCAGTGTCTGCTTGCCTTGCTTCCCCAAACTGGAGTATCTTGGGATGCTCTTTCTCCATCTTTCTCAGATCAGCCTTTACGCCTTTGGGCTAAAGAATGAAGCAGTCACTGCCATGGGTTGTGGTTTTGTCATCCTAATTGAGTGTAAGACCCAGGAAGGCAGACTTACACTGGAAATATATGTATGACTGTGATTGTGATAGTGTCAGATATGTATGACACTACATATCATACATTGAAGAAGACTTCAACTAACTGACTCCATGCCTGTTAAGGATAGGAAAAGAAGTAATTGCCTTCATTTGCAGTGAAGATGATTTCAGTTTGATGTTAGGGATTCTCTATTAGAAAAAATTAAGAGCAGGAATAAACTGCAAGTTTGGCGGTGGATAATTGTAACTTGTGAAATTCTGGCATAAGCCAGCTGAACAGGCTGTGTTCATGTTGTATGTGGATGCTTATATTAGATGATGCAGATACTCATTCAGACACTGAATGAAGCTGACTTTTATCAAACTTCCTGTCTGACTGATTTCTGGCCAACATAACCCAATACAAATAATAATTAAGCTTTATGTTAGTGAAATGTGGAGTTGGAAAGGAAAAGCCATTCCTGAAGTGCAGAGCTAGCAATTCTCACCATCCTTTAGGCATTATGCAAAAAACATATTAAAATATAATGAACATGAATCCTATGGATCCTTCTCTCAGCTGTACTTTTCCTTGTGGCCGTCATTTTTGGGTATAGAGGATTTACCTGTATTGTCATTCACTTTGCTTCAGCATATTCCTTAAATGGCTTTTTCTGGCTCTCTACCAGAATATTTTAATCTTTTATCCCCCTCCAATGCATTTGAATAGCAGAATAGTAAAATTTTTCCCAAACATTTTTTTATAAAAAATTCCATAAAGTACTATTGTGTCTTTCTCTTTTTTCTTTTTCTTTTTCCTTATTCTTTAGCACCAAGTTATGTAATTCAAGGAAAGAAAGTGCTGCATTTTTAAGGTTTATTTGTTATCACTATGTCTACCAAAGTACTTACATGGAACCTTTTTCTACTTTCATATAAGATTATAAATAATAATTAACAATCTGTGACTTCATTTCCCCCCTTTTCTCCAGACCTTTCTTTAGTATTTTAGAGCATATCATTTTAAATGATTTTTAGAAAGGTGTTGAGGTTCCTTTTAAATTATTCCAATTTTTAAAATTTTAAATAAAAAAAAAAAGTCTCTTATGAGCCAGAGTTTACATTTCCTAAGACAGTTTAAGAAAAATTTAAGTTGAAATAAGTTTAAGTTTAAAGGAGTATAAAAGAGAACTGGACCTGACATTCTAAAAGCATGAGTATTAAGGGGTTTAGACATGGAGAGATGTAGATCCATTTTGAGGTGTCTTTGATGATAACAATGACAATGATGAAAACAGAAAAACACCCCAGAATATGGAGTATTAGGACAATGCTTTATTTCTTTCTTGACTTCAGTTAAATTTGTATTTTGTAATTATTAGTAGTATATATTGGTACATATGAACAGATTTATTTTATGTATATGTCACCTTTTCCCAGCCTGAACAGAGATTCAGGTTGGCTTAAGTAGGAGAACATAATAATATAATAGGCTTAAGATGATAGGCAAATTATCTAAAAAGTGAGAGCAAAATAGTACAAAAATATTGTTATTTAAAATTGGGGTGTTTAACTTGAAATTCATTTTGGCTTAATCAAATGAACTGCCTGATGAGTTGTACAAATACATTGTTTTAGGGTAATATATTATCTTTTATGATATGTTGTTCTCTGATTTTGCTATAATCATTTAGAAATTCTAATTTAGTTCTCAAATACACATTTTCTGAGGGTTTGGGGTTTTTTTTAACTTTAAGCATTGCTGCTATAAGTCCTTCAGGGTACAAAAAATAAGAGCTTCATATGAGCAAATTCTGGCCAAACTCCGGAAGATATCAATACTGTAAATACTCAATTAAAAGTGAAAGGGAAAATAATTGAATTGGCTACATGTATTAACCTCAGTGGAGGCAGAGGACCTGGTTCATAGAATACTATATGGTCACAGGGTCTGTGAGCATTTATTTCTTTAGCCAGTTCTTTAGAGGGAAGGGGATTGTACAAAGTGTTCTCAGTGTTAAAAATAGAGACAATAGGTTAAACTAAAGTAAAATAAAATGTAGGCTAAATAACAAGGAAAAAAATCCTGACGTCAATCTCCTGACAGGTGTATTGAAGGTCATATATCTTGAATCATCTAAAAAATCACAGGAAATAATTATGCCTTGGTGGACACAATATGCTATGTAATCTGTTGGTATTCACTATTTCTGAATGATCTGATGCTATAGTTTTGATTGTTTTTTGTAATATTTTTATAGCAACCTACTTTGTTTTTCTTGCTGTCTTCCTGATTGTTATACAACACACTGTCATGACAAAGTAATTACAGAGAGCACAGCATAGCAGCAACCCTACTTTCAGCCTATGAAAAACATTGTGAAAATAAATCACTGAAATTTTTTATCAAATACAAAATACAAAAATGGATATGGTTTCCTTCAAACCAGGGTTGCCAGTTCCCCCAAATCTTTTTACTAAAAACCAGTTTTTTTTTTAATAATCAATGTTTTACATAATGTAAATGCAACCCTTCTGCGAGCCCCCAGGCAGCAGTAACAAATGTTGGTTTCAAATTTAGGGGCTTAGCACCAACCAAAATCTTATGGGACTTCATCATAGTGTAACACCAGGCTTCCCCCACCCAGGCAATCCTCTACTTACCTTACACCCTGAAACCCCTGACAACATCCAATACTGTGATGCCACCCCAATTCACATGCCAACCCTTGCTGACCATGCTCCCCCTGATCTAGTACTGACCTCCACCCACTACCTCTCCCCCTCCAGACCCCACATTTCTGTCCCAACCACACCCCGCCTCTTTCTGTCCCACTTGGTGCCCAGCATAATCCTGCCTTCCTTCCAGGCAAGCAGCCAACAGGAAGCAGCGGCATGTGGCTGGGAGGCAGGGGGGACTCTACAGGGCTCATGTGGACCACAAAGCCCTGAAAGACAGTTCCTTGCAGGGTGTTGAGTTGCATTATCACTCAACACAATATGACACTGGTATGTTCTGCCTGTCTGTCAACATTTTTGCCCAGCTTCACTCCAATGACAGATCTTTAATCAAACTCAAAGTTTCTTAGTTTTACTGATGGCACCACTTTTATGGACTTTACAAACAAACATATTTATCCATTTTTATGGACTCTCTGTAAATTTTCATATACTTGGCACCCCTGCTTCAAGCCAACATTATCAGCACTCCACTAAGATTATTTGCTGCATCAGCTAATGTCTAATTCTAGTGTTGGTAGTATAATTAGAAGAAAAACTGCTTGTGAATGGAAACTATCCAAACTATACTATTATTAATTATTTATCTAAAATTTGTTTGAAGATAAGAAAATTGGGTCCTGACTGAAAATATTTTCATTCAGAAAATTTATCTAAGTGGTTCTTATCTCAAAAAATAAACAGGCTGTTATGTATAGGGTTTTAGGATTCAGGTATGCTTTTTATGTATGTTTAATGAGTGTTAGATTTCTTTTTCCTCAGTTAGTAAAATGTTCAATATGAATAGGTTATCATGGTCTTTTAAAATCCATACTAGTAAGTTAAGTTATTTGATACATCTAAGTTGTGTTACAAGTAAAGATAAATGTTTAAATAAAGGAAAAGAAAATCCAAAATGCTAAAGACACCTTAAAATATCGATCTATTGGTATTCTGTATTTCTATTGGTATTTATAGATTTCCTTTTTCCTTTGAAAACAGGAATCAAATAGTATATTTACACAAAGGTGTCTGTCACTGACTGCAGTATAGTAACAATATGCCCTAGTAGTAGCTAACTTTAAACTGTTTAACCTGCTAAAGACGTTGCTACCAGTACTTGAGCTACTAGATATAACTAATTCAGATAACTAATAAAATGAATGTGAGATGAAGCTGTAGACAGTCAGTGAGGTGTAGCTCTGTCTCAGCCACTGAAACACTTTTGAAAATGTTACTTGCTTAGTTTCCCAAGGATATTTATGAAGCAAAATGTAGTTCAACAAAGAGTTAGCCAAGCTTGCTCAGATGCCAGGAACAGTATAGCAGTGTTAGCACAATACTTTACTGGGGCCTATTTATTCTGCTAAAAAGGATAAGCTTAGGAGGATTGATACATTAACACAAGTGTATTGTTACTGGTACTTGAAGTAGCTTGGGAACTTCTGTTTTGCATTACCTAATGCTGTGTATTGACTCTAAATGACAAGATGTGGTACTTGATACTGTTTCTTAGCTTCCCAGAAGCGTAAAGGTCCTAAAGAAGATTAGCATTCACATTCCTTTTTAAAACATGATAGTCTAAGGAGGGTTCTCCAAAAGAATTTGCTGCCAGTCTGCTGGCATTGGATCTAATCATGTCTCAGTGCTTCAAGACTTTGTGATAGGAATCTTGTTCCAGAGATATATTAATTAGTTTAGTTCTTCCAAGTTTTATAGCCATGAGTCTCATTATTAGGCTAGCTCAGTAGAATAGCATGTAAACTTTCCAAGTATGAATAAAGGTGTCTGGTAAATATGTACTATTCTGAATTGTATGTGATTTTTGCATCGAAACAGATTTATTGAATTAATTTTGAAAAATAATGATAAATCTTGGTGTTTTATCACATCGGCTTTTGAATATAAACTCATGTCAATATATGTTTTTATTTTAACTTCTGAGCTGCTAACTTTATTATATTATAATTATGGATAAGCCAGTTCAGCAGCTGATGAGAGCAAATAAAAGATGACAGCTGATTTATCACCTGGAGTTTATTTTCTTCACAGTTACTGGTTAGTAAGGACTTATTTTTTTAAATGAAAATCACTGTAGGAGACTAAAGACTATTAACTATTGTCTGGCCATTTTTAAAAATATAATTCTGCTTTTTAAATTAGTATAATTCCATTTTGATGTTTTGTGTATGCTACTGAAACTTTACACACCCCTATATAGAAGTAATAATGCCTCATTTATCAGAGCTGTAAGCTCAAAATATTTCTGTAAATGGAATATAATATATATATCCTCTTTAATACCAAAATAACTTATGGTTTAGAATATGATCAATAGTTTAAAATAAAGCATTGGGAAGTGCAGATTTTTATAGGACCCACAGCCAAGATTCTACATTGTGTGAATGTGAACTAGAGTTTGTCACAAATGTTTGAGTCACTATTTTTGACTGAAAAGTAATGATTCAGTCTAAGCAGAATCTTTGAATACAATATTTTGGATTTGATAAAACATTAATTGTGGTGGTTTCACAAATGCATAATGGAATTCAGAGATGCAAAGGAGAAAGTGATGTGCCAGAGTAGCTCAAATGTTAATGATGAGGAGATTCAAGTGGAATGTGGAAGACTCAGGTTCAAATTTCAGCCTGATATGGAATGCAATCTAGAACCTGGGGCTTCTATGTTCCAGGTGATTCCCACTTGATCACATTCTATTTCTTTTTTCCCTAAGAATCCCGCCTCACTCAGTTGATAGGGAGGGCCTCCTCTGACAAGGAGGCAGGGCTGTGCAAAAAAGACTGTTGTCTGGGATCCCTGCTTCATTGCTGATGGACTCTCTGCCTTATTTTCATATTTGAGAGTGATGCCACATACCCCAAAGTGAAAAGAAATGTATTAATATTTGTGAAGTACTTGGATACTAGATTAACATGGGTTAAAAAACAGCAGAAATATATACTTTTGTCTTCAATGTAGATTTGAGTAATATGAAATAGAGAAGGCACTGGTACACACATTGATCAATGTGGAGAAAATCAAATATTGATTAGCTGATAATTAAGCAAGCACAGTCCATTATGTGCACTAAATCAGTGTTTAATCAGTTTATCACAAAGAAACCAAATTAAAGTTACATATGAAATTTAATTATTAGTATTTTTAGTAGCTGAGTGTTTGAGCTTGATGTATAGATGTATGTGTGTGTGTGTATATACACACACACACACACACATACATGTGTGTATGTAGATATATGTATGTATATAGACATATAGACGCACAGTTAACTTTTCATCATCTAATAAAGTAAAAGTTCCCACCTCTCTTTTTCTTTTCCAAGAACAGCCTCTTTTCAAAAGGGATACATGAATCTTCCACATGTTTTTGGTTCCTCTCAGTAGGATTGTTTAATTTTGCTGTGGGTTTTAAGAAAATACTCCCCCCCACTCCTTTTCCTCAGTTCCATATCTTGTTCACTATAAATTTAGGTTTTAATAAGGTCAGACCCCTTTTCTCCTTTCTTCTCAGTGACATCTTAATGGACAGAGCAGCACTTTCATGGGTTTCATCTTTGAGGCTAATTGCAGGTGAAGTCTGATTCCATGTACAGTGGGGCTTTAGGCCTTAAAGCCCATTTTTTTTATTGAAGAGCATGTTATATTTAGGTTAAAACTCCTCTAGCCACAGCATAATTAGATATAGGGAATATTCACAAGTATTTTGGATGAGAAATTAAATCTAATCTAAATGGTATTGTGCACTTGTATTTTTCCCTGCATTGTATTTGGTGTTCTATCTATTGTATGTGCCATGGCATTTCGCCTTTTATATTTGATGTTATCAACCTTGTAAAAAATGTATTTTATTCATTTCTTTAAGAAGTAAGTTGTACCCTGTAACAATAGTAAGAAGGGTGGGAATTGAACTTCCATCTCTATGTATTGGACTAATCTCTGTATGAATGGGAGTGAGCTAGTGATTGTGTAAGGACAGTAACTAGCTATGAAGATGAGTTAATAGCAAGGATTTACACTTACAAAACCACAGACTAACAAGAGGGAAGGATCAATACAGAACTTGGAACTCCCTGAAACTTCATTGTTCAATGAACAGAAGCCCTGGTTTGATTTAATCAACTCAGGAGACCAGCTATTGGAACTGAATACCTCCCGATCAGCTGCTTTCAGACCCTGGACAATGCCAAAAATGAAATTAATCAAAATCACCAATAGACATTCAAAACTGCACATGCCAACAGACATGACCCTGGGGCTGACAGCTGTCCCCTGGCAGCCGCCCAAGGGATATCCCACAAGAATCAGGGACCCCTGGATTGGGCAAATTTGAAAACTGGGGGAAGCACAGAAGTCTGCCAGAGGAAAATGACCCTTGATGACACCCTCTTGATCTGACCAGCACTCTACCCATCCAGCCAGAAGGATCAGCCAGCAACCCCCTTCTGGAAATAACACCACTTGGAGAAAATCTCTATTGGCTATTGACAGCAGACTCCAAGCATAGGATATGTATACCTGACACATGCTCTATTGCAACTGCTATGTGTGTGTTGGGGGGAGGTGTATTTGAGAGACAGTACTCCTTATAATTTGAAGATTTGATTTATGATTTTTAACTCTATCAATTTTTACATTCTGTCTTAAAAACCAGAATTTTAAAGGTCCTGGGAGTTGGTCATTTGCAGCCAACATTTTATGGACTGGTTCATCTTTCCACAAGATGTACAACAGGAAGGAGCAGTACATTGTTGTCTTAGGCCTGGAACAATTGAGAAGGAGATTGTGACTTGTGATAAGGTTTCACCACTGCTCTGGGAAGGGAAATGACTGTGACCAATCTACCATTATTACACTGTATGTGCACAAATAGCTGTGATTCAGGCGCATTAGTAGACAGGAGTGAAAACTTTTCTCACTCCCTGCTTGCCCCATTCACTTGCATGACAAGGAGCATAGTAACAGTGCAGGCCCTACTTGCCCCATAAACAGCAAGGGATAGAACTGCACCTTGATTTAAAGGAGGAAGTGTAGATTTGATTTCTATTCTGTTCTCTTGTGCTGGTCTGCAGAATATTCTGGCCCTTAGGTATCAAATTCAATTGATTTTATATGACTAAATTTCAGCGTGGCATAGATTTTTTTTTTCTTTACAGACATCAATGACATATTGTGTGTGTGTGTGTGTGTGTGTGTGTGTGTGTGGGCACGCGCGCACAGTTAATTGCATGCACTTTTATAACTCCTGAAATCTGAATGTACTGGTGGGGTGGAGACAAGGTTCATCCTCTTCTCTTATCTGCTGCACAAGGATTAGCATAACAGCATTTTATAAGACTTTTTTTTTTAAATCTACAAAAATATTGATTTTTATGCTTAGCAGTATGGACTCAAGATCCATGGTCCCATTCGGCATTTAGTTACCACCTTCTAACTAGTAGGGGTTTTTTTCCATCATGAGGTATGGATGATTTTGTTCACAAATTCATTATACCCCTCAAAATGTATCTAACCTTGGACAGAAAATGACTAGCTATTGTACAAATTTGGAATAGGAAGAGTACAGATTTGTAAAATATTGGAAATGATGAACAGAAGAGATTTCAAAACCCATATGCAAGAAACTATTTTTAATGGCATTATAGTTTGCATTCATATATATTAAACTGTGTAAAAAATATTTACCTTGACTATGACAGGTAGCCAAATCAACTTTTTAAACGTGGTTGGGGCTTTTTGAGTTTTCTTTTCTTTGTTTGTGTGAGGGGGTTGTTTTGTTTTGTGTTTGTTTTGGGTTTTTTTTACATTTTAAACACCATCTTAATTTAAAAGAGAGAAAATAAAAGAAACTAAAGCCTCTATAAATGAATTTAAATAAATGTTGTTAAGGTCAGGACTACCTTATAAGAACGATCCTAAGTGAAAAGAGTTCACTTACTGTTTCTAGCACATATGCAATTATAACTTATCTTTTTCTAGTGAAGGTTATAAGAGAACAGTTCTTTTCTTTTCCTCTGCAGCCTTGTGGGTATTCTGAAGTGTAGTCAGAAGTGGGCCCATATTCTTTTGCATGAATATATCTATTCTTCCATTTCTTATTCATGTCACATCAGTGGAGACCAATGAAGAATTAGTCCCACACCTTGATCAGCTGCTCTGCTTTCTTCTCCTTGCCTTGTGTTCCACACTGGTCCTGCTGCTTTGCTTTTTGCTCCCTGCCCTATCTGCCACTGTGCTTTCTGCCCTATCATTGGGCTGCTCCTTGTGTAATATGTGCTTCAAGGTTGGCCACCCCTGCCATACATTATTATGAAATTAGATTTCAAATGATGAGGTAATATAGACTTCAGTTGGCTTGTTTGCCTTTTCCTTCTACATTATTAATGTAAAAAAACACATTTTCTCTAGTTGGTATCCTGTTTTGTCAGTTATAATACATATATTATACCTTGGCAGAATAAAAAAAATGTTTAGAATCTTCTCCCTGAAGAACCATTTCAAACTCTTAATTTACAGCAATGGAAATTTCAAGTTCCTTGGTTCATCAATTATATTATATCAATTTGAATTTCTGTAGGATATAAAAAAGAAGCTAGAGAGAAGCAAAAGCTATTTAAGAGGTTTCATGAACATTGCAATGATCTGGGCTATTCCAGGGAGCAGCTTGTAATTACAAGCATATCTTACAAACCATAACCCACTTTTCTTTTCTTTTTTTGTAAAAAATTAAACTCAAAATCCTGTTCCTTGGGCCCAACTGACTACTATGAACAAAGAAAGATATTTTTTTGAAGAGTACATACAGTAGGGAGATCTTTAATTCATGCTCTTAATATTTTTCTTCAGCATTTTGTGCTGCCTTTAAATTTGCTCTATCATCTGTAATACAGTCCTCTGAGGATGAGTTTTATGCTTATTATCATGGATTCAAACTCTATGATCCCATCCTAAATTTGTCAAATGGCTCTTAGCTGACAGATTCTTTCAGTATGAAGTCTGAATGAGGGTGATTTTGATCACTTTCTATTCTAAGGTCTCCATGGCCTTTTACTTCTATTTATAGGCATCATCTGGAGTTCTAGCTGCTTTTGCTAAATAGAACATCTTACTTTTTATTTTGTATCTTTATAACAGAGTTATTGCTTGTTTACACTTTCAGAATGAAGTATGACATAGCTCAGAAAATAAGTGCTGTTCTAAAAATTATTAACAATTTTACTAGCCCTTCAGGTGGAAGATCAGAACTTTAAAAAAAAAGGTAACATATTTGATTTACTAGTACTTAATGTCTGTCAAACAGCAGCTCAGACAATGTTTGAATAAATAATGAAGCAAACTATTAATAAACTTTTATCTAACAGTCACCTAAATATCATCAATCTCAAATCTCCCACATGGTATGTAGAAACTCTATCACACAGCCATCACTGCTGGGCCTATTTGAGTCTGCGAGAGCTTTTGACTTTCTGGAAGCCCCTGCCTTACGTTGAGCTTCCTTGCCTCTTGCTGGAGAAACTGGAAGCAGAGCTGGGAGCCTCTCAGGTCACTGCACAGCTTTCTGTTGGAGCCAGATGGGTAACCTCTCCTGCTGGCTGCAGCCTCTTGCTGGGGATCCTGAAGTCCAGTGGGGCAGGGAGCCTCTCCTGCCTGCCATGTTGCTGAGATTTCAACTGCTGCCTGCAGGTCCTGCTTCTTTAGGCTTTTCTGGGGCAACTGCTCCCACCCCACCGGCCCAGCTCTTTGAAACTCTTTCCTTATCATCCCTCTGCTGCCCCTTGTATCCGCTTCCAGGTGACTCGAGGGGCCAATCAAGGAACATGGAGGGTGAGTCTTTGGGGCTTGATTGGTGAGAAAAGGAAATCCCAAGCCCTACAATCATTTTTAACTCTTTCAAATCACCTGGGCCAAATCACTACCAGCTTGCCCATCAGAAAAGCCTTTCATTGCATGAGCTCACAGTGAGTTGAAATGGCATTGAAATGAAACACCCAGCAAAATTTTGCACAGCCCTATTATTCATATATGGAAATGTCTGCTAATTATATTAATAGAGGAGGGTGAAATTGGACTCCAGGATGTAGGATCTAAAGAGAATCTGAGTTTTCTACTTAGCTAAAAATATAAACCAATATATTTCTTTTATAAGAACATATTACAGGCTGTATGTCTACAATATTATTTACAGCAGTACTTAACAGTTAAAGTTCTCTCTCTCTCTTTAGGAATGGACAGAAGTGCAGCTCCCAGATCTAACTCATGGCAATTCACAGAAATTGGCATGAGCTAGACTGATCCTCCTAATCCAACAGATATTAGCTGCTGGTTTGGGATGGTGGAGTATCAGCACTGATTTAGAACCAGTCCATGGAGAGAGGCTGCATCTTTCCCTGGCTCTGCCCTCCCCTCCTCCCCCCAGCTCTGTTGCTGTCTCATAGTGGGAGGGGGGAGAAGGCAAGGGTGGGAGGTCTTTTGGGGTTTTCTCATCGCCACTGGAGTGGAGAGCAAATAGATTGGAGACCCCCATCTGCAGGAGGGCTGTTCCAGTAGGTCATGAGCACCCTGAGAGCCACTGCTACTGCAAGTAAGCTCTGGGACCTGCAGGGCAGGGCATATGGACCCTGCAGGGCATATGTCCCCTGAAGAGAGGCTGTGGCCCCTGCTGGGAGGCTTCGGCCCTTTTAGGGGGCTTGTGGGCCCTGTGAGGGGGGAGCTGTGGCCCCTGTGGGGAGGTTGTCAGGGTGTTGTCACCCCTGTGGGGGGGTTATGGCCCTGTGGGGGGAGCTGTGGCCCCTGTGGTGGGTCAGTCTGTGAGTTGTGTGGGGAGGCTGCATCCTGTGCATGGCAGGGGACCCACCCCTCCTGAGAAGCCCCCCTACATGGCCCAACACTCACAGTCCTACCCACAAACCCTACACCTCCAAGTCACCCCCATAAGCCCCTCACCCACATAGCTGGCCCTGTGGTTCAGGTGTGAGGAGACTGGCGTGGGGGACAGGCCATTGGTTGAGAGTGAGGGTCAAGGGCAGGGCAGGGGCAGGGCACTGGCATATCTGTGCTACTCAGTGCTTCACATCCTGGTGAGCAAAAGGGGTAAGGGCAACTCTGATTTTTCTATGACAAAAACACCAAAAGTAAATGCTAAAGTATCTGGATATTTAGAATTAATTTTATTATTATGACAGAGGCACTATTGGCTTCCAAATTGCTTTAATCTTGTAAATATATCAATAAAACATTGCCCAATTGATCTCTTTCTATAGAGTGGTGTTTCATTTTAATAGTGGATGAACACTATTTTGGTATTTTAATGAGAGAATTTAGGTTTCTTATCAGGGAATTTGTCATTTCTAAACAGGGAACACCAGGATCTCTGCTGGTGAGGCAAATGGCTGGACCTGGGCAAAGGAGCCTGTCCAGGAGCAGCACAAGGGACCAAGCTGGAGGGCAGATGGGGTGGCTGACCTCTTGGCCATACTTGGATAGTTCGAAACAGGAGACCACAAAGAATGCATATAGACAATATCTGCAGGTCAAAGGGGGCAGGTGCTGTCACAGGTGGCAGTAGGTCACAGCCAGGCAGCAGCCCCCATTGGCAGACTGTTGTAGTGGGTAGAGGGGACAGGGACCACTCCAGGTTAGGATTGCTTCAGCTGGTTTTTATGCTTCTGGAGCCAGCACAGGGCAGGTTTTTATACTATCTGCTACTGCTACAGCCACAATGTGAGGCTGCTGCTATTGCCAGAGCATGGACTCTGGGGATGGGGTAGAGAGCGAGCATTCTGGTACACTCTTTTCACTGACAACAGAGAAAGGGGCCTCTCTTATACCCCCTGTTATACTACTACTTTGCTATGCATATGGATGAAGTAAAATAGCTTGAAAGTTATTTGTGACATTCTGCAGTTGCATGCATTTTGTGAAATATGTGAGTAAGGCATAGTTATATAATTCTGTGCTTGAAAGTGCTGCAGTCATTGCTTAAGCATGAATATCGTGACAATACAAATATACTTTTTTCTGATTTTTCAATAAAGATAGAATTCAATCCTTCTTGAAAAATCGGCGTGACTTTTAGTCTCACCTGGAACAAGCATAGGTGTTTGCTATCTTATGGCTGTATAGCCAAATGGAATTTGAAACCCTTACTTAAGATATACTTGGGCCAAATCATGCTTGCCTCATTTACATGAATAGTCTTGTTAGTTTGAACTATGTACATATTTTAGGAAATTGTCTATTTTTCCTGTTCACTTACTTGCTTTCTTAAAACATGTTTTTCTATTATGGTGCAAGATAAAAACACAGAGAAGCTGTTAGAAATGAGAGGTGACTTTGTTTCTGTTCCAATTAGTAGCAAATTTTGATTGTCTTAAAGACAATGTTGGAAATGTACTGTTGTTATTTAAATGTATTATAGGTACATTTTCTATATGTTATATTATTTTTATTAATGGATCAATAGATATATTTGTCAACATACTAGTAAACTTCTAATTAGTAAGGAAAATAACCTGATTTAAATATGGTTACTGAACATATTCACAAAGTATAACTTGAGGTATGCACATGTGATAACATTTGATTTCACAGGATAATAATACTCTTATTATATCAAATTTTAGAAAAAGTGTAACTTTATTCCAAGACAGCAAAAGTGTAACTTTATTCAAGTCAGCTGGCCCTGACAATCTACACCCCAGGGTACTCAGGGAGCTGGCGAGCATCATAGCCCAGCCTCTGGCACAGATCTTTGACAACTCCTGGTGCTCTGGTATAGAGCCCAAAGGCTGGAAGAAGTCCAGTGTGGTGCCTATCTTCAAGAAAGAGAGGAAAGTGGATCCAGCAAACTATCAGCCCATCAGCCTGACTTCTAACTCAGGGAAGATCTTAGAAAAGCTTATTAAAAAGGCCATCGTTAATGGACTGGCTAATGCCAACATCCTGAGGGATAGCCAGCACAGGTTTGTTGTGAGTAGGTCTTGCTTCACTAATCTCATTTCCTTCTATGACCAGGTGACCTATCACCTGGACAAGAGAGGAGAGATTGATGTCATATATCTTGACTTCAAAAAAGCCTTCGATCTGGTATCCCATGATCACTTCTTGGCAAAACTGGCCAATTGTGGCCTTGGGTCCAC
>JAGPOW010002742.1:51367386-51415801 GCA_030014935.1 Caiman crocodilus
TCCTGAGCTTCCTGAAATTGGCCCTTTTGAAATCTGGGACCCTAGTCATAGTGTGGGCCCTATCTACACTGTGCTGGACAGCAAATTCTATCAGGCGATGATTGCTATCTCCCAGGGAGTCCTGTACCTGGAGCCCTCCAACCAGATCGTTCCCCAAGGCTAGGACCAGATCCAGCAGCACATCCCCCCTGGTGGAGCCATGCACCTCCTGGACCAAGTGGAGGTCCTGCAGCTTCACCAGGAACCTCCGGGACCTCTCGGACTTGGCCGACTGCTCCTCCCGGTCCTTTTTGTACTTTTTGGCATTTGATTCTTATCAATTTTAATAGAAGTTTTCCCATGCAAAATACATAATGCACATTGTAGTGCAACCGATGCTAAGAAATACTATGGCCCATCATTTTACCAGGTTACATCTTCATGACTCTAATGTCTAGCTACAGCAAATAAGAGGAAAAAACAAGCTTTAGTTTGTGTTAATGGTAGTTAATTAAAAATGATAATTAGGATCCAGTAACTTTGCAATTTGTTTTCCCAACACACACCCTTAACTCATATTTTCTTTCCTTGCTCCAAAGTAACTCTTAACTGATTTCTGGACTAGTGGTAAATTTATTTATTGGATATTTCTTTTGAGAATTTTCATGGTAGGCTACTAGAGGTAGCCAACTGATTCTGTTATATTTTTATCACTCGTGATTTTTTAATGAAAATGCTAGATCTAAAGCTATGTGTTATCCATAGAGCATTTCATAATACTGCTAAGTGTTCAGTATCCTGGAGTCATAGATTAGTAGGGCCAGAAGAGACCTCAGGAGGTCATTTATCCAACTTCCTGGTCAAAGAAGGATTGTCCCAGTCTAAACCATCCTGGACAAATAGGTTTGAAAAATATGCTGCTGAAATTGCCAAGTACCTATTGACCAAGCATACTTTGTAATTCAATAACTGAGATGTCTTCTACTTTTTCTTAGTGAGTCAATGGAAATAAAAACACTGTATGAGATGGAGTAAAGAGTAAAGCAATGATTTTATGAAGTCTAATGGAATAAAGCTGTCTGATTTAGAAAGGCAAGCTAGATACTGTGGTGGTATAGTTTTCTTAAAATATGTTTGTAAGATAAGAAAGTGAGAAAAGGTATAATGCCCTCCCTTCCCAATAAGTTGATCAATAGATCAGATGTTCATTCTTTTGTAATCTGCCAACACACCCATTGTTCTAAAAAAATGTGTATCCTCATTAGCTATCCACTTCTTTAAACTATTATAGGTTGATTCTTAATTCCTTGAAAAATGAAAATCTAAATACAATACTTTTTTAAATACTGCAATTGCAGTGAATGCTCCCAAAGAACAGGATTAGACAACCATGACACTATCATATTTCTACTTCTAATTTCATGCCTTCAAGAGGGTTTTCCTCTAAGGATTGTCCAGTACAGATCAAATCCCTTCGGGGATTTCTACACCAGAGGCTTTATTCCCCAACTTCCCACTATCTCCAATGCAATTTTTGGGGATGCTGGTATAGGTTGCCAGCAGCATTGTAATGCTGTGTAATAAAAACCAGACATGCAATATTTACTTTTCTATATTACAGTTTGCAATGCTTTTTGTATTACCATTGGTTGGTATGGTAAATACAAGTCTGGGGCAGCTTCAGGTAGCAGTGTGAAGGATTTGGCACACTACACATTTTTTCAGATGCCAATTCCTTCCAGGAAAATAAATTAATTCTACATTGGTTTCTGCCAGTTTTGTGAACTCAAAAATTCATGATTGCTTTATTTTTTACAAATTTGTGGTGGCCCAAGTTTAATTCTGTCATTGTGTGATATAGTCTGACACATATCTGTAGAAGTAATGGAAGTGGGACCTGCAGGAAAGAGCTGTCCTTCTCTTTAGGGAAGCAGAATGACCTGTATAGTATGCAATGGTTAGGAGAGAATTCTCTCTCTCTCTCTCATGCACACGTACACATACACATGCACACACATTCATTTTGATACGTTATAGCACAATTTGACTCCCTGGAAAATGTGTTTGATGAAAGAAAACCAATGAAGATCAAGAATTGTAACCCCAATGAAATCTTGCCCTTTTTCCTACATTAACTACAGTTTAGACTGTCTCCTTTCTAGAAACACATGTTCCAGCAGTTTAGTGTTTAAAAAAGGAGAGACGATTAGATTTTAATTTATAGTAATATTTTAATGTTCCATTAAGTATAAGAAAAATCTCAGTCTAATTCCTTGGTTGCACTTTATAACTTAATTTCACCCATGATGTTTTAGGGTATGGACAGGCATTCATTTCTACTACTGGAAATTTCTGGGAAATTCCCATTGCTAGAAAGCTTTCCAGGAGAGGGAGAAGCTACAATTGCCCCCTTTTCTCCTGCTTCCTTGACCTTGCTGAGACTGGGGAGATCCCAACAGCAGAGTAGAGAGGAACTCTGGGCAGCTGCCTGTCCCCTCCCTTCCCAGCCTCTGGGAGAGGAAGAAGCAGCAAGGGAATACTCTCCATGCTTTCTCCAGACTGGGATGTTCTCAGTCTTGGGAAGGCTTGGACTGGCAGCAGTAGCTCAGCTCTTCTGTAATCAGTGACCAGAGTTCCTTTTGTTTTGGGAAAAGAACACGGAAAGCTACAGCTTGACTCCTCCCTATCATGGAAGAGTCAAGCAGACATTCATTCTATCAAGAGAAAATCTTTCTTTTTTTCTCTTTCTCCATCCCCTTCCCCCCACCCCTCTCCAAGCCCCCCAGACTCCCCTGGAATGGGGCATTTTTCCTCTGGGAGAAACTGAATGAATGCCTGTACTCCAACAATTTCTACTGGGAGATTTTTGCAGTAAAACATAATGCTTGTGTGTGGCCATAGATGCAGTACTGTCATACTGTTGAGGCAATACTAAACTGTGTAGTGTTGTGTTTTCTTCTTTTTCTTTGATAGATGCCTATTGCTTCAAGCTGTGGAGGGGGCAAAAAATGCTGGTTCTTTAAAACAGAGTGTTTTTATAACCCTCATATTAGATAGTTTCTTCAAAAGGGAAAACTCACTTCATTCTCCTTGGCTAGATCTAAAAATAGCTATTATTTTTTTCTTGGCTCACCATTTTCCTTGGCTTTTTCTTAGTAATATTTCCAGCTGATGAATATGCACTTTGCTTAATGCAGTGTCTTTGTTCTGGGAGCAAAAAATTCTAAGTCTATGAGTTTCAACATTGCTTGTATCCAATCCACTTTCCAAGGTGCCTTTTTAGCGTCATCAGGCTTGAATAGGAGTCACAATTCTTTTTCAAATGTAACCCAGGTGGCAGTCCAATAGTTGCCACCCCTGTCCAATATCAGGGATAATGTGGTGAGAGTGGGGCAGGGGTTCCCCCCAGCATGAATTTACATTCCAACTGTTCCCTGCTCTCCACAGAGCAGCCCATGGTCCCAAGAAGGTCTAACCCTTGACTGATTTAACTATTTACACTTTATTTACAAAACAAGAATAATAGGAAAGGTTATTTACACATGAACTTAAATGACATAACCGGAATCACAAAACAACCCAGAATGCATTAGTACCCTCTGGGGCAGTCAGTGGCAGAGGGTCAGCAGCATAGGCAGCTCCCAGGGGTTGTTGCTCTAAAACCCTGCTCCAGATGACTAGCTGGGCACCCTGCACACCTCACCACTCTCCAATTTCACTCTGAGTGCTGGCCTGCACCCCGCTGGTCCTCAGGATCCCAATGCCTTGCCTGCTGCTGTCCCACTTCCCCAGAGAAGGTAAGGCATTTCCTCAACTCACCAGCCCAACTCCCGGCTCCAGATAAGGATGCTGCCTGTGCTCTTGGCCACTGCTTCTTTTTTTCAGTGTAGTGGGGGGCCAACTGCCCCCCCTAGCCTCTGGGATGCCCAGCATGTCCAGCACACTGTGATGGGGCCTTGGGGCAACAGCTCTCTGCCCCAAGCCCTGGCCACTGCTCCCTCTCTGGTTCAGGGCTGGAGGCACAGCCAACTGCTGCTATCTTCTTCTCCCAGGGCCTTTGAGGCTTTTCAGAGGGGTCTCTTTGCTCCCTCTGCTGGGTCAGCTCACCCCAGCTCTTCTTAGGCCTCCTGCATCATTCCCTAGAGTCAGTGTCAGCAGCTCTCCATGCCAGTTCGGCTGCTGATTTTATCCCCTTCAGCAGTCCCTCCCTGGCTTGAAAACTGGCCAACCAGGGCTCAGGGTGGCTGGCCCCCAACTCTGGCCATCTCCATTCCATGCGAATGAAGGGACTGAAAACCCCTTCTTTCGATTGGCTTCTCCTTTTCCACAGGTCAGGGTTCCCCTGCTCCACCCTTGAGGTCGTTCAGATTTCACTGGCACTGTTTCTAGCCCAGAGTAAGTATCTCAAGCCAATCTGGTGAGCCCACGTTGGCAGTCTGTTACACAAATATGTGCAAAAATCCTATCTTTTTATACAAAAACATTTCACCTCTCAAAGCAGACTTTTAAAACATCATTATTCCTTTAAAGAGTTTTTAAACTTAAATACTTTTTAAAGTAAACCACTGCTCTTTTTTCTAAGCAACTTTTGAAGAGGTGATTCTTGTCTTTCTGAGCTTTGTAAGGAAGTTGCTTAATCTTTGCCAGAAAATTCATTCATTCTACAGTTGATATAAATATTCAATACTCATATGGCTCTTGTATTAATAACTAGTGGAAGATCAGTGGCCCTTGCTGTATTTCAATAGCAGCTATCTTATTATTCTGTAAATCCTGTTACATAAAGATTTGTATAAAGATGCAACTATGTATATCTAAAGCACTTAAGCAACAAATAATACTTTAGTGCTAAGAGGAAACATACTATTGAAGTAACTGAAATATGTGAAATATTTTCTAATCATTACTGTTTTAAATGTTTGAAAACATTAGCAAGTGTACAGGAAAAATATTTTGAATAAGAAATCTCCTGTACTTTCTCAGTGAGTTTAAGTTACAGGCTTTTTCTTAGAAGAGGACTCACTTTACAACATATTTGGTAATTCTGATAAGATATCCATGAAGCCCTCTTTAGTCCTAAACAGAAAAACTTTACATTCTTTTACAGACAAGCCTGTCAATTTGAAGCATCTAACAAAGTAGGCTGATGCCTATGAAAGCTCAAGACTTGAAATGGGTTACTCGCTACAGCTACATACAGATACTACACTTAGGCTAAGGTTGATCTATAACTAATCTTTACAAATATTCAGAGAAGTTAAAAATGGTTGGCAAGTTATAAATTAATTCACCTGAGGAGGTGCACTAAGTTAGATGAGGCACAAGTTAGTGTGATCTTCAGAATGTCTGTATATGTTCAAAGCTCAGCCCTCTGGCTAGAAAAGCCTAGGAATTTACCCCAGTCCCAAGGCTGCTTTTTTCCTAGGCCCCCTCCCCTACCCTGACCAAGCTATTTCCAACTCCCCTCTCCCCCAAACTCAGGCAGACAAATTATACCAGATTCTGACAACCTCCCCTGAAGACCTGCTCCACCCCTCCAGCCTGACTTATTTAAACTGTATTCCTAGCATGGCTTCCAGCACCAGCAAATGTCTGTACAAGTGGGATCTGATCTATGATCACTCCACTTAAAGAAAGTCATGTGATCATAGATCAGGTCCTGGGAACTTCTACACATACCCTAAGATGCCACCATGACCTATCCTCTGCTTAAGCTTAGACTACCATGGCTAAACACCTCTGTATCAATATTGACATTCCCCCATTGACACACTGTTTTCAGGGGATGTAGGCACCAGGAAAAGATGATTTTGACTTTTGATCTGATAGAATGGCCAAAAATTAATACATATTTAATGTGAATTCAGGTGCCAACCAGTCCTTATGCTGTAGGCTTGCACCTCAAACATCTTGCACAGATGAGGCAGCTTAGGGATTTCATTAGCAAGCAAAATTATCACTCTCCTGTGGTGAGACTTAAGAATAGGGAAGGGTGTAATCAACATACTTCACTTCTGAGAAAAATCCATTTAGTGCAAGTGCTCTAGTGTATCACTGTCATACATTTTGCAAATGTAAAATAGTTTATGATTTACAGCACTGCAGCAAATTGAACTCAAAGTATATTCATTCCAGAGCAAAATTCTCCTTTCCTGCATTCTCCCACCTAAAAGTGATACTGTAATCACAGAAGAAAACCTGTTGTTCTGAGCTTTGACAGACTCAATTTATTTTGCTTTGCTCCTGTGAAAAATAAGTTTAAAAAATGCAAGTAATTTTGAAAAGCCCATCCTTTTTGGCTATGGAAACAAGTAAGATTAAAATTAGAAATTGTCTTTTAGCAAAAATAGAGCCTATGAGATGATGCAGAGCCAGCATTGTAAAACCGGTACCCACCTTTTATGTCTACACCCAAGCCTGTATTGTTGGATTGAGGGATTGGGAAGGGAGGAGGGAAGCAAGAAGTTTTTTCAGCCTATGCAGTCTATGCCAAAGTGTCGTCTAGCCAGGAGAGCATTCTGCAACAGTAGTCACACCCAGATGACCAACAGGCCCTTAAGTAATTTTTACATATGCCCTTAAAACAAAGCAGAAGCCCCCTCCAAGCAATTCTTGTATTTTACAAACAATGGCCAAATGCTGCTTATTAGGGTTGTACGAGGCTTCAGTAGCTGGTTCACTTAGAAGGAGATTCAGCCCAATTCGACGGCCAAATCTCTGGGTCAAAATTGAATCAGGAGACCCATTAAAAGGTCCAAATCAAATTGGAAGCCTCTGAATCGACTTGGAGAGATTCGGCCATATACTATATAGGCAGCAGTCCTTGATGCCGCTGGACACAGCTGCCTCCAGCTCGTAAGTCTGTTGTGGTGGGTGAAGCGGGGAGGGAAGAGATGTGGTGGGGGAAGATCAATGCCCCCACAGCAAGGGAGGGATTGGAGCTGGAGCTGGAACAAACTACCTAGCCAGAGAGTGGGGGTATGGGACTCAGGGAGTGGGGCTCCCACTGTTGTGCACCTGCCCCCATGCCCTGATGCTGCTCACCTAGCCAGGGCAGGGTGGGCAAAGCCATGGCTTGTCCAGGAGGTGTGGGGAGATGAGTAGCTTCCGCCACTGTGCATCACTTGTCCAAGGCAGCACAGCAGCACTCATGTAACCTCCTCACCCAAGATGGCCAAATGGTCCCCACTCCCAGTGCCTTCCACTGCTTTTCTGGAGCACAACCCAACCTAAACTGCCCTGCACAGATCCAGGAGCACACACCTGTTCTCACCTGGCAGTGAGAGCCACCAGAGGAGCCACCAGAAAAACAGCTTCCAAACTAGCAGTGCATGGTGCTGCAGGAACACCTTCCCCGAGTCCTGCACCTCTTCACCCCCACTGGGCAGTTTGTTCCAGCCCAGCCCCAATCCCTCCCTGGCTGTGAGGACATTGACCTGCTCTCTCCCCTCTGCCCACCACAACAGACTTACCACTGGAGGCAGCTGTGTCCAGCATCATCTAGGACTGTTCCCTGTATAGTCTATGGCTGAATCTCTTAATTGGTGCCAAATCTCCAGATCCGAAGCAACCAAATTAAATCGGGACAGTGATTTGAATCACCAAATTGAATCACTGTTTCTCCAAATTGGCTGAATGTGAATCCTAAGCCAATACTTGCTGCTTCACACATCGCTAGTGCTTATAGAAATAAGACAAGAATCTAAAATTCTTTCCTCAAAGAATCTTGCAGCTTATACAATAATTATAAAATATGAATAAAAATATTTGAACCTTCAGTCTATGTCTGTAATAAGAAAGAGATCCAAGATATGACTTTGTCATGATAATATAAATATTCTATCATTTTAAAAGAAATACATATTTTATTGACTTTTTCCTGAGAAAAAAGATGGTATCGAGAAGCAGTATCACCAGTTGAATAATAAATAATCCTAAAAATTCTGAAGGCAGATGTGTTCTTGAAAATCTACTTAAAAATTATTCAGCACAAGAAAAACCTCCCCTGTGGACTATCAGAAAAGGGTCTGCCTCAGTTCTTAATAAACCAAGTCATTACCAGATTAGCCCATTACTTTGGGGTGCACTCATTTATCAGGGACACATTTCTGGGGTCTTGGTAATTCTGTCAATGTCCTGCTTGTGTTACTTGTGTTTCTATATGCAGCTGTATATTTCACTTCTGCAAGTCCTCTCCTCCAATGGAGCTATCTTGCAGGACTCAGTTTCAATGGAGCTGGGTTCCTCCAGTCACCAAATGAATCACACACACACACACATTAATGTGACACACCTGACCCAGCCAGGTTGATCAGCATGGACAGTCTGACACTCTCACATGCCAAGAATCTGTTCATCAGAGCAACAATAAACTGCAGTCAGACACAAGCACACAGGTATACAGAATCTGTCTGAATCCAGCTGGGTGTGCAGCTGACACCCTCATGGGTCAGAATTCAGTTCATAAGGGCACATCTGAGTCAAACTGGGTCAATCAGCCTGCACAAGCTGATCCCCTTATGTGTTCCAAACTCAGCACATCCCAATTCTCAGCCCCTTGATGAGCAGACCCCACAATATTTGGAGGCTTCACAGGGACCTTTCGCTTAGATAAAAGAAGCACTGCTGCAGAGCAAGTGAGAAGTAGAAAAGGAAAAATGTACTCTTACTACCAGTTTGACTATAAAAAAAGTTATTTATTGCTAAGTATGTGAAATATATAATGGTACTAGTAGTAATAGATATACAAAAGAAAAACAAACACAAACAATTACAATACTACCCTGGTTTCATTAAGTATTTGGGGAAACTGAGCTCAAACTTAACTAATACAATTCAGGTTCAGAAATTTATGCCTAGAGAGAAAAGAGAGAGAGAGTGCTGGGATCTCACCAGTCCAAGGCACTTGGTTGCAAAGCTGACAGGCAAAGTTCATAGCACAATCCTTGAAGGGAGATGATATGTTTCCTCCAGCCTCTCAAGAAGAACAGTGGATGGTATCAGAGAGATTTTTTCTTCTTGAAGCACACACATGCTGCTTTTTTACATATTTTTATACCCTCAGTTCAGTTTCTTCAGAGCATTCTCAATAGTGTAAATCATTGTCTTTTCTATTGACAGGGGGTTATCTTGTTTGGAACATCTCAAGAAACTGATTGATAATCAGGAAACACATAAGGGTAAGGAGTAACCAGATACTTGGAAGCCAGCTTGAAATTCCTGTGGAGAGCAGATATACTGATGGGATATCTCATGTTTTCTTCAGAAACAATAGATAGCTTGCAGCATCAGGATTTTGGATTTTTACTTGTTGTGAATAAGCCTCAGCTCAGGATGACTTTTCCAGATCTTACTATAGTCTTTTAACAGACTTAAGGCAATTACTGAAGTGTTTATAACATTTGGGCAGGAGGACTTCCACCATTTGTTCTGGGAAAAGTATGACAACACATGTGGTCAGCGCTCCAACATGCTGGATGCTGTGATGAACCCTTTACCATTGTTCAAATGTTGCCCATACTCCCTCTGACTCGGTCTCTTGCCTCAGCATTCCGTAACCCGGCAACCGAGTTTCAGTCAATCAAGTTTAAATAGACCTTCCATAGTAGGACCAGGGAATGTATGGCCCAAGATGCCTATTTAACTTAGAGGTGTGTGTGTGTCTGGGGAGGAAAGTCCTTTGTAAATCCAGATTAGAACTGTTCTGATAAATGCTGAGCTGGGTGTGTGTGAACATGGGTTGATTAGCATTTGGAGCATAGATTTCCCATCATGCAGTGCTCCCCTGCTTCTCTGATCCCAGAATTGATTCCAATCTCTTTTCAGGCTTTCTGTTCTCCATCTCCCATGTAAATGAATGGTCATCTGGTTCCATCTCGGATGCAAATGAGTCCTAGGGCAGTTGTTTCACTCTTGTCACCCTTATCTGGAGAGTTTTAGATGCGTCTCCCACTGCATTTTAATCAGTTTCATTTAGGTGGGGGGGAGGGATTCTTTGTGAGTCAGACAGGCTGCGTCCTTTGCCAGTTTTCCCCAAGAACACAGAGCTGAGACATAACAAAGTTGAACATGGAGCTCCACTTCACCCTTATCTGGTGAACTGACTAAACTTCCCAGACAAATAGGTTATCTTACTAAAAGTCAAAGGTGTGACACTTTTTGAGAATAAAACCAGAATTCATTGTATCAAGGCATTAGGACTGAGCACTTGAGCAGATGACAGATCTTTAGAGAAACACTTTTAATTAAACATAACATCTGTTGATCAGCATGAATTAGAGTCTTAAGAATGTTTTTCTTCTCTTAAAAGATAAAAAACAAATTTTCAAACTGGTGTAACTCCAGTGGGGCTGTCAAGGATAGATTTGGTCCAATAACATTTTTCTAAATTCAAGGCAAGTCATGTAGGAGTTTATATCAGCTTGCTATTGTTTTACAAATCTGCTTTGCCACAGCCATTCAATTCCCAGTTATGACACCCCATTAGCAAACGTAATAAAAATGTTCTCTTTGAGTGGAACTATTTGAATCTCTTCTGTTCTTTTTTTTTTTCTAATAAGCATTTTACTATGCCTGAAATACTTATTTCAGATTGCTTTCTCAGCCCCTCTTCATTACTCCCCTCCAGCAGTCTTGCTCTCCAACTGCCCGTTTCAATCATCCTCAGACTTTTTTCTGACTCTTTTCCATGTACATTACCCTTATTTACCTTCTTATTTTTTTTTACTTCCCTCTCTCTTTCCAGCCGGTATGTTCCAAGGCCAACTTTTTCAAAATAGGAACATAAATCTATATTTTGGTTTTAACCTGATATTAAAAAATGTTGAGTATTCAACAACTGCCATTATTAAAGGTCTTGAAACGTCTGTGAATCATATAAGCATAGAAATATAAATTTAGCATCACACCCAAGTCTTACATTTTTTTAAAAAGATCTTATCCCAGCTTTCTCCAAGCTTCATTTTTTTGTCCTCACTATTTCTTATCTGTCTTCTGAATCCTGTGCAGTCCCACTTTTGTCACACCTAAATCTGCCCGTGTACAAAGCCCTGCTCTAATCTAATTAGAACTAGGATAATGGGGGAACAACAGGAAGCAGTCACCATATCATAGATGTATTTTCTTAGCAATCTGTAGAGCACGTACCTCTAATAACCAAGAGTCCCTGTTTCAAATTCTGTCTGTGTCTTAATAAAGTGGAGGAGGGACTTGAAATTGGTTTTCCCATATTCCAGATGGGTGTCCTAACTGGCTTATTTATCATTCTTGTCTCCATTTTTATTTTGGGATTTTTTTTTTAAAGTTGGTTCTTGTTGTTAAGAACAGAATCAAAACAAAATTAACTTTTGACACTGCATTTTTCCCTCAAATGGAAATATCATTTACTCTCTGGCCTTTTCCTCTTGTACTCCAAGGTCACCAGGGACCATTCTTAGGTCAAAGCAAATGACCTCTATGCTCAGTCTGTCCTTGACTGCACTGATTACTGCATTCTCCTGCATTTTCTCTTCTTTGATAAATTCCATCACCTTATCACCTTTCACTCAGCTCTTCTCCACATGTTGTCAGTATACCTGAGGATTCTGTACTTGATCTTTCCCTTTTCTTAAGAATGACCTCATCTTTTTCCACAGGTTCAGTTTCCACAGCTACACTGACAAGTCCTAAATTAAACTCTCACTAGTGACCCCTCCTACTCTGTTTAGGTTCTTAGGCAGCTCAGCTTAGAAGTTCTACTACCCACTCAGATTCTTATTGTAAAGATTGCATACCTGTTATCTAGCCTCAGAAGCTCTCCCATCTCATTCCCTTCACTGTCAATTTTTCTTTCCTCTTACAGTTCTTTACAATTTCTTTCTGCTTACAATTTTGGAATCATATCTCTCAGTCCCCATACCAATTCCTACCTTGACCAGCCCCTAATGTAGCTATTGTCTTACTTGATTCTTCATCAAATTAATTTCTCTTATCTGCCTTCCAATTTACTTCTCTAAGCCTGAATAGTCCTATAAATATACAAAAGAAGTATGATATAGTCCTATAAGATCTAACCTTGCAGTGGAGAAAATCATAGTTTTTAAATAGAATCAAAAGATGCAAGATTTCACAGTTCTTAGCTAATCAGGCCAATAGCAAGTCAGCTAATTTATTCTTGCCTAACCCTACTGAAAGTGGATTTTTTTTCAGTGCTCTTCAATTAATTACAGGAAAATTTATCATTGGCATTTTGCTGCTTTAATTATGTTTCCTATCAAGTCCCAGTTATTGACTGAGTCTTAATTGCTTTGCTTTGCTTTGCTTGTGGCTATCAACAATTAAATAAGAAAATTATTCTTTTGATTTAGGGTTGGTTTGCTTTGCTTTGTTTATAAGACTTTATTTGTTTGTGAGTTTACTTACAAGTGTAACAGAGCAGTTTGGCCTTTAAATGGGGGTAGAAGCCTTGGGTAGAAGTCCAGATGTGTTTGATTTATCTGGCAGTCAAAAGCCCCAAGGGAGAGAGACAGGATGCTTAAGCTGGGAAATGTTGTTCTGGATTTAGAACCCAGAGGCCTGGTTCTGAGGTGTGTTTCCCACCCTTGTTCAGGGGTAGGGGGAGGTGGAAGGGGACTCCCAGGGGACTCCCACCCTCAGATTGACCATGACCTTTCCATTCAAAAATTGGGAAATTTATTGATACGCATTGATAACAAAAAAGAAGCAATACAAACTATCAAGCAATGCTATATGTCTACCAAATCTTAAGGCTGTCATAAGAATCAAAGTATATCTGGGCAGGGTGCAATCTGCACTCTGAAGCTCTTTCTCTTAGGTGTTGGATGTCAACAGTCTGGAAGTGGGATGCTGAGGCCTCCACACCTTCCATTAGGGTAAATGAGATCAGCTGGTCATGTGCCCTTCATGGTAGGCTCAGGGAACCTTCCCATGGATGGGTATGGGAACCCCGCTCGGGGAGGCAGAGGAGAGATAGGGATGGACCCTTTGTTACTCTCAAATCTCTGCTTTTGTATTCTCCTTCCCTCGTAATTACTCTTGATCAATGGCTATCTCTGGTTGTTTGTCTGTCTGTGGTCACTTATCCACATAAATTTCTGGCAGGTGCAGCTGGTGAGCTCAGACTGGTGGAGTGGGTGGAGTGTCACACATGACCCAGGGGAGGAGTTTGCAGCCAGCCAGAAGTGGGGTGGGGTTTGCAGCCAGCTGGGAGTGGGAAAGTGGCGTTTGCAGCCAGCCAGTCAATCTGGCCAGTAGTGGGGAGGCTGCAAACCCTCTTACTCCTGGCTGGCTGCAAGCCCCCACTCCCACTCCACCAGTCTGAGATGCTCCACCCACTCCACCAGTCTGAGTTCACCAGCCACACCTGCTTTCTGGCTCTTCTTCTAATTTGGTCTGTTCCCCCCCAAACCAGGAATCAGCCCCCCCCCCCACTCTAGGGCCTTGTTAGCTGGTGCTACTTTATCTCATGTTATGGATAGTATGGTACATGCTTCCTTAGCTTCCAGACTTTGTGTCCTTGTTGGCCTTGTCTTAGACAGCCTGTCTGCTTGCAAGGCTGAAGGGAACTCTGTGTGCAAGACCCAAGCTTTTTAGAAATCAATTAACCCCTGCTGCCCATTCTGAACAGTTATATTATATATATATATATACGTACAACCCCCCCCCATAAGCCAATTCCCCAAAATGCAAACCTTTAAATATAATTTTCTAAGCTAACAGGAAAGAAGTGGTTTGCAGCTAGGAGGCTTACTGGAATCCAGCTAAGCTTACTTTTGGGAAGGGGTCTGTAGTGGGAACAAATAATTGAGCAAAGTTTAGGTTAGTGCCAAGCTTACTCTCAATACAGAGAGGTGGATGCGCCAGCCCTGGATTTTACCAAGTTATTGTTAGGTATGGGATTTACACACACTTGAAGTCAAAGTTAAAGTTAAAAGTATAAACAGGATTTATTGAACAAAGTAATTAACAATAGGAAATATTTGTAAGGGAAAGGGTGAACAACAGTGACAGTAACAACAAAGAACACATAAAGATACTTTACCAATGTATATCACACAGCAACAGGATGACAGTAGGGATAGCAAACCAGGAATGTAAAGTCAATGGCAAACAGCAGTAGTAGTAAACAGGTTATCAGAGTCATCCAATAACAACTCCAATAGGTGCTCCAAAGTGGCAGATCCAATGTAAGTGGCAAAAAATTTCTTATGGAACTAGGCTTTTGAGCCACAGTCTCACTGAAACTCCAGAGCAGTCAAACACAAGCCTTATATGAATACACTCTTCACAAACTCCTTCACATACACAGATTCTCTTAGACACCAACTTATCTCACTCTTCCCATCATATACACACCACACAGAACACATCACACAGATTACACACACAACACAAAACTCTACAATTCCCTCATAGAACATATGTCACCAAGGTTTGAATTACAGAGGAACTTGGGTGGGGGATGATCCCCCCCCCATAAAAGACAACAGCCCCTCAATGCAGGTGGCAACAGTAGTTCCTTCTGGCTGCCACTCCTGCAGACTTCCCCAGGAGTCAGAATGTAACTTGAACCCTGCACATCACCCCCAACCTTCACACAATCAACCACAGTGCCAGAATGTTGGGCTTTCATGTGCCTCAATCACACCACTACTTAACAACCAATCCTCTGAGGTAAAGGTCCTATTGCTCACTGCCCATCATGAACAAAGCAGAACCCTTTCTCACAAGACACATTCATATGTCTGTCATACCCTGCCTCTCACCTTTACCTTAGAAAAGTTGCATAACTTTCCTGCCACAAGCATTCTCACCACTATGCATGCCCAAACTGGGAGACTAGACCAGCAGGTTAAAAGGTTACTTCTTCTGAAAACTTCAGATGACAACAATTACTATGTAGACTCAGTGATGGCAACTTTAACTATTTACATCCTAGAGGAAAACTCTCTCTCGCTACAGACCAAGCTAAAGGGGTGTCTCCTATTGCCTGGAGAAAGGCTGAAGGTTTTTCTTTATTTATTTACTTGTTTATTTGGGGCAAGGATTTTTGTTTGTGTTATAAGGATTGGCTCAGAGGATTCCAAGAAAGTAGATCCAGCCTGCATGTCAGAAGGCACACCAACCCAGTTGTAGTTAATGGAGAACACAGGCAGCCCTCAGCTATTAGCCATCAGAATGGGCCCTGAGGCTGTGCTGAAATGGATGGAAGGGCTGCCTCAGCTGCATCAACATGAATTCCAGAAACAAAAGCAGGTTTTGGGCAGCTCCACCTTCAACAGCAGCAGTTCCAGCAACATTGACAAGAGGAGCAGCAGTGTTTGATGCTTAGATTGCTAGAACTGGTAAATGTAACACAGAGGCAGGTGTGACTCCTCTATCCCATGCAGGACCAGGTGGAATGCTTACAAAAATATGGCCTGACAATGAGCCTGAATCATTTTTGCAGATTTTGAGTGGCTTGCCAGAATATATTCATGGCCCTGGAAGCACTGGGCTACCAAAATGGCTCCGTACTTGATTGGGCAACTCAAGCAGTTATGACACCCTGAGGTCCACCATTTTATATCACATGAGGCACCTATACATGTGCAGCAAGGCTTCTCCAACGCACTGTAATTACAATGCACCAGAGCAGACTCAATTAATCAAGTTTGCTGGAGCACAATAATTACTGCACTCCAGCATACTCCAGTGTCTCTTGGATTAGCATCCCCACACTGAAAAAGCGGGGGCAGGAGGGCGGCTTTACCTAAAACTCATTAAATGAGCTTTTGTTAAAGTGCCTCCACTGCTATTTTTCAGTGCAAGGATGCAGATACAAAAAACATACTGGGTGCTTTAATTAGAGGAACTCTAATTAGAGGAATTCTAATTAAAGCTCCACTCCACTCCTGGAGCACATGTATAAATGCCTATGTTGGTCATAGAAGAGGCCTAAAAATATCAGTTCTGTGTAGAGTCCTTTCACCCACTCTTAACTCCAAAAGTGGTTTAACAACCTTAAAGACCTACATAGCCAGTGACTGAAACTGGATCCCAACATGACTGTGAAAATTGTGGAATTGGTGACAGCTGAATTGTTCAGACAAATATTACCAGTGGGACCTGGCAGTGGGTCTCTAGTTACTGGGTTATGGACCTTAAGGAAGTAGTTTGCCTCACTGAAAACTTTTTAGAGGTGAAATGAGAATGTGGGAAGTCTTTGGCTGGACCAAAGTGATGGGTATACCAAAGTTGAAATCTAAATGGTATCTGGCTTCTTAATATTTTAAGAAATATTATGAGATCAAGGTGCGCTGTCTTCATTTCCCAGCTTCTAAGAAAGAAGTGTGAATGCTTCTGAAGTCCACCCAATCAGAACCATGATTTATCACCCCCAAATAAATGTTCGAGGGGTTCAATTGGACCCTGAAAGGGATATTAAATTCATGATGAGCCCTTAACTCAGGTGTTGAGAGGCTAAGTATTTGGTGTATGCTCTCAGAAATTGGGAGATTAGACCCCCCCCCCATACACACATAGACAAGGTAAAGTTGTTGGTAAAGTGTCTCAGGCCTAAAACTAAAAAAGTTCTAAAGTACTTTTTGGTGTTAGCCAGCTGTTACCAATTCTTTAGTCCACAATTCTTGGTGATTACTGCCCTGCTAATGGACAAGCTACACAAGCGAATGCCCAAAACAGCACAGTGGTTGCCAACATGTGCTCCAGCCTTTGCAAAGATCAAGCAAATACTATGTATTTGCCCCATATTATGCAGTCTGAACTTTAGTTTGAGATTCATTTTAGAAACAGATGCCAGAGAAAGGCCTATGAGCCATATTTTTTGAGGATTTTGAAGACAAGGAACACCTGGTCTTATATGTATAGTCTCAAAAGCAAAAATATTCTGTAATTGAAAAGGAGTGTCTTGCAATAAAATTGGTGATTGAAGCTGTCTGCTACTATATGAGTTTCCCTGTACTCTAGCTGTACACCATGCCCCCACCCCAAGTCAGCCTGCATAGCAGCAGGCACACCAACATACTTACAGCAAAGCTAAAGGATGACGCAGTTGAATGTATAGCCAAAAAAACAGAATGAGAGAAATAGCTTTCATCTTCAAGGCTGCTGAAATAACAAGCTTTTAAACCCATTTTTCTATGCAGGCTTTTCTTGAGACAGGAATATCTAAGAGTTTCCAATATACCACATCACATTTCATGGTCTTCATTAACAGATGTTAAGACCCAAAGAACCTGCCAAAATTAAGGGTTAAAATAAAATGCAGTAAATTTCTGGTCTGTGGTATGAACTGTAAACAAGGTCCCACCCATTCTTTCAAATCTTTTTATGATTTTACTAAAATATCCTCTGTGATAAGCCAGTGGAATTATTTGACTGTCATGTACAAGAGACTGATTCTGATATATTCATTACCTTGAAACCTGGAGGTGGATGATTTTGTTCTTTAGATTTGCTACCTGGAACTCAGTTTTAACTTGGCTCCTTTCAATCTCTAAATAATGAACCTACCAAGCATAACTGAATAGAAATGTCTTCTTCATCCCCATAATCATTTCTTGTGAAGATAATCAAAAGGCATAGTAGTGACCTCTAAGAACATGACTGGTTTAGCTCCTGAAATATTTATTGATGGTTTTCTGTGCTTGGTTTGAAAAAGACTTTAGTTAGCCAAGCAATTGATTTGTTGTGTTTATATTATGGAGGTAAATTCCTACTGTTTTATTTATGACATTTATATTTCTTTAGCCTCAGCATGGAGCCCAGGCCTAAGCGAGCCTAGTTTATTCATTGTTATGAACCATGTCTGAATTTAGAATATATTTCTAGAGATACAGTTAGTGCTGTATTTAGGCACAGCAGCCCTCTAAAAATGATTAAGGATAATACACAAGACCTATTTATGTTCATGAGACTGAAGCAATTTGGTGGCATCTTACATCATTTTGCCTCTCTTAGTTCAGAGACATACTTATGAGCTATCTCACTTAAACTACTTCTATTTCCATAACTGTAGTTGACAGAGGCTATTGCTTCTATTGGGTTATGAATGCGTGGCCACCAGTGATGTGATTGCAACTCATACAGACATACCTCAGTTGTCTTTCAACTAACTCACTTAGGTATCACTAGCAATGCAACTTAAGTAGAATGGAGTTCAATATGGGTTTTAAAACCGTCCCAAAGAGCTGGAAAAATACTCAAGCTCTGTGACTACATTGATATACCTGAGCTAGCTAATTTAAACAAGCAGAGTGTGTCTACATGAGCTACAGTCATAGCTAAAGCTATAATGCAAACATACCCTTAGACTTGTTCATAGATTGATCTGCCAGTCTGTTGTTGGGGACCTGTTACCTATTCATCAGTGGCTTTGGGGGCTGTAGTTTTCATTTTTACAGTCTTATCATAGGCTTCTAAACAGGTATTTTTACAGATATTTTTGAAACATGGCAGGGCAATGGTTCTATAATACGATCATTTACACAAGCTTTAGTTTATGCTGTGGCTTTTTCTTTACTTGGCATCTTGCTGATTGACAAATCAGCATCTGCCTTATTGCCTTGAAGAGGAATTAATTAAGGGGCATGTCAGGGAATCTAGGAGATGTTATTGAAACTTGTGAGATTCTGTCTTCTCTTAAAAAGATGAAACCACATCTGAATATTTGCTTTTTCTGGTACAAGGGATGTCAAGTAGAAAATAAAGGACAGATGGTAACCTTTTTCTGCAAAGTGCTCTATGGAAGGCTAACAGAATTATTTTGCAGTTACTGTACTTTACAGTAAATTAAGAGGTGTGTAATCTGTCAACTTTATATTTCTGTACTATTTTCAATGTTCAATATTTATTTCAATGTTCAATATTTATTTTTAAGAACAGTGTTTATACCATATAAAAGGTACAAAAGCAGACACTGTAGTATATGCAATTCCTTAGTCCTCAACATTTCATACTTCTATTGTGTGCATGTTGCTGACTTTACCCACCACTGAGGTGGATCCATCTCTAGAATACAGTAAGGTCACTTTTAAGGCTTAAAATCAAGTTACAGAATCTTAGGACAGGACTGCAGGGCAGAATTTAAGAAAGGAGCGTGGAAATTATTACACAGTTGATGTGATTTATTTTTTTTTTTAACTAATTTTTCATCTTTGAGATTTGTTTTACTCTTGTGAAAACCATTTAAGTGCTTGCTCAGTATAGTTATTATAATTTCATAATGTTTAAGAAACTAGGAAGAACATCTAGTTTCATCTCCTGCAACTCACAAGACACAAGATTTCATCTTTATGATAATGCTCAATAACTTAGTTGATTAACAGATATCCGGCAGGGTATGCAGTTTATATTTTCAAGCTTTCAAGTGATTCAGTGCCCATGGTCTCTCATTGGTGGGTTGTTCCAATAATTAACCACTCTCACTAATGTGCCCTTTTTGTCCAGTTTGAATTTCTTTGGTTTCAGTTTCCAGCATTTGGTTCATGTTATGTTTTTCTCAGCTAAATAATAAATTAACTTCTCCTTTCCTCTATTGTGCTTCTACCACATCCCCCTGCCACCTGTTGAACTAGGTGCAGGTGCCACATCCCCACCGTCAGTTCCCTGGGCATGGGTTCTTTTGCTTCACTCTGCTGTGTTGTGTTGTACCACACCTTGCCACACTGGGGCCCCGCGCCACCAGGGAAGCGTGGACTTCCCTGGCTCCATGGGGTGTGCAATGCTGCTCCTAGGGCCTGTAAGCTAACCTGTCACAGGTCACGTGCACTCAGTGAATCACCACCGAACAGCCATGGTGTAGAGGATGAAACATCGTGGGCCAGTAATGTAAAAAAAATGACAAAAAAGAAAGAATGGCAGTTTCTTGGTAACATTATAAAGACCCATTTTTAAATGGATTGATTTATCCATCTATAACATCTCCAGTTGAAGCATGACTAGAACTATGGGATGGTGCAGGATACCCAGGGGACCAAGTAGGGAGTTGGTGAAGAAGCAGAGACCTGATCCCATCACTTTTGTCCCTGGATAATGGAGGTGTGGGAAGCCACAGACTGTTTGTGGCCCACTCTAGCTAAGGGCTGTGGGGAGTGGCTTCATGAGTTGCCAATTTCAGCAAGAACAGGTGTCTTCCTGCTCCCTTCCTTTTCTGTTAGGTTTCTCCCATTAGCCAGGGAGCTCCAGCTGCTGAGGGGTTCTAGGCTAGGCTGGGGAGGGCTGTGTCAGAGGGTGGTCTCCCCTTCCAGCATCTACTCCCATCCAGTGAAGGACACTCAATAGGGCTGAGCAGGGAGCATCCTCTGGAAGAGGGAATGTAACATTGCTGCTACTGTCTCTGACTGAGCCTAGCACCCTGTGCAGCTACTCACTACTAATGGTTATTTAACAAGAGAACTCTTTATTAAAAGAGATGTGGATTTCCAAGTTCATTGTTGGAATGATAGTCTAGGGATGTTATTAAATTGGTTGTGGTAGGGGGCTTGGAGAGGAAGGATTGATTTGAATGGATCTAGAGAGGCTTGGTGGTAGATGACAGGTTTAGTACAAAATTGGAAATACAGTATTTTTGTCATTTCTTCCTCTGCAAGAAAACTAAAAGAAATTCAACAAGAGCTTAAACAAGCTACTAAGTTAGAAAATTGTAAATATAAACTGACTCTCTCTTTGAAAAGATAGACCTCCCAGTAAGGTGTTCATTCATACAGAGTATCAGTCTGACTAGCAATAAGTGCATTTTAACACCAACTCTATTTAGAGATTCATTAAATATTCTATGAGTTAATTATGCCCATGTTCTACCGGGCATTGCAAAGTGGAATGTTCAAGAAAGTATTACTAGGCTCACTTTAAATGGCAAACTGTAGCTAATAATTTATGATGCATTTCTTTTTACTAAAGAAATGTGATAAAATTACACAGTTGGGTTGCATTATTATTTAGAGGCAGCCTCAGAAGTAGTGGACTCTTTGCAAAAAGTGAGATAAAAGGATCAAGGTAGAACAATATCAAATAGTATTTGGTGTAGATTTTCATTATAGGGGAAGAGCAAGAATAAATAGGGCTACTATATTATATCTCTCTCTCCCAAATAACTGAACGTTGAATCTATTAGCTGAAGAGCACTAGGATGAAAAAGAAAATGATGAATAATTAAAATGTAGGCAATACCATCAGGGGAGCCTTGTGCAGAGGATTATATGTAAACTATACCACCCAAGAGGCATAGAGTCTCAAACACCAATTCCTTCCCTGCTACTTCCTTGCTCCTGTGAGGAGTAATTGGCTGATGGTCTGTATGATCAATTGTGATAACCTATTTATAAACTTCAATTTGTCTTGGCTCTGCCATCTCTCTTCATTTGTCCCAGAACTAAATAGCTAGCATACAGTACCCTCTTAATACTCTAGGTCTGTCTGGGTGGCCTGTGGAAGGCTGTGCTCTGCAGATATGTAGTTCAAGCCATCCCACTCTAGAAGGGCAAGCACAATATAGGCTGGAATCCAGTTCACAAGAAACAATGGGCACAAACTGGTTGAAGATTGCTTCAGACCGAACATATGGGTAAAACTTCTTTACAAGTTGAGTGCTAAATGTTTGGAACAGGCTTCTTCCAGAGGTGGCTCAATCATCCACCCAGGTGATCTTCAAAAAGAGTCTTACTGGGGTTATCTGGCCCCAGCAGTTTTTCCTGCCCAAGTGCAGGGGGCTGGACCCGATGACCTGGAAGGTCCCTTCCAGTCCCTAATGACTATGAAACTAAGTCCCACGGGACAGGATAACAGGCATTGTCTTGGCTTTGCCTTTGACCCTCCTCATCCTGTTTCTTCCCATGTGCAAAACTCTGGACCCTTACATTCTAGGAGTGTGTGCTGCTGTGGCCAGTGGGGGAGATGGTTGGTAAGCCTGACATTGTTAAAAAGATATCTGACCTATGCCTACAGTTATATGCATGGATTCATGAAACAGTCTGTCCCTGTGGTATCTGAGGACATAGAGCTGCTTAGTAACTTAGAAACTGGTACTGATTTTAATTCATTGGTGGATTCGCCACCAGTTTCTGTGGGAACCAAATCAGATTGTCTTTATGGGCCCCTCTACACATGCAGTTGAAGCTGCAATGGGATTTAATGCATCATCCACACAATCTCACCTCCTGCCATACCATATGGATCACACATTAGATCCTATTGAACCTTTTTGCTGGTGTAGAGGAACCCAAACCTAGGCTCCTGTTGCACTGGCAAGAAACAAGCTCCCCTGATTGGGAACCCAGGTCAGATGATGGGGCTCCCAGCCATGAGCACACACTGTGCACTCCTATAGCTGGAAGCCCCATCAGCTGACCAGGTTCCCAGCCACAGTGGTACCTCAGGGATTCCCACAGCAGGGAGACCATAGCTGTGACCTCCCCAAACCAGGGGGTGCACATGCATCCCCCCAACTGGGAGCTCTGATCAGCTGATGGATATCCCAGCCACGGAAGCCCCTGGCCATATGCTCAATTAGTGCGGTGATACGAAGCAGCTGCAAAGTTATTTCAAATATTTTATGGAATAACTTTGTAGCTTATTCCCTTTTTTTCCATTAATTGATTGAACAAGTGGCCAGGTGACCACTTAAGAAGAAATTGGTTAATCCTACCTTAATATAACATATAAATGGGGCCTAAATATATGAAAAAAGAAAAAGGGGAAAGTGTTTTTTGTTTGGTTTGGTTTTGTTTTAATGCTGATGTTTTATTTGCACTAGACCCCTTTCTTTTTTCATGACTGACTGGCAGAATTTTGTCTTAGCTTTATAAACAGAGGGAAGCATACTTAGTTGGCATTTATTGTCGGGGACAGGTAGTAATTTGACTTGTCTGAGTAGTGTAAAATCAGCATTCCCAAACCTATACCCTTCATTGGCAGAGCAATTTATTTAGCACTTTCATGCCCCTTATTATTTGTTAATCACAAACATATACAATTTCTTCTTTTTCTGTTTACCTGAATACTTGGAGAATTTTTATGAACTAAAATCCTATGCAGGATTGGATTTGCATATGAGCATTCACTGCTGTTCATTTTTCATCACTTTCTGTTTGATGTCTATTATTATGCATTGTGTTCTCTTAAAGCATTTCTTTCGCAGTTATGAAAAATCATGATTACTCACACACCATAGAGAATGAATAGTTGAAGCAAACAATTTGCCAACATTTTGTGGGCTAAAATTTATTCACATAAATTTATTCACATGGAAGATGCTTGTGATTAACATGTTTGCTTGGAGATATTAAGGTTGGTTCAGATCATGAGAAACCTGTTAATATCAGGAAAGGCTAAATTTGGGGAATAATTTATTTCCAACGCATAATTTGACTGGAGTCTAGCAACATAAAATATCACAAAAATACAACAACCAAACTGTGCATGTTCAAAGAATAGTTGGCATGTTATGCTTGAAGAAAGTAATGTGTACTGTCCATTCTGGTAGCCTAACAAAATGAAACTTCCATTCATTTATGAAAATGAGGCTTATTGAACTCTTCACACTCAATGAATATCATTAAGAATGCTCATCCAAAGTAGAAGTGTGAAGCAGCTAATCAATTACTAATCAGAGTAAGTAATTTAGGAAACAGTTTTTGTCACAGCTTTCTAGTTTAATAAAAGAGAATAAAACACATCACAGTAGAGTTACAGTGAACTACAAAATAATTTGAATGATTGATTGATGTACTAGAAAATCATCCAATACATATAGTCATTTAACTTTCTGCCACTCCACAATTCTTTGGCACTGAAGACAAATGCTAGTGGTTATTTGACATGGAATAACAGTGCTTTTTATCAACAGCATATTGGAGTATTCATGCTTTCATTTATACCAGTGTAGTATAGTTAATACCATATATTTCATATACTTTGTTTTTATTTATGCGTAAAGCAGCATAAGCCTGGCAGGTGCAGTATAACTGTTTGGCAATATTAACTAATGGGATCTTTCTGGTGCTTATCATGCAAAAATCTAAATCCATTTTATTACATACCAGAACAAAATGGAAAAGACTATCCTTGTTTCTATTAAGGATGTTTGGTTCTTGGTTGCTGTATCTCACTACATTGAATTTAAAAAGTGGTACTCATTTTTTTTCAGACTCATTGCACCTCTGAGAAAATGCCATCTCTCACTTTTACTCATTTTTGACTACTGAAAATAGAGTGATTATTCTGCTGCAAAGAACTTAAAAAGACCACAGCAGGTCAGAATGTTTTTGACACTATGGATTCTTAGATTTTCTTTGAAATCTCTGTGTTTATCTTGTGAGATGTAATTAGCATTGTTAGCCAGCAGTGAAGGAGAAACCTTTGTAAATTTGCACCTAATAGACTAACCAAGATTTATATGTAGCATTAGCTTTAATAGGCTGAAGCTCACTTCATCAGATGCTGTGAAAAGACATGCACAAGGCAGTGTATAAGAAGAGATAAATTTGGGGACAAAAGGCAAAAGGGTCAGGGGAGAGGAGGCAGGGGAATGGGAGATAATTCTGGGAGAAGCAAGCAAGGAAGCATTAAACCCACAGGAACAGAGTGTCACACAAGATAATCCAGATAATGGGATAAAAATCCATAGTCCCTGTTTAAAACATAGTTTACAAAACCCAGTAGATTAGTTCTTGTTTCACAATTTCCCATATTGTTTTTTAAAGACTTACTGCCTAATAACAGCTACCCTCAGGTTAGTGATGGAGTGTCCAAGGTGGTTAACATGTTCTCCAGAGGCCTGTATTGTCTTTCTGCAGCTGATGTCAGGTTGTCATTCATTCATTCTTTTAGCTAGGAATCATACCATCTCTCTCATGTAGGCAGCAGAGGGTCACTGCAAGCAGGTGATGTCATAAATAACATTGGTAGAGTTGCAAGTAAATGAATCTGAGATGTGATGATACAGTCTGTATTGATGCTAGGCACAGCATGCATCTGCGTCTGTTGCAATGCCTGATTTCTCAGCGAGACTGGGAGTTAGGTAGCCTCTGATTTGGGTGAAACATGCAGGGACGGTAGCCTCTGCTGAGATCATGAAGTCTACAAAGTTTCAAGAAGATTAGTGCAAGGATCAGGGGAAACTTTACCCCAAATTCTTGAAAGCAAAACTCGTGTCATGTGAATGTGTTACACCACAGGGGGGTGAAAACTACAAGGGTGGTAGCCCCTGGTTAGGCCACAAAGCTTGCCAAGTTTCAAGGAGATAAGTGCAGGGGATTAGTGGAAACTGCACCTCAAGCTGCGGACAAGCAAAACTTGTGACATGGGTAACACTGTGTGTATTAAGGCACAGCACAGTGAAAGCTGCACGGATGATAGACCCTGCTGCGTCCATGAAGCCTGCCAGCTGATGAGGAGATAGGTGAAGGGCTTCTGGGTTCTGGGGCCCTGCACCTATAGCTGCTGACAGGCAAAACTCCTGACATGGGTGCTTGTGCAACTCACTGTGTCTGTCTTGGGACAGTTGATTGTCTGTATTGATTATTTTCTCTCCTTAATCTGTGGTTTTCTAGATGTTAATTATTGCTAATTAACTGGCTACATTAGCTAGCTACTGTGTATTGAGCTGGTCCCTGAGTAAATCACGATTGATTGGTAACTGGTAACACTAGCTTAGCAGCCAGGCCTGCAGTAGTTCCCGCCACCCACACCCCCGCCCCACAACACACAGTCAGTTGCATGCATGCCAGAGTTTGGTTTTCTCTGCCAACCAAGGCACTGCACTGGGGGCTCATGTTCATCTTGTGGTCAATCAAGATGCCCCAGACCCTTTTGGTCATGGTGCTAGTGAGCTTAGCACCACTGAGCCTATAAACATGATTCTTGTTTTTTTGACTAAGGTGGAGTATTCTGCATTTCTCTTTGTTAAATCCCATCGGGCTTTGGTCTCCTTCCTTTGCAAGCATGTCCTTGTTGTCCTATCCTCCAGCATGACTGCCTTTCCCTATAGTTTAGTGTTGTCTAAGAACTTTGCCAGTCCACACCTGATGCCCAAATCCAGGTAATTAATGAAGATATTGAAGAGTACTGACCTGAACACTGAGCCCTGGGGGACTCCACTGATGTCCTTGCACAATGTTGATTTGTTCCCATCAACTAGTACTCTTTGGGTCTTACCCCAGAGCCAGTTTCCCAGCCATTGGACCATGAGATGGTCAAGGCCACAGTTCCCCAGCTTGGTTGTGAGGGCACCATGGGAAACCTTTTTGAAGTCATGAGATCAACCTTGTTCCTCCTTGTCTAGGCAATGTATCACTTGGTCATAGAAGGAGATGAGGTTATTCAGGAAAGACCTTCCAGTAATAAAAACATGTTGGCTGGCATTCAGTAGCTTGCCTTCCATTAGCTGGTTGCAGATGGATCTCTTGAGACTGGAACCATGGGCTCCATCTAGGCTACTACTGTGTAGACTGTTGCATTCGGGCTCACTGCCTGCGACCTCAGGCTCCTCCTGTGTACCCTCTTGTGTAAACTCCCCCACTAACTAGTGTGCCAGGCCTAGAAGCATGCCTTTTTGCATGTTCTGTTCTCAAGGCTCCAGTCACATGGCTCCCTGGGGGACTGGGTGAAGTAGGAGTAACTGTGACTCTCCTCAGCTCCTCTTAGCTGCCCCACAACTATGCTACTCCCCTCGCACCATGGGTCCCACCTACCTCCTGGCTGTGCTGGGGGTTGAGGTCTGCTGGGGTCCTCTTGGGGCTCATGGGGGTGCAATGGACTTCTGCCCATGTCTCCTGCACTGGAGCCAGGGACAAATTGTGGCTTGTCCATTGATGGGCCGTTTTAAACTCTGCACATGTGCAGTAGGGCCCACCGATGGTGCAACACCACTCTCAGGGCTTGGGTGTCCCTGCCCCACCAGAAGAGGGGACAGGTAAGTGCCCCTGCTTCTCTTGCCTCACGCTGTGGGTTGCACTGGTCATGTGGCTCCCTGGGGGACTGGCAAAGTAGGAGCTAGTGAGGCATGACCCTCCTTGACTCTTCTCAGCTACCCTGCAGTTGTGCTACCCCCCTCCCACCATGGGCCCTACTTACCTCCTGGCTGCACTGCGGGTCAGTCTTGGGAGTCCTGGGTGTGCTGGAGCTCACAGAGGTGCAACAGGCTTCTGCCTGTGCATCTCACACTGGAGCCAGGGACAAACTGTAGCTTATGCCATTGATGGACCCTTTTGAATGCTGTCCATGTGCAATAGGGCCCACTGATGGCACTGCACCACACTCTCGGGGCTTATATTACATCCACCAATGAACTGAAAAACAGGATTTCTGCAGTCTGCTCCTCACTTAGAATTGGACAGGGAACAAAGTGTTTAAAAACAAGATCCAACTTAATTGGGCAGTACTTACCTATGCTAGAATTAATTATTTTATTTCAGCCTATGAGCTCTACACCTATAGACAGAGATGCTTTACTCCGGAGCTAATTGGGTAACTTTGCAGTAAGCATTAGTGCTTACTTAGCAGTAAGCATCTGCAGTAGTTGCCCCCTTAACCTCTTAAATTAAACTTTGTCTTGTTTCTTTAGGAATCTCTAATAGTCCCTTTTCAAATGGTTTCTGTGTCTGTATTGCTGGTAAAATTAAAGATGGAATAAAATGATCAAAATATAAAATAAACATAGGTATCTCTGATAATAATAGACTGCTATTTAATAATCACACTTCATTCTGTCTGGGGGAAAACTTATTTTGAAAAACAAATGCTGATTGTTCCCTCAGAATTGTCCATAAGGTAGACATGAAAATGTGGCAGTGATAGAAAACCATTTCCTCACATACACACAGATGTAACTTATCTCCTTGAAACTTGGCAGACTTTGTGACCTCACCAAGGGCTACCATCCCTGCAGTTTTAACCTCCCTGTGGTGTAACATATACACAACATGAATTTTGCTCTCAAGAATTTGGGGTGCAGTTCCCCCCAAACCCCTGGGTCTATCTTCTTGAAACTTGGCAAGCTTCATGCTCTCAGAAGAGGCTACCATCCCTGCAAGTTTCCTTCAAATCAGGCAAAAAAACAACAAAGCTATAGCTATTTCATTGATTTCTCATTATACCCTATGGCCAGATCTCTGAAGTGGCTCCAAAGCTTTTCTGAAGCGATTTGGAAGCTCTGAACCACTTCTGAAAAGCCTAAAGAAGCCAGCACTTCAGTCCAGACATGCTGCTTTGGCATCCAAAGCATCCAAATCTTCTCCTGATCTGAAGCGTGGTCCAAAGCCTTGCACAGCCCTACTACATCGCAATTTCCAGGGGAGTTAATTTAATCTTTCTAGCACTACAACAATAGAATTTCATAGCTAGAGAGATAGGCAAGATAAGTTTATCACAAAAACTAAGCATGAGACTCTGTACCCTGATTCACCGCTCTTCTCTGGGATTGCTTCTGTGATCAGGTCATAATTGTCAGATCCTTTGCAACAACTACATGTTTTTTTCTTAACATTCAAACACACATTTTTACATTCTTGCACTCACTGGAGGAGCTCCCAGGCAGGGGACTATTGATTCATTTATATTACTCTTTTGTACCTCTGCAGTTTGTGTCAGCCACTGAGGGCACTTACACACATGCTGGAAATCCAGTACATTGGAGCTGGTTCAATTAACCGAGTCCGTTGGAGCACATAAATTGATGTGCTCTGGTAGTCTCACCTGTCACGGGTATCAGTGGTGCAGTGTGCCTCCACACTGAAAAAATGATGGTTATGCACATGGAACTAAAATACATTTGATGTGCATTATAGTGCACTGCAACCATTTTCTCAACATGGAGATGCACTGCACTGCTGATACACATGACGCACAGGTACTTTTAATTAGTGGAGGAGCATGTGTAAAATTCCCTGAATGCCTCCAAGCCATCCAGCCAAGGCCTACCCTCCCTCTTTTTGTCATCCCAGCCTTCAGTGAACCTTTCTGTGGCAGAGAGGAAAAGTGGATGATGGTCTCACAAATGCAGCTGACCTAACTTAGCACATGGAAGTCACAGAGACCTCTGGGAAGGGTGAGAGGAATATTAAGGCTCTTGGTGTGCCTTAAGTGAAAAGATACCTAAGAAATGATTTAGCATAAGGGGACATAACATGTTTTGGGAAGGACTGTACAAGTCTACTTGGGAAATGAGTCAGAGCTGATTTCGAAGTTCTCAGCATCTGAAAGCTGCATTATTTTTCCCCCTCTCGGTTCCAGTATACGGTGGCTAGAAATGCTTTGGATTATGGTACAATGTCTTGTGTCTTGTGCCCATCCCTAAACTCCAAACATTTTTAAGATCCTAAAAAGAAATACTAGGTGAATGAGAGAAGTTAATATTTACATTTGTGAATTTAGTTTTCATTATTTTAATAGGCAGTAGAAAATGAATCAGAAAGTATATATTGTTATATGTTGCAGTTTATTTCTGAGTGCTGGAATACAGCTTAGTGCAAGCTCCAGGTGAATTAATTTAATCTTCCTAGCTCTACAAAAGTGAAATTTCATAGAAACATATCTTTTTTTATTGCTTTTACATTATATATTTCTCATAAAATTTTTCATTAAACAGATGTAAAATGGACATTTCATCAGCTTATCTTTTATGTGTTTTTTTTTAAAAGATGAACAGCTTTCACAGTCTATTCCAATGCAGTACATCTGTTAGCTCAGCCCCACTCCCCTCCCCTTTTCCCATAATTCTAATTAGCTGGCTTGTCATTTAGAATGTGATGCAATTATAATGTACTCGCTAGATTTGGATATTCTAAAATAAGTGGGAATATGTTTCCAGTCAATATGAAAGATGATAGTAAGTATAAGAGAGAGGAGAAGTATGTGTGCTTGTAAGATAAATCTCACAGTCATTTGATAAGTATCATTTATGGTAGCATGTACTTTTGACAGGGTTCACATGCACTTTGTTTTCTATTCCAGCTCCTTCAAGACTTGTATTGTTCAAATATCTGCATTGACTGTAAACTATTTAGAGAATTCAAAGTTTATATAATTTTTATCTTTCTATTTGTTAAATTCCTTTCCCTTGTAAAAATGTATTAGTGTCTTGCATCTAATTATATATGTCTCAAAGGCAAAAGAGACAAAAAGAATATTGTGGAAACCTCTAGCTTTTTCACATATAACAGTTCAGTATTAAATAATACCTAGGTTAGAATCAAATCACACCCCAAAGAAGAGGCAACATTCCTGAATATCTCATGTATACAGATATTAGATTTTAGAAAATGGTGATTTAAAAATTCTCCGGGTGTTGGTGTGTTAGAAAATGACTGTGTGGACAGGAGGCAAATAGCCAGAGGCTCATGGAAAAATGTCACATCATATGGGTCTATAAAGTGACTTGGGATTGCTACCAAGTATGTGTTTGATATAGTGTATTACTTGTTATAATATTGAGCAAGATATTAGCAAGACAGGAAAGTTGAGATGCTGGATGTCAGTAATAAAACTCTTTTTACTGCACAATATATTTCATTTCTGGGCAGATAGAAAGGTGGTTAAACTACATGTGATTAAATATATTGCATCAGCTATGCAAAAATTAAGCATTATCCAGAAAAAAAATTCTTTAATGCTGTTTTAGAACTGCTTTTCCATAAAATTCCATGTTGAAATGCTCAAAATAAACCTGTAAAATTCCACTTGATAAACAGCAGGTTCTCTTTGTTTGGCACCGTGAAATTCTGCGCAGCACGGTACTTCTCAACATACATGTTCACTTTCAGGACAGTTAATGATGTTATTTAGAAGGGAAAGTACTAGATCACACAGAGAGAATCATCAATCAAGTGAACAGCCTACAAACCTGTGCTTATTTATACTGGATAACCCTATTAGGTGAGAAAGGTAAACCACTCATGAAAGTACAATAAGCTTGTGACTTTCATTGACTAAGTACACCAGATCTATCTCCTGACTTCTCTGTGCCCATCTTTCTTCCCCAACCACTGAATTTTCATTTACTATGCAGATTTGAAGAAGAGTATTGGTCCTTTAGTGACTAATAGCCAAGTTTCTGTAGCTTCAGAAGAACATGTGGTTTATTTCTAGTGTTTCAGAAATAGAAATGCATTGTATTTATTACTGTAATAGACCTAATAATGCCATTAGTTGCTCCTATGTAAGTCTTTTGTAACAAATCAAATTCCAGCCTAAAGTAAGTAGATCCACTGATGCCAGTGGACTATACCCATTTATACACAAATCTGAGTTCAGGTCATGAGCTAGAAAAGGCTTAAATGGAGAAAATTCTTGGCCCGCTGAGTGGGAGGAACAGCATGTAGAACATTGTCCATGTATATAATTATTTTTAATTTTAATAAGTAATAATGGCAAATCTCAAAGCTTTAGCAGTTTCATTCTTTACACAAATACTTTTTTCAAATTATTTTTGGCCTAGAAATCTCCTAAGTAAAGATATTTTGAAATTCTATACCCAGAGGATCAAAGGCACAGTCTCCAAAATATAATGTGTATGAATCCATTTCATTCTTCACCGGAAGGAACCTACAGTAGGGAGAGAACATGTTAGATTTACTTCTACTCGCAACATTATTAAGTATAATGCTTATATTTGAAAAAAAACAATGGGACACTGATTATCCCCCCCACTCTAACTGCTTGATAATGTGGAAACACCTTAGGAACAGCCCTTTATAAGTGTCATGCATGTTTATTATTATAATATTTTCATATGAATGAAGAATTTTATAGACCTGATGGCCATATAAGACCCTATTAAGGGGAATGAATGTTTAGAAATGTTTAGAAAAGCAAGGTCTGAGGACACTAGCATTACTGTGGGGAAACAACCGGGGCAGTATGACCTTTGTGGAAGTGTGAAAAAATAGCTGTGACTGCAACAGCTACTGATTGAAATTGGCACTGTAAAAGCTGGCTTTACCCCAGGTATCATGTGGATGCCCCAGGGGCAGGGTTGAATTGCTATTCGTCTCTCTGAGAAGGCTAAATGACTGGAAGAATAGTAGAAGAATGGGAAGCCTGGACCATGTCCCCAGGGTTACCAACTCAATATTTGTTGGGATATTTTTACTGACAGTCTGTGAACTTTTTATGGGCAACCAAATTTCTGTACTGAATATGTATATAATGTAAAGGGAGTACAAAGTAAAAACATAGATATGTTATTTTGATAGTTCATAAGCACAAGAGCATTTTAATCCCCCTGGTGCCCCCAGAAGACAGAGACTTCAAACAAAATCCCAGTATCATTAAATAGAGACCTGCTACAGCAGCAGGAGCTGATCTGCCCCTGTGTTTCCACTGCTGCTGCAAACTTGTTCCTGTGGGAGGCTGATGGAGGTAGTGAACACACAGGGAATATGCACACTCCACAGGATGGACAGATGGGAGTGGGGAACCTGAGCACAGGATGGGGACACTCCAAGTCCCACCTTTTATTCTCAGGACATGATTTCTACCAGCTTGGCCTGCCTGCTCCATCCTGCCCAAATAGCAAGTGAGGACATATCTTGCCTCCTGCTCACGTAGCACAACACCCAAAACATCTGAGAAACACTTGAAAGTTCCAGTGGGGACCACAGTTACTATAAACATTTAAATATTATTTTTAACATTTCTGTTTTAAGGACTGTCCATAAATTTATGGATGGTTGACAACCTTGTCTGTTGTTGTAGAATTAGAAGCACTGATTGTAGTGACTGTCATCTTACAGGGACAGAAAACATCACCTGAAAACAATCATAGAATGCTTTTTTCAAAATCAACTTGATTTCTACTCCAGTATCCCATGCTTTTGTTTTCAGGTTGATGGTATGTGGCATTTATTTTGAGTAAGTATATTGACCTGTTCCTATATGTTTGTACACTTTCCTTTTTCAGCTTTAAGAAACAGTAACAATACAGAGATGTCCTAGGACAGTGTCTCAACCTGTGGGTCATGACCTAGAAATCGGTCACAAAAATATATGAAAGGGTCGTGAGCAAACTTTAGATATGGCTTTTCCCATGTTGGCTGGCAGAGTTCCATCCTGCCAGGAGTTGCTTCAGGCTCCCCATGTCCCACATCACACACTCACCCACTGGCCCACATACTGGGGGGCTGGGGGTGGGGGGCACTGAGTCTGAGGGGCATTGAGTCGAGACTGACCATCAATGTTTACAAATGTGTCCTGATACAAAAAAGGTTGAGAACAGCTGTCCTAGCACATGCATGACAAATGGGAGGTCTGCCAGAGGATTTCCTTTGTCTGCTGCACTCTTTGTTATGCAGTGTCTCCAGTTACTTCCTTAGCATTTGTATTCTCCATTTTGCTATTACTTTGGATATTACCATTTCCCCTAGAATCCTGAGATTGTTCCTTTGATTCCCAAATTGGTATTTTCTGTTCTATGAACTGCACCATGAGACTTATTTAGAACTAACTCCCAGTTTTCAGGGGCCCTTTGTACAACAGATCTTAAACTGATTGTAGCTTTCATGCACTTATGCTCCAAGGCCTGATATTTACAGGCAGGAATCAGGCAGAAAGTAAGGAAGGGTGGCACCTTAGAAGCTAACTGGCTCAGAGAGGAATCAAAGAAAGAATTGAAAGGAATCAAAGATACAGAATCTCAACTAAAAAAGACATCTGCTTGCAGCAGATTTCTGTCTTCTGCAGTGATTTGAACCATGTTTCCTGTACTCATTTTTACTGTGTTTTGGGCCTACACTCATACCCTTGCTATGACACTTTGGTATAACATTTTCTTGATTTCCCCAGATTTTTCTTTCAGGCCAAGAAGAAAAATGGATTTATAAAAAATGAGTCATCCAAACAAATTTCCATTGTCCTACTATCTAAGCATTTACACTAGAATATCAAGCTCTTAGCTGAGAAATATATTGGAAAAGACTGTTTGGTTTTTTTCAGCTCCTATTAACTCTAGTTTGTTTCCTTTGTTCTCCTCTCTTCCCTTTTCTATATTTCATTGCTATTAATATTAATCCTCTGAGAAATATATAAAAGAGAGAACTATGTTCAGCACTTTAAGAAAAATCTCAAGATCAAACCAGTAAAGTATAGTGACAGAAACTGTTTAAAAATCATAGGTGCAAGGCAATGAAAATGAAGGAAGAAAATTTTGGTATGAATTATTCAACAAAATATGATATACTGCCAACTTTACTCTTGAGTAATTTTTAATTTTGTGTGTAAGATGTTGGATTAACTGGCATTAGAAATGATGAAAAGGTGAAGCTTTTCCAGTCAGGTTTCAGAGAAGGTAGAAAACAATTATCTAATCAAATGGGCAGTCATCATCTTTTGCATTAGGGAATATAACAAATATCTGTCTGAAAGAAAGAAAGAGAAGGAGAGCACAGCTTTATAGCTGATAATGTAGTAATGCAGCATATTTTCACTGTTGAGAAAATGAACCATCTAACTGCAAGTGCATTGTAGTAATACTACCTTTTGCTGAATATTCATATACAAGCCTAAATGTTTGTTTTACATCTAAAATATTACTTTATTTCTTTTATTCCAGACATATTAACGTTCATATCTGGATTATTGATGACAAGGTCATAAAGATTTAAAGCAGGAATATCCTTGCCACTGCACTGCATACATTATTTATTTTTCATTTTGATTGACTTTTAATTAGCACTGGTTTGACATCCTTGGAGGTTTCAGGCCTCAATTTGCATGCATAATAAAATTAGTTTTCTTCACACTGCTCCAGCACAGGATATGACCATTCATTATCTAGGTACAGAGGATTCCAACAAGGACAGTAAATGTTAGTGATGGACAGTATTTTAGATTTTCTTCCCAAATATTCACAGTTTGAGGACATTAGTTTAGCATCTCCCCCAAAATAATATTTTTATTTGCATCTGTTTCCTTGTCCTTTTATCTTATTTACTTATTCTGTCTTCTTGGGCGATGTCGCCATGAGGCTAAAATCCTTTCAAATCCTACCTTCATTCTATTTTTCATCTTTAAAGGACAGCTGCTATGCTACAATATGTACTCATCTCCTCTACTCTGAATAACATTGAAATGTAAAAGACACTCTGAGTTTTAAGTATCCAGTATCCAGGCTTGTATTTTTTCTTCTTGCCACCTCCATAAGTTTAGAAACTTCAGTGGATAAAAAATTTAAATCCACAAGAGACCTAATTTTAGAATGACAGCAAAATACTCTCTCCATACATTCACCAACCATTGCAGGACCTTAAAGGCTGAATTTGTTGTTGATGTTGAGCTATTCTTCAAACTGTAAAAGAACATTTTGAATTTAAATTACTGAAAGATATATTCATTTGTAATTTCATCTGAACTAGTTCACACAGCTGTAATGTAATTTTGGCTGAACCTTTGTCCAATACCAACCAGTTTCAGTTTATTTATTCATTTTCTGTATACTTTGAGACCATAATGGAAGGATGACTGTCACCACTGATCTTTTTCACCTCCAACAGTGTGTGCAGTTGCATCTCCAAACAGCAAAGGGCATTCCCAAATCAAGCTCTTCTGAGGTCTAATTCCCTGGGAAATTGCTGAAAAAGTAAAGTAGCACAAAGCTTTTGTTAATTAGTTTCATAGTAGTTAGGGGTCAGAAGGGACCTGAATAGATCACCTAGTCTAACCCCCGGCCACTGGCTGGAGCACATGCTGGGATCATATGACTCCAGACAGGTGTTCATCCAACCTCTTTTTGAATTTACCCAAGGTAGGAGCGAGGACCACTTCCCTAAGAAGTTGGTTCCAGATCCTAGCTACCTTGACAGTGAAATAGTGCCTCCTAATCTCTAACCTGAACCTATTCTCTAGCAGTTTATGACCATTATTCCTCATTATCCCAGGTGCTGCTGAGGAGAATAGGGCTCTTCCTATTTGCTGCCGATCTCCCCTAACAAATTTGTAGGCAGCCCCCAAATCCCCTCTCAGCCTCTGTTTGCTAAGGCTGAACAGGTTCAGGTCCCTCAGCCTCTCCTCATAGGGCCTGCCCTTTTGCCCTCCAACAAAGTGGGTAGCCCTCCTCTGAACCCTCTCAAGGCAGGCCACATCCTTCTTAAAGTGTGGTGCCCAGAACTGGATGCAGTACTCCAGCTGAGGCCGGACCAATGTTGCGTATAGGGGGAGTACCACCTCTTTGGACCAGCTTGAGATGCATCTTTGGATGCACAACAAGGTGTGGTTGGCTTTGCTGGTTGCAGTCTGGCATTGGCATCTCATGTTTATCTTGGAGTCAATAATGACTCCAGGATCCCTTTCTGCCTCTATGCTCACAAGGGGAGAGCTCCCCAGCTTGTAGGTATGCTGTGGATTCCTGCTCCCCAGGTGCAGCACCCTGAATTTATCTACATTGAATTCCATCCTATTACCATCTGCCCACCTCTGTAATCTAAGTCTAACTGAAGCCTCCCTGTCCCTTTGAGCGTGCCTAGCTCTCCCCACATCTTGGTGTCATCGGCAAACTTGGACAACGTGTTTTCCACCCCATTGTCCAAGTCGCTGATGAAGATGTTGAACAATGTAGGCCTTGGGACCTAGCCCTGGGGGACCCTGCTGTTCACTTCCCACCAGGTTAAGAACGGATTGCACCCATCCACCACCACTCTCTGGGTGCAATCCGTTAGCCAATTTTGACCCATCCAACTGTGTAGGCATCAATGCCACAGTCACTCAGTTTATTAATGAGAATGGGGTAAGAGACAGTGTCAAAGGCCTTCTTAAAGTCCAGAAAGACTACATCCATGGCGACACCATCATCCAGGGATTTCATTACCTGATCACGTTGGTCTGGCAAGACCTGCCTTTGATGAATCCATGTTGATGTACTCTGAGCATGATCTCCTCTGCTGGCCTCTCACACATGTGCTCCTTAATGATTTTTTCAAGGATTTTCCCCAAGACCGATGTGAGGCTTACAGGCCTATATTTTCCCGGGTTCTCCTTCTTCCCTTTCTTATAGATGGGGACCACATAAGCTATTTCCAATCTCTGGGCACCTGGCCTGTGAACCACAGTCGCTCATACAGCTAGGCCAGGGGCACAGCAATGACCTCCGCCAGCTCCCTCAACACCTGTGGGTGGAGGGCATCAGGGCTTGCAGATTTGAAAACATCCAGCCCTTCCAGAAGATCCCTAACTACTTCTGTGCAGACCCGAGACCTGGCAGTGCTATCCTCAAGCTTGCCCCTACCTGTGGTGGGAGAGCTGTCCTGTTCCCTGTACAAGAAAACAGAGGCAAATAACTTGTTAAAGATTTTGGCTTTCTCGTCTGGCATAGCCACAAGATTATCATTTGAGTCTAACAGGGTCCCTACGTTACCCAGTGCCCGCTTCTTACTCTCAATGTATTTGAAGAAGGACTTTATGTTGTTCTTAATCCTGGTCAGTAGCCTGAGTTCCACCCCTGCCTTGGCCTTCCTAATGGCCATCCTACACTCATGGGCCAAGGAGGAGTATTTTTCCTTGGTGATAGCCCCTCTCTTCCACCAGGTGTATGCCTCTCTTTTGGCCCTTAGGCATTCTTGAATGCCTTTGCTGAGCCATGGGGGTTTCAAAGCATTCTTACCCCGCTTCTTTCTTTCAGGGGTTGTCACACTCTGAGCCTGGAAGATCGTCCCCTTAAGGTACAACCATCCCTCATGGATTCCCATCTCCTCTACCTTTTGGGCCCTCAGTGCCTCTCCCACTAATCTCCTAAATTCATTGAAGTTGGCCCTTCTGAAGTCAGGGGCTTTAGTCTTGGTATAAGCCCTCAATACCCTGCGCTGGATGGCGAATTCCAGCAAGCGATGATCACTGTTACCCAGGTGGTCAAGGACAAGGACCTGCACTCCCCTCACCAGGTCATCCCCAGTAGCCAAGACCAGGTCCAGCAAGGCATCTTCCCTAGTGGGGCTGTGCACCTCCTGCCTTTTCTCACTCTTGTGATAAACCCAGTTCTGGGCCAACAAAAACTAGGGACTCAAAAAATACAGGAAAATGAAACTTACATTTTCATAAGACAGCTTTCAAGTGTAATGGGTTCAAATTTCAGGTGAAACTTCAAAGTGGTTCTGAACTAAGTTGCTTTCATTTCTAAAATGGACAATAACAGGATTGCTTGATGACTCTGTTCCATTTCCACATTCTTTGGATCTAAGAACTATCAATACTGTGATCTTTATATGACATTATGATTCTCAGTGTTGTTCTTGTGGCTACTTAGTAAATTTACTTTTCATTTCAATAAATAAATAAACTTCAGACTCTTTTTTGGAAATCTCAGGTAGAGATGGAGCCCCCCAACAGCCCACTTGCATAAAACAAAGGGGCAGCAGGAATTAGTTTGGATTACAAGGGAAGCATCTACATGAGATGCTTTACTGCACATTAATCAAATCCTCAGTAAAGCATTACTGTCTACATGTGTGCAGACTTACTGCACAGTAAATTTGGCTAATGCACTATTTGCTAGTACCAACAAATACAGGTACTACTTTAAAAATGCATTAACAGTAGTGCATGTGCAGACACTGATCAGCAGCAGGTGACCACAGAGTGTGGGGGGAGGGAGCTGTCCACAGCTCCAATACACAGCTCAGGATCGCAACCTGAGTCAGCAGCACTAGTTTGGGGTGGTGCCACTGTATGAGTGGCAGCAGAACCTTGAGCTCCCCCCTCACTTTGCTTCCTGAGAAGACCGGGATGTTCTCTGTCCCCACAGTACCATTCTGTGGACAGAAAGCTTTCTTTTCCCCTCTGCTGTGCTTCTCCCTGTATGTCCCAGTCAGCTTCCACTTCCTGCCCTTGGTTGTGAGGAGCTAGGAGCTGAGCAGTGCCTGGACCAGGGACAGAGACCTCTCCCATCACTTCAGCAAAGTGAGGGGAGAGCTCAAGCCACTGCTGCCACTTGGCCACAGGGCATTGCTTCAAACCAGTGCTGCTGAGCCAGACTGCAATCCCAAGCTCCACATGGCTGAGAGCTGCCCCCCATTCTGGGACAGCTCTCTCCCATTCTCTAGAGTCCAGGCCTTACCCCCAAGCACCCTACAAACCTAGGGCTGGCACTGTGGGAACTTGGAGCTCCCCCTGGCTGCTTCTGAGGGACAGAGCAGGGCTGGGGGGCAGAAGCAACCTAGAATCAACTTTGACATGTACAGTTTCTTGGGCACAGTTATCACACTTTATTCATGTGAAGTAACCTTAAGGTTCATTAATTGCATGTGTAGACATGCCCAAAGCCTGTGTAAAACACCACATGCCCCAGCAGCTTTGTGCTTTATATTTTCATTAATGTGTGTGCCAAGCAATGCCTACAGTTGTTTCTGTTGTTGTTCTGTGTTTTTGGTTTTTGGTTTGTTTTGTTTTTTTCCTGAGCATGGACATTCACTGTGCTGGGCATGTTTGAAGGAAGAAACTTGGAGACAAGAATGGAGGAGCAGCTTGACTGGGACAGATGGAAAAGTGGGGACTGAGACAGGGAAGGAAAGTGCTGATGGGACAAGGAAGACAGCAAAGTAATGAGTCCTTTATTTGCCTTTTCTAACCTTATTTCTGGATCCTTTTTTCTATTTGTTTTGTTATTGTTTGTGTTTTTTACCTGTGTTTTGACTAACTCATCTATTTAGAATATATGTTCTTTGACCTCAGTTTCTCTAGAACAATGAGAAATTCTTAAAAACATTGTACATGTTTCTACTACCACAAATGATAGGGATATTTAGCAGCTTCTTGGTATTATTTTATCTAAGAATGTTTTAAGGAAGAAAATAACAAACCTACAGGAAAAATCAGTACTAATATTTGTTGTTATGGCAACTAATATGTAGCTATCCTTTTAAAGAACTAGAAACTCTTTTAAAAAGAGTCAATGAAAGGTCAAAGCAGGTCAATCAGAAAATTATCCTAATGTAGGTGGTCTATAAAGCAGTATTACCAATTGCAAGTGTTCAAAACCACTTAATTAACTTAAAATCATTTAGGGTATCATCCATATGATGATTATAGACTTTATGCATTTTTTGCCCTGAGGACCCTATCTCTATGCTGGAGAATGCTTGAATAGTATGTGACAATTGGAGAAATCAGATCTACTTCATTCTCCTTTTATAAAATACAGATGCATTCGTGCTATGTCCTCATTTATATCTCAGCTCAGTGAAGGAATTAATTCTGAAATGATTGATAAAGTTAAGAATTATGGCATGGCTTTATCCTATGCTCTTTTTCTGAAGAGCCATTTGTTATACATGGTGCAAAATTATGTGTTTGTATTTATTTTCCCAGGTATGCAATTTGTGGTTATGTTTTAGTCATCCTATGCTGACTTTGTAGTTTTAGTGCACACGTTTACTACAGCTCTTAGAACTGATAATTTAAATTCCTTCAAATCAATGTTCTGCCTCCCTTTAACTTTCTTTGGGTACTTGTTTGCTGGTTGGAATTATAGTGCTCATACTTTATGGATGGATTGGTTAATTCATTCATTCATTCACTGTAAATGACATACTGATGAATTTTAAATTCTAAATAACTTATGACCTAGGTCAATTTTGGAAGATCTGTTAAAACTTTTAGTGGATTTGTAAGTATACTCTGATGCCATCATCCTTTTGTGGTTTACAACATATAGACCAATATCTGATTGATCCTTTTCTCTGATAGACTTTAGAGTGAAATCAGTTCCCTCTTGCATCTGTCTTGGCCCCAGACAGTCTACTTACAACAATATTCTGTTGGGTGAGACTTTTAAAAATAATTTAGTTTGTTAGTCCTGTTTTGAATGCCCATCTGCAGTCATCAAAAAGCTAATGATTTACCACATAGTTCATTGGTCTGGGCCCCAGCAGAGTCCACAGCATTTGAAGACATAGTGATTCCATAGCTCAGCCCTGCTCAGTATGTGTGTACTCCAGCCTCTCCCCAACAAAAGATTCATGTTCTAATTAGCCCCCCACTGATGGCTGGAACTGAGTGTTCTTGTCTTGGAGTCCTGTGATCTTCCAAAATCTTTTATGGAGATGACTTGCATGGTTTATATGCATAGGACTTGCTCCACATGTGCAAAATTAAATAATATTTAGAAGGAAGATACTTCCAAATGGATTGTTCTTAAAGTGCTGGCAGAAGATTGTGGTCCAGATATCTACATTAAGGTGTCACTACTTTCCAGAGATATTCCACCCAAGTTGAAGCCCTCCAGCATTCCAGGATGCAGTGGTCCCTCCTGAGCTGGGCTGAGCAGGGATTCTGGGATGCAGCAAGGCCAGGCACAGTGCCTTGCCCCCAGTTGACATCAGGCAGAATAAGTGCTGTAGCTCTGAAGTGCCCAGTGGCTGTCATGCCTCCTGCCATCACCCAGAGTTGGTTGCTGCTTCTTCCAGCAGTGGCGGGGGGTGGGGAGGGGAGGCTGGGGAAGAGTGGAGAGAGAGAGCTCTAGAGAAAAAAAGGATCAGACTCCTCAAGCTCAAGCAGTGACTGTGTATGGATGGTGGTAGGAGGCACCACTGCCAGTAGAAAAAGCAAGGAGCTTTCTCATGATAACAAGGAGCTTGGCTTTAGGACTCAGGAATATTTACAGACCCTTTAAAAAAATCACATTATGTCCCTTACTTTCCCATGTTCTCCCTTTCAATGGATTTATTTCTTTGTTCCTTGGCTCCTACCCATCTCAGTCTTTAAATCAATTTATCTTTCATCCATTGAATACAGCAAACCAGTCCTGCCTCTAGCTCCTAGCCCTGCAAGCAATCACCAAGCCTTTAGTGGAAAGTCATAGCTGTGCAAATGAAGGACAGAGGTGTTTTTTTTCCCCCAAAAGTGTGACTGCTCTACTAAGATGAACAACACTAAGCTGATTAACATTTGTGTGGCTTAGAGTGTAAGGTATAACAAGGCCTGCATTTTCAGTGTAATAAACTACATGCTGTTGGCTCTGGATTTAGGATGCAGAGGCCTTGTTCTGGGGGTGGGGAGAAACCCACCCTAAGACTGACCACGACCTTTGCATTTGATAATAGGAAAAATTATCAATACACAGTGATAACAGAAAAGAAGCAATACAAACAATCAAACAATTCTATATATCTACAAATCCTAGGCCTGTCATCTGGCCAGGATACTGTCTCCATTCTGAGGTTTTTACTTACGTGGTAGATGTCAGCAGCCTGGAGGTGATATGCCAAGGCCTACCCTCCCCCAACTCCAGTGGGGTGGATGAGATGGCTTGGTGGTATGCCTTCTGTCCATTGTGGCCTCAGGCTCCCTTCCTGGAGCATGGGGACAGGGACAGGGAGAACGAGGACCTAGGTGGGACCATTTGTTAGTCTCAAGTCTCTGCTTTTGTATTCTTCTTCACTTCTGATGACTCTTGATGACTCTTGATCCATAGCTATCTCTGGTTGGTTGTCTCTCTGTGGTCACATTGTCCATGTAGCCTTCTCCTAATTTAGTCTGTTCCCCCAAAACCAGGACTCAGGACCCCTGCTCTGGGGCTGTGTTAGCTGGTGCCACTTATATTATGTTATGGGTAGTGTAATACATTACTTTCAGTTCCCAGACTGTTTTTGTTAACAGTATGGTATATGCCCCTTCAGTTCTCAGGCTATGTGTCCATCCATTGGCCTTGTTGCGTTAGACAGCCTGTTTGCTTTTAAGGCTGTGTAAAACTCTGTGTGCAAGACCCACGCTTCTTATAAATCAATTAAATCCTGCTGCCCATTCTGAACCATTTTAACGCATATATCCATACCTATAAGCCAATCCTCCCCCCCAAAAAAAAATTCTAAGCAAACACATCCTACAGTAAAGTTAATATATAGATGCTTTATCTTTGCTGGCAGCATGGACATAACTCAGAAGGTGGCAATTATGGGTCATAAGCTCTCACCTGATTGGCAAGGAGAAAGGCACCATGGGTCACCTTCAATAGCGGGGGGAAACATTGCATTCCATTAGTCAGCTACCACCTTCCATAATGCTTTGCAGTTCCTGGGCAGTTAGGTGATGATCTGCCATAGTCTGTCTTCTTCACTGGGTGCCTGGGGCTAGGCCAAAAGCCAGAAAAGCAGATGGAAACTTCTCATCTGGCAAAAACAAGAAACCAAGAACTTTCCAGCTTGGAAGCTTGAATGCCAGGACCATGTGTCCTGCCTTGACAAACGATGACGACCTACAGTACACGAGCAGCATATGAAAGTCAGTCTTGATTGATTTTGAGCTGTAAAAACTCAACATTGACATTGCAGCACTTCAGGAAACAAGACTTGATGCTGGTGCTATCCAAGAGGACATTTGTACCTTCTTTTGGCAAGGTAAAACTCTAAAGAAAATTGTATGCATGGCGTCAGTTTTGCTGTGAGTAACAATCTGGTAATGCTTATAGAAACACCCATTGAGAAGTCAGAGTGCATCATCTCACTGAGACTTTAGATTACCATTGGCTCTTTGAACATCATCAACACTAACACACCAACACTCAGCTCTGAGTGAGGAGAAAGATACATGTTATTGTTCCCTTCAGAGAAGGATAAATGTTATGACACTGCACCAAGTCATCAAAAGAATACGCTCAACTGAGTTATTATTCCTCCTTGGAGACTTAAATACAACAGTTGATGTAGACAACAACTTATAGCCAGAAGTCTAGGATAGTTTGGCATTGGCAAGGTGAATGAAAATGGGCAATGACTTCTTGAATTCTGTGCCCAAAACCAACTATGAATTACTAATTCATATTTTGTTTGAAAAATCACCACAAACTGTCATGGCGCAACATCCATGATCAGGCTATTGGCACCAACTAGACCTTGTTATTGTGACCTCACACAAGGGATGAGTACTTAAAGGAGGCACCTTTCCTCTCGTTTTCCAGTGTGTAAAACAGCTCCCTTTACACTTGCACAGTTTTAGCTGTCTTTAATTGTCTTCCCCTTTCTTAATAAATTAATCACAATTTATACTCTTGTTCTATATTTCACCAGTTCTGGGAAGCAGGCTAAGAGAAATCTTCTTATTACTAGTGGTGGAAGTTTGGTTTTCTTTCTTGTTCATGTATAATTTTGTGTTGTTATGCTGAAAGACAATTACATTTTTGCCCTATTTGTATTAACCTAAATGTTAAGAGTTTCCATGCTTTAAACCATAGGGAAGTAGGGCTGGAAGTGGTGTAATGAGGTAACCTAGTCCAGCCCCCTGCTCAACACAGGGACACCCTTGACTAAACCATCACAACCAAATGTCTGCCTAACCTGCTCTTGAAAATTTTCAGGGATGGAGATACCACAACTTCTCTAAGTAATTTATTTCTCATGTCCAAAATTCTAACATGAAATTTCCTATGCTGCAGTTTGAAGCCATTGCTCCTAAGCCTGCCCACTTCTGCCACTGAAAACAGTCTATCTCTTTCCTCTTTATACTTGCCCTTCAGAGCTTTGAAGTGAGTGTTATCAAATCCTCCATCTTCTCTTCTTCAGAGTTCTCTTAGTTCTTTCAGACTTTCCTCATAGCCAACTCCCTCCAAAATGAAGACATCAAACAACACCAGATCCACAATAAGTCCCTGGGGAACCTCACTTGAAACCTCCTCCCTACTAGACACTGAGCCATTCATGACTGTTCATTGAGTACAATGATCCAACCAGTTATGTATTCATTTTACAGTATTTTCAATTAATCTGTATTTCCTTAGATCTTATGGGAGACCGTGTCACAAAAGTGTTGCTAAATTCAAGATATATTCCATCCACTGCACTCCCTAAGCCACAGAGCCTGATACTTTATCATAGAAGCAGATTAAGTTGGTCAGGCATCACTTGCTCTTAGTGAATCAACACTGGTTGTTCTTGATCACCTTGTTCTCCTCTTGGTGCTTCAAAAAAAGGCTCCTTGTGGACCTGCTCCAAACCTTTCTAGATGAAAGGAATATGCTTCACATTAAGTTAAAACTTTGGGGTCACTGTATTATTTTCAGGTGTGGGGGGAGGGTATTCCACTATTTGTGCAAGAATTGTATGATTCAATGTATTCCTGGGATAGCTTGGAATCTGGTGGCTGTACCAGTCTTTATGGGAATAAAGTGGGTTATCATACAACTTTTGTATGAGTCTATCCCTGAGTAGGGTGATAATGTACACTTCGAACAGGACAAAGGATATTTTGTCTTTGGAAGAGTTGCTACAGCCATCCTTTGCCTTAATGTCCATTTCTTTCTAAATGCACAATATGTTGTAATGAAATGTGACCTTTGTGAGGTATTTTTGTTGGATCTCCTTGGCAACAGTACTTTATTTAACAAACTATAAAGTTAGTGAATGGTAAAAACATGCCAAATCCTCAACAAAAGATATGTTGGCTGATCTGAAGAAGGTTACAATGACATTTTATTAAATTCGGTAGTTTACCTGGTGCTTCTTTAGTTTGAAGTGCGGATGCTAGATTTTTGTTAACTTTAATTGAGAGTCTTTCTAATTCTTTACTCACACTATGGTTATGTTCTCCTTTAAACTCACTAGGCCAGGTCTAATGTGTTGTGTACAATGCCTTCCATAATTCAACCTTTGATTTTATTTGGGGCCTCTGGATACAATTTAAAGAAAAATAGTAAATCTTGTACTGCTTTGACCAACTTCTATAATGGGGTTTTTCCTTTCCCAAATTGACACGAACAATCTATTTGAACTCTGCCATTTTCGGTAATTTTCTTTTCAATGTGCAATCTCTAAGGATATCTTACATTACCAACAGGATTAAATGGCATATCAGATTCCAGCTGGTTTGCTTCATTATAGGTCCAAATGCATTTTCTCATTTCCCAAGCAAATATGAAATATTAAATAATAAAATATTTGAAAATTGGTTAAATAGCTCCATTGCTTCCCATTGCACTTTCTCCCTCTATTCTGAAATCTAAACATTGAAATATATCCACAGACTTCCAAAGTGAACAGTGCTCACTGACGGTGAACAGTAAGCTGTTTAAACGATGCTGGATTTTCTCTTTGCTTCCAGACATTCTTATTGGCATCTAGATTCTTGAAAATAAACAGTGTTCCCATTTCATCTATTAATGGTATATGAATCAAACAAGATAAGAAGTGGGGTGAACACAGAGCAAAAGTAGATAGTTATTCACTGTCTTTGAAAGAATAAAATAATAAAATACATTTCATTGATAATAACTACAGTACTTTCCTAATAACAGTTTTCCCATTTTAAATGGTTAAATGTTATATACTATGACAAAGGAGGTGGAATAGAAGATAATCTCTTTATAAATATACTAGCCCATCAAGAATGACAATTGTGGGGAGCAGAGACAGGGGCTGGGGCTGAAGCGGCTCCTCACCTCTCCTTCCACTTTGGGCCATGGCCAGGGAGTGAGCCATTTCCGCCTCCCCTCTGCCACTTTGGGCCAGGGCTGTTCCCCACCTCCCCTCACTGCTTGGGGCCAGGGCTGGAGCCAGAGCCCTGCCTTGTCCCCCCCTCCCCCACTTCAGGCCAGGGACATTCCCTGCCTCTCCCCTGTCACTTTGTGCCAGGGCTAGGGTCTGAGCTGCTTTCTGCCTCCCCCCTGGCTGCTTTGGCCTAGGGCCTAGGCTGTTCCCCCTGTCTCCCCACTGCTTCAGACCAGGACAGGAGCTCCACCACTTTGGGCCAGGGCTGTTCCTCCCCTCCCAACCACTTTGGGCTGTGGCTGGGGCCTGACTGATTTCCCAGCTCTGCACCCCACCCACTGCTTCAGGCTAGGGGTCAGGCCATTCCCCACTTCCCACCCCCCACTTTGGGCCATGGCACAGAGGAGCACTGCAGTAGTGCTGGAGTGGGGTGCAGCCATCAGTAACACCTTCTCCCCTTCCTGCTTCCCTCCTTCCCCTGCTCCCCACTGCCTCCCCTCCCTGCCAGCTGTTGTTGGGGGCAGGGTGCCAGTACACACTGGAAAATGAGAGGAAAGTTGCCTCCTTTAAGTACTCATCCCTTGTGTGAGGTCACCTATTTGGGAAAGCTTCATAATGTTTGTCTGTTGTATATTTTTAGAATGTAGACATGACAAGGCTTTCTCAGAGAAACTATATTCCAGAATGCATATCTGGCATAAAAAACTTCAGGAGTTGGCTCAAAGTACAAATGGGTCACACGTTCAGTTTTCTCAGTCTTGCGGCCTAGAGGTAAATTCATTACATCCTGTTGACATCAACTTCATTTCCATTCTGTCAGATGAAGTGCATCTAGACAGACTAAACAGACAAAATTCTTAGCACCTTTTAAGAATCTTAGGAGAGAAAGCTTAGAGTTTACCTTTTACTGCCCAGGCTTAACTTGCCTTTTGGGGCAAAACCATCAAGAATAATGAAGGAACACAGATGTAAAATCATTTCATGTGATATATGTATTAAGAATTAAAGATTGTTACTAGCAGTCTTGAATATTTTATTCATCTTCTTAAATTGTAATTTTTTTTAGGGCATAAGTAGCGTATCCCAAACAGCTAAGTTTGTAAATGTTTAATCTGAAAGAAAATACCAGTGAATGTAAATATTCTGAGTGATGCTTGAGAGGAGTACTACTATAATAGGTATTATGAATGTGCATTATCTCTATATTATTTTCTTAAAGTATTCGCCTTTTGCCTCATAACATGGAGAATCCATTTACCTTTTATTTCAGTAGACTGATTAAAACATTATGTATCTTCCAGGCTTCTAGTTTCGAGCTTTATTGTCACAGAAACCTTTATTGCAAGATGGCATCTTGGCATTGAATCAACTTCTCTTTAAAACCTGTGCATCTTATACATAGTGGTTTACTGATGTAAAACATTATTATTATCTTGTTTTTATTCCAGAGGTAGAGGCATCTTAATGTTATCTTGCCTCCAAATCTTGATCAAAAGATCAAGAAATCATGTTGCACTTTTACTTTCTAGTTAGATATGTGCCAATTGCATTGCCAAGGGCCTTCAGATGTAGAAATACAGTGGAATTTAAATTCAAAGTCCATTCATTAATGCACTGAGCCATAGAGGATCTACTACACCTTTAGCTGTTTAAAAATTACATATTTCCCTCTACAAAATTGAAGTCAGACATTTTGTATTAAACAGTAAGCATTAACTAAATATAAAATATATGCAAAATCTTTCCATTAGAGGAAAATCATAAAACTGAACAACCAAATTGGACACTTCATGAGAAGATCTCTATTTCGTCAATATTTTTAATGGGGAATCTTGATATCAAGATGATGGGGGAGGGCATAAGATAAGAAATGGAGTAAAATATATGCTTCTATGCACAAAAGTGCTGAGGTAGCATTTTCTATTTTAGAAGCAATAGTATCATAGTAGCTAGAGTTGGAAGGGACCTGGGCAGATCATCTAGTCTGACCCCCTGCCTTGGCAGGAAAGAGCACCGGGGTCAGATGACCCCAGCAAGGTGCTCATCTA
>JAGPOW010002742.1:51433079-51452701 GCA_030014935.1 Caiman crocodilus
CAGTCCCCCCTCCACAAGTTACTTACTTCAGGCTACCCATGCTGTTCCCAGCAGCAGTGAATGCCTGCATGCACCACTCCCACGTTAGGATTAGGTGGCTTAAAGCGGTGGTTTTCAACCTAAGATCTGTAGACCCTTAACAATTCACTTCATTAATCTGCGGACCCTTACAATTCAAAGGGTCCGCACCTCCATTCAATATTTTTAGGGGTCTGCAAATTTAAGACATTTAAGACCACTGGCTTTAAATTAAGAAACCTACACCTAAATTGGGCATGGCAAACACTTGTTCACACCTTTGGATATTTAGTGGGTACTTAAAGTGGGACAATGGACTTTAATGTCTTTATATAGGTTAAAGCCTTTGTTTTTACCCAAGGCTCTATCAATTCATGTTCATTGGGGTAATCTTGTCTTAATCTGTTTTCTAGCTAGGCATGATTATTTTGCTCAGCAGTTTCCTCTAGGCTGTTTCAGAGACTTTTGGCTGTAATTATTTAATCTGATTTCCACACTGTGGTATATTATTCCAGGATTCTGCTCTCTTCATTCAGTGGAGCTATGATAATTTCTACCACCTGAAACTATATCCCTATAATCTTATTATAAATTTGCCATTTACTTTAGTAGGAGCAGAATATATGTGCATGTTAGCATTTTGCCATCTGTTGACTGATTTAAGTGAGATAGAACACAATACTATTTTTGTAGATGTCATCAATCAAAGACTTTTCTTTATCTCCAGATAGCCCTTTGTTTTTGGAGTTTAAGAAGCAGATTTCAAGTTGTGACTCTATGGGGACTGACTTGTTACATTATGGAAAGGCAATAGGCATCAGTAAGGTTAACCATAGTGAAATAACATAACAAGGTTAACATTAATACCTTGTAATTCCAAAAAGAAAGGAAAAGTCACTGTGGTTTTGAGATATTTAGGGTTCAGTGTATATTTTTTTTACAGGGAATACATTTTATGAAATTTTAATTGTATTGAATAGGGTGCCTTTTAAGTAAATTATTAAAATTAGTCCAATGTTTATTATTTTATTTTTTGCAAAACCCTTTACAGTTCCATTTTTTTCTCCTCAGTGAAATATACTGTGGTTATTTTTGAATATTTATGCAAGCAGAAGGACAGAAATAATAAACTACATAATAAATTGTCATTTGAAGATTCTGTCAGTGAAGCTCCTAGAGAAAAATAAAACCATAGTGATGAAGAATATTTTGATCATTGACTTGGCAGAGACCACTTTTGAAAAGAGATGAGTAATTAAGTATTGATTTCTCCTTATCTGGTATGAACAAGATGTGTATTTATTATGTGGGACAAAAGGATATCTTTTATCCAACTTCTGTCTATTATTCAGTTTTTAAGTGCTTGACAGGTAACTAAACTGTTATTGGTGTCTGAATTGAAGTTCCCTTTCTCCCTGGCTTTGGAATTAATTTTGAAATTAGTTGTATGTCCATTTGATGGCCATAGGCATACAGAAGATTTGCAAAAGTACTTTGCAATTTTTGCATGCCCAGTTGGAGATACTTAATCTGACTCCAAGAAATTCTCTGAGAGTCTTTAAGTTCTTCAACATCACTAGCCATCTTGGCTACAAGCTTTTCAGCTTCAGAATTAAAAGTAACAAAGCAGTTATCTGTGCTGGAGGCAGTTTATGGAATCTTATACCTGTTCCAATTTTCTCTTCAGACAAACTATCATCCTTGAAAGATTTATTTTTCAAGAAGAAGCACAACACAGCAATTTGCTTTAGGGCCATTTCCAAAACTCAGGTATTAAGGAGAGAGTAAAGAATATGCAGTTTTTTTAATCACAATGAAATTACAGATAGGAGCTTCTGCAGTTCAAATCTCTGACTAGCCCATGACACCTTGATAGATTATAATAGTCCTATCCTGTGGCACAGATATTTTCTGTGTATCCTGTCTCCTCAAGGTGTCATACCCTACTTGGCCCTGTAAAGTACTTAATTTCTTTCAAATTTGCCGACAGACATACTTGAGATTTAGCCCTTTCATTCTAAACTGAATAAGGTAGTTGCTTGCCTTTTTACAGCTCATAAATTATTCTTTTCAGTGTCCTTATTTCTGACATTGATACCTTTTGACTTATAAAAGTACAGTAGATGTGTATAAATTGATTTCTGTTTAGATCCATCTTTTCTTAATAAAGGGTACAATCTTTGATAGCTCTCATTGTTGAAAAAATAATGATCTTGAAAATAAATGTTACACAACTTTATTTTTCTGCTACAGTTTGTAAATGAGTACACAGAATAGCTTAATGGATAGTCTAATAAATCATGTTATATTGGAAGCTGTTTGTGTAGCAGATGTGCATTTGACCTGCAGGAAAGCAAAAACCTTGCTGAGGCTAATAGCCTTCCTAGCCAGTCTTCATTAAGGAAAAATGTAAGAAGTTATTTAGCTTCTTTATAAAGTAGGATAACTAAATAAGGGGAGACACTAATAAGGATATAGAACATATGATGGGCTGGTGAGAAGAAAAGGGTTGGAGGAGTCCCCTCTTTGGAGCCTGACTGAAGACATGAGCTATTTATATCCTCATGTATCAGAGCAAGAGACAGAGAAGTCAAGAGATTGCCAAACACTATCAGTACCATGCTCCTGAAAGGAAGTAAGGAGACAGAAATGCTTTTCAGGTACTGCACTGGCTAGAAAACAAGCTGGAATTGTGAACAAGAAAACTGCCTTGTTTGTCTCTGCTGTATTCAGGGATGCGGGACTTTGTATTCTTTACATACAGAGATTAATGCATCCAGAAAATACTTGACTATTGGGTTGGTTTCTCCTCCTAAGGGAAAATAGTCACAAGGCCTTGTATGATAGCTAACTACTTGAGCCATAAAGGACAATTGTGAGCCAGGGTTGCTAAAGAGATGGGCAATACCTATTATATGCAGAAGGGATTTTCCTCCTCCAAGCTGAGTAAATAACTTTTCTGTTGACCAGCAGAGATTTCTGTAACATAGGTACTTCATTTCTGAGAAAGAAAACAGTGTTTAAGAAGAAGAAAAGCACTACTTGTATCAAATATTTTTGTAACAATGAGACATTTCTTTAAGGGCTTTTTGAAGAATAAAAAGTTACGCTGCTGTTTCTCTACACTCCGTCAGGCTAGTCTTCACAAAAAAACCCCTGTAAATTGCAAGGATTGTCATTAGAGTTGTATGACATTTTGCTGATTATTTTGTTTCAAAGCTGTTTTGATGCATTTCAAGCTTGACACAGCAAAATCAAAATGAAACAAAAAGCTTCGAAACAGCTCCAAAATGAAATAAGGGCACTTGAAACATTTCAAAATTTGTGAAACGTTTTGAGTTTCAAAGCAGCCCAGTGGTAGAAAGCAAGGGAGAGCCAGGGCTGCACTCTGAGTGGCTCTGCAGTCCCATGGAACTAAGCCTGGTGGCAGGAGGCAGAGCAAAGCCCTGGCTCTTCCCACTTTCCACCACCAAGCTGAGCACCATGGGGCTGGCATTGCTGCTTGGAGTTCAGGCCTGGCTCTGCCTGCCTCCCATGGCTGGGCTATGCTCCATGGGCCTGTGGAGCTCAGTCATCTGGTGCAGATCTGGGGGTCCACAGCCCTGGAAGGAGTTTGGCACAACCCTGCAGCCGTCCCTGGGGTGTGGGCCCCCGGATCTGTGAGCCAGGTGACAGGAAGTTGACGCTGCTGCCAAGGGCCAGTGGCAGCACCAATCTGACCCAGTGCTGGGTACTGTCTGCCCCCAGCACCAGTCCCGGGCAGCAACAGCAGTTTCCTGTCATCTGGCACAGATCTGGGGACCTGCACCCCTGGGAGGAGTCTGACACAACCCTGCAGTCCTCCCAGGGGTGCATGCCCCTGAATCTGTGCACCAGGTGACAGGAGGCTGCTGCTGCCAGCAAGTGTCATGAGTTTTGCTTTTTGAAGTTTGAGGTGCAGTTTCCAGGAAACCTCTGCATCTATCTCCTTGAAACTTGGCATACTTCATGCTATCAGAAGGAGCTACCATCTCTGCAATTGTGGTCTGAATAAGGCAAGAAATGACAAAGTTTTAGGCATTTTCATGATTCCCCATTATAGCCTATGGGCGAAACATCAAAATGCATTGAAACAGCGAAACAGTTTCAACAAAATGAAATGGGACAGTGCTTTGAAATTAAACAAAATGACAAAATGAAACACTGTCCTTTCAAAACAGTGAAAGAGATGTTGAAATGAAATGATGGTGTTTTGCACATCCCTAATATCCATGCTTTTCAATCAAATTTACTGCATTACTGGGTCAATCATTTTTCTGCCATTTTTCTGTCATGAGTCTGACAGATGTAAGGTATCTCTAAGAGCAATTCTAATAAATGAAGAAATGAAGCCCACATTGTGCACTGGTTAACATATATGCATAGCATGAGGCAATGGAAGTGTGAATTATTTCAGGGGAAATCACACATGTACAATTGACCTGAGTCTAGATGTAGTTTTGTATCAAGTGTTCTTGGAAAGGAAATTTAAATTAACATTTATAGAATAATTTGTTGGATGAGTTTGGGAGTGTAAAGAATGTTATCAGTGATGAATTGTTGGATATGTGATAGGGCCCAGCTTCCAGCTGGTCAAGAGATGAATATTCTTTCACAAATCAGGAAAAAGAAAAATTGACAACAAAATGAAAAGTATCAAGTAGGCAATGTGAAAAACAAAAAGTCTTATTTGTATGGAAAGCTATTAATAATTGGGCTGGCTACTGATAGGTGGATCACTGCTGACTAAATTGGGGCACATGATTTTCACACTGCAAGAAACACCTGAGAACAGAGATCTGAGGGCCAGTTTTACAGTGATAGAATAGAAGGACTAGGTTACCCAAAACAGGGTATGATTTATCATTAAGGTAACAGAATTTGTTCCTGAGTGTCCTTTGGCCTCTTTACATACACACCCAACTTGAGCATATATTGAGTACAAGCAAGCAGAATTCATGCCTTCCACTCTAGGTTTGTCTTTCTAGCTCATGTATACATAGAAATCTGTCTTCATATGTTTGAGAATTTCTGTCTGAATCTCCAAATCTTCCATGTTCAATAGCTGTATATGATCTTGTATATAAGATTGCAGAATTACAAGCACTTTGACAGAGGAACTGCCTCTTTATTCCATTTCTATAATGTGTTGTGTTGAATTTTGGTCAATGACTGAAGTTTATAGGCTTCATAATAATATAAATAATAAGTGATTATTAATAGAGTCAGTCACAAAATTGATGTTTTCTCTCCTTATAATAGATTTTGATTTCATATTGAAGGAAAAAATTAAAAATGCCCAAAACATCCAAAATTAGAAAATGAAAACTATATAATACCAAATTGGAAAAAAAATGGTATAAAAACTGTCTAGGAAAAAATATTGGAAACTCATTCTTTCTACTAGAAGCTACTTTTAAAGTAAAACCTACATGACCAATCTGATTCAGTTCATCAATCAAAGGAAGCATGCAGGCATGTGTGAGTGTATTTGTGTAACAAAAGTTAAAACGTAAGAGAGATGTTTGTATATTATGATAATTTTGTGTGTGTGAAATTCCATAATTTTGCATGGTGCTTCATAGGGTGGATACTTGAGCTAATGGGTTTATAAAATGAATTAAACTGAGAGAAAAGAAAGGGAATAAGCCTGGGAATGGGTAGAACTAGCAGATTGGAGAAACATGCAGAATAAAAATAATACGAAATATTTATTTCTTTTCTTCTTTTGTTCTCTCTAATGTTTTAAAGGAGATGAAGGTCAAGAGAAAGAATCCAGTAGTGTATGAGTAGGAATCATTAATGTAAAGTCAAACATTAGAAATAGGTCTTGAAAAAGCAGCTGAATGAGAAAATTGAAGACACTTTATATGCAGGAAGAGTCAGGAAGTGGTATGAAAGCAAGAGCCAAACGAGTAACATGGGGAAGTGGAGAAGGAGGATATGAGTGGACAGAAGGAGGGCTACAGACATAGCATGACCCTTGAATTTTAGTAACCGAGATTACGGGATACTGGCACCATTGACTTCACTAAAATGTTGCCTTTGATTTCAATAGGGTTTGGATATCATCAGTAGTACAACGGTGGGTGAGGAGGAGGAGCAGGAGAGGAGTGACTAGGGCGCCTTTTGTATGTGTGGAGATGGGGGTGGGGTTGAGATGGTGGGGGTGGATGTAAAATAGTAATGACTTTAGCAGCGACTGATTGCATCACTTCAGTCAACAGTACACCAGCCAGCAGTATCCCAGGCATTGCATGGCTGACCCAGACCTGGAGCTCCCCAGATATGCCTTTGGATATCACGTTGTATCAGGATAAGTGAATAGATTTGATTAGAGTCTTGATGTGTGGAGAGGTAAAGATGAATGTTGTGTCAGAAATGACCCTGAAAAAGTGTTCCCTTATGCCTAGTAGAACAGTAAGTTGACCAGATATGGAAAAAAGGGGGATAGGTGGGAAAAAAATATCCCTGTTCAGTCAAAGGAAGATACATACTTGTAAGAAGTTACCAGAAAGACAAGAAGGGATACTAGATTGAATGTGCTCAGGCAGGAAAGATAAGATAGCTAAAGCTGAGTTTTTGGAATAGTCAGGGTAGAAGAAGTTTCATTAACAGGTGAGCCCTGTCACCTCTGCAGGTAAAGGTAGAAATGAGGAACTAGAAGTGATCACAAACACATCTTTAAGATTGCTAACTGATTAAAAAAAGCATGGGGAGCAGATACACTCTAACTTCTCAGGCAGCTATAATACATTTTATTATTAAACTTCTTTTTCAAAAGAAAAATGTAATTGCTTGAGTTTTAAAACAATATATATACATCTATCTTTGTCTGCAACCTTAATTAAAAAAAAGTAAAAGTATTAAATCAAAATATTAGATTAAGAATAAAAAATTGGTAAATTTATCTCCCTTTGCCATTATAATAACTCTTACCTGACATTAAAAAGTTCCTTAGCAGTCATTATGAATACTGTGTGAATATGAATCACTTCCATGATATTGGATCAACAGCTTTATGTTAATGGAGCCATGAAGAAAGATAGTCTTGAAAGAGTGAAGTGCTTATGAAATCTGCCAAGTGGAAAGCTCTTAAGGCTGAGGTCCTTTATATCTATGGAATGGATGCTGTTAGCAGAATCTTTTGCTGTATCAATAATGGTGTGATCTCTGAAAGAAGCTGTCCATAGCATTCTGTAATATGTCCGATCTTTCTCTTTCTTACAACCAAAAATCAAATTACCCATTGTCTGTTGATGTAAAAAGTTTTCATTTAGATCCTTCAACTCTACTGCTCAGTAGAAAACTACTAAATGCTAAACCCTACAACCATGAAGGAAGCAATATCCTAAATGAGCCTTTGTGATCCATCATACGTTCAGCACCACATTTAAGGTCCACATAGGGAATTGTGTATCATCATCTCAACAACTTCTGTGCTGCTGGTTTCAAGAAGTAAGAACAGACTGGCAGAACATCTTGTCCCACTTTGAACTGTAATGACATGAGGAATATTGGAGCTTACATGAGTTGAACAGTTCTGGGATCTTATTGTGGTTTAATCTGTTTTTGAAATTTCATATCTTTGTTTTCAGTAAAATGACTTAGTTGCAAGTATAGAACATGCACAGTGCATGAGGCAAAGGGCCAGATGATTTTCTGAATAGCTCAGATTTACCTGAAGTACAATACATCTAACATGGAAGAAAATTAATTTGTAGCAGATTTAACTGTTGGTGTTTGAGGTCTTTTTAATTTATTAATTTAGAGTTAATTGCAGAAACTGGAAGGTACCACATGTCTTTGTTAAGCATATTACTGCGTACAGTTCTCTGTCTGGATTTTCCCATAGTTTGTTCACTAGTAAGTTAACACATGTGACACAACAGATTACAGTATTAGATCTGTTAATTTTGGCAAGGTATTTCTCTTCTAACAAGCAGATTATGACATACCCCTCTCCTGATCAGCATACTAGGGAACAGCTCTCTTATTTGTACTTGGTAACTTTTGGAAGTTTACTGAATTTACATATCATCTTTAATTGGAAGAAAGAAACATTTAATATGACATACTTTCCCCTTATCCACTATTCAGTTTTGGAAATTTGTCAACATACTAGAATTCCCTTGGTTTCCCCCAAAAATCTAATAATTGCTGGATGTGTATAAAGGAACATTTCTTCAGACAAAAATGTCATATATGAAAGCAGTGTTCTTTTCAGTTAATCTAAAATGATGAGTCCTTATTTTGGCAAACCCTCTGCTGCAGATATATGCAATATCATAGGAAAACAAATCAGTCCCACAATAACAGGTATAATGTTCCTCTACCTACATTTTGGCTTAAGGCAGCAGTTATATATCTTTTAACTTATAGAATTGCTGAGTCACTGCTACAAAATATGGGATTAAAAGCTAGGTTTTCAAAGAAACATAGAGATATCCAATTGGCATTGAAATTTTATTGGGGATTGGTTTCCCAGATTACTATAGGTTACTCTGAAAACTTCTGAACTCTGAAGCTGCCTATACACAAGTATATTGAGACTCGTCTATTATTAGACCAACAAATTTTTTGCAAAAAAGAAATCTTTAATTGCAAGCTTTTGGACACAAACACCTTTCCTCAAGCATTAGAAAAAAAGATTGTAAAAGTTCTCCTGGATAGAAATTAAAGTTCATATTTCATAGTATTTCACAAAGGAGTCAATATGGAAAACTCCTTGGGGTAGTCAGCCCATAACTGGTATGAAGACTCTTACCTCCTGTGAGGATTGGTGATGATGCAAATTACCTTGAAACAAAGGCAGGAGCAGGATCTCAGGTTTCAGGCGGTCACAACTGCTTCCTGCTTGGGAAAATACAAAGATTTCTTTTTAGCAAAAATCTTGTTGTTCTAATGAAAGATATCATCTCAACTACAAGTCCTGATTGCCTTTTCCTCTAAACCAATACAGCTACAACCTGGATACCTGTACACAAGTGTGGAGTTGCTCTGATGTGCTGCAATTTCAGCATGTCAGAGTAGACTCGCTTAATTGAGTCTGCTGGAGCATGGCAGCATGTATCTCTTGTGTCTTGTATATCAGTGTCCCCATGCTTAAAAATGACAGTGGCAGTGCTTGAACTAAAGCTCATTGGATGAGCTTTAGTTCAAGCACCTCCACCATCATTTTTATGCATGGGGACACTGATACATGAGACATGGCAGTGTATTAATTAGAGTGGCTTTGAGAGCCACTCTAAAGCACTATCCTCTCCCCACCTGTGGAGTACACGTAAAAGCACCATGAATATCTAAGAGCATAACTGCAAGTAACCAGGTTTGAAAACAGTTTTAATCATCTTTAGAAAACAAATTACGATTTTTCTAGAAAAGAGAAATATTTCTAATTTGGGAATAGTATTCATATCGTCAGCCCATTGGAAGGGCCAATCTTTTCCTCAGTTGGATACCTCTTCATTTTAGTTGGTTCTTCACTTTGTTAGTTCTAAACCAAGTTACACCAGATGTTGATACTGAAATGGGAGATCATACAATAATGTCCTATTAGATTTGTAAGCATCTTGAAAAGCATTTGAAAATATTTAGACTGATTTGAACATATTGTAGGAATTTCTTATTCAGCATTACATTTTCCCTAAGCACATAACAATTATATATATAATACAATTATATTATATCACCACGTAGGCAAATGTAAGTAATAAAAACATGGAAAATGTACTTCTCATCATGTTAAACAACAGAGTAACATGGAGGTTGAATCAAAGTAAATAACAGGGCGACTATATGGCTTTGGAAATAAACTGCTATAGGCCTGTGCAAAGTGGCTAGTATTCACTTCAGATTCGGATTCAGCTGATTTGAGGGACAGTGATTCAATTTGGTGATTCGAATCACTGTCCCAGATTGATTAGGCTGAATCTGATTTGGAGATTCAGTGACCACCGAATCTCTGAGTCAAACAGGCCCCATCCTCTGCCTGCTAGATCAGCTCTGTTAATGGCTGACCCGCCCGGCCCCAACATCCCACTGGGTCAACATCACTGGCTTCTGCCAGGAGGGGGGTGCAATCCCTACTGCCTCATGCTCATTGGGGGGCTCTGCCTCAAGCCCCCATCCCCTGCTTGCTCTTCCAGCCCCAGCATCCCAACTTTTATTTTTTTTTAAAGTCACACACTCACTGTTGCTGCCAGGAGGCCAGGTGATCCCTGCTCCCACCCCCCCCTCACTGCCCTACACAGCATGGAGGGCTGTTCCATGAGCCCCTAGCCTTACCCACTCGCCCAGCCCCCCCAAGCTCCCAGAAGTCCCAACAGCCACTGCAGTGTTGCAGAGCCCGCCCCCCACATCACAGGCAGTGGGGGGCAGCGGGATTTGCCCCCTGCCATCTGGCAGCAGGGGGTGAATGCAGGGCTTCTTTTTTTTTTTTTAAGTGCTGGGACTCTGGGGCTGTATGGGGCACTTATTGATGTGGCTGGGAGAGTGGGTGGAGGTTGGGGGGTACTCGGGGACCTAGGGGAGCAGACAGAGACTGGGGCCTGGGAGGGGTCCCCCCATGGTCAGCTTCCCTCTCTTCCAGCCACTGCCAACTCCTACTTACTGGCTGAGAGTCCAGGCCCAGCTCCCTGCAGTGATGAGTGGGGATTCTCTGAAACTCTCTGAATATTTTCTGAATTAATTCAGAGTGCTTCAAATTGATGTGGACTTTTTCATTCACCTCCCAATTCAATTTGGATTTGGAGATCCATCTGCTGAATCAAGTCAAGTCTTCTCTGCATAGAATCAGCACCATTCCTACATTCTAGTGAGTAACAGTGATTACCTTTTCATCTAAAGATAATATAATCTAACAGCAATTTTAGTACGGGAAAAGAACTGAGTCTTAAAATCCAACCCTTTTTTAATTATCTCTAGGCAGTGAGAAACTGTACATTTCAGGGCTTTTAGGGTTCCTGTCACTGGTCATTGATGTGCTAACCTTAATTTGAACTTGTTAACTTCAACATGTAATATCAGCCTAGACTGCATATAAGTTCAAGTCTCAGTGTTCAAATTTGCACGATGCAAATGTATCAGTTATTCTTCAGATCACATAGTAATCACTGAGTGATTTATAGAAAGAATGTGTACATACAAATGTGAATCTGTACATGTTTCTTTCTAACTTCACTTTCATACTTAATAAATAAGAATAATATTATAGGAACTAGGGCCAGAATGTTTAAAAATAGGTGCCTAAAATCAAACCTACAGATTCTTATTATGGCACCTAGGGGCTTACATTCACTTAGTTAAAATAAGTGGGAACTACATTTTTAAAAACTGAACACCTCCTTTAGGTACCAGAATAAAGATTCAGGTTAACTTGGTCCATCTCCCTAAACTCAGTACCCTAAAGTCCATGAGAGCAGCTGGAAGTCTCAATGGCTTCATTAGGATTGATGGTTGCTCATTACTTGTGAAATTGCACCTGGTTTGGCTTATAATTATGGATTAGACATTGACTTTTTGCACCTCTGTTTAAAAAAATGCTGGCTTCAGACATCAGTCTCTTTCTAAAAAAGTCTTAATACTAAATAGTATTAGTTTATTAGCATAGTATAGTAGTCACTCCAGGTTCAAAAATGGATTATTGGTGGGTTGTTTTACATTCAGAATGATCTTAGATTCAGGTAAATACAGTACTAAATGAACTTTCGGACAATAAAGAAACATGAAAACATTATTGGTTACTGTTTTGGGATGAGGCTACATACACTTTCAGAAATTCTTTGCCCATTATTCTACCTTTTAGCTACCACCAAGGTTCTGATGATAACCTTTAACATTCTGTAGTACTAATCCAGTTTTCTCAAATCAGGCAAATTCTAAGCTTCTTCAAGAAAGGTCAATAACATAAAATTCACTACCTGGGATCATTATATGGGATCTACCACATTATGTGTACTTGTGTTGAGCCTTAATTTGACATATTCATATTTTTTGGTTTACTTGTTACACACTTATTTGTTGTTATCTGTCTCTAAAGTCATCGATGCAGATAACAAAGGAAAGGGAGAAAATCATGTTTATCATCATCTGTTCATTCAGAGAAAATTTGACCAGTCTCGAACCTCAACCAAACACAGCTCTCTTATCATAATGATATGAGTTGCCTTATTCTTCTCAGTGCAATATTTGTTTTTCTCCCAATATTCTTCATCTTGATGATATTTTTACAATCCTCTATTTGCAACAAATGTAAGAGGAAAGTAAGCTTCTCTTCCCTAGCAATGAGGAAGTAGTAGTGGAAGTTAAAACAGATACTACCAACAATGTATCACATGATTATCTAGAGAACTAAATGTTGAGGGGTGGAGGTAGAAGAGAGGAGAGAGCAAAGTGTACTAAATTATTTAATAAAAGGAGTACTAAGGCAGAAAAATACCCAGGCTTCAGGGCAGATCCAAAGAGAATTATGATTGAAATTTTCAAAGAAGCCTAAAAAATTAGTTTCCATGTTCCACTTTATTTCAGTTGGATTAGATCTCTATTTCCCTTAGGGCCTTGTTACAGGGAAATTTTGGGTAGCTTCTGGAGTGCTTAACACCTGGATTATCTGCACATTAACACCTGGAAATAGTTTTAAGAACTTGTTAGGCAACTCAAAGTTACCTAACTGCTTTCTTACCTGTAGAGCAGGATTACCTCTGAAATATGTTATCCAGTTCATGTTACACTAAGGTGTAGCCACTGTAGGCTATATCTTAGTGTAAATATAGCCCACCCACTTCCCCTTCTCCACTTGCTAGATCAGGCCTATTGTCTCCCACCCCCATGCCCTCCCCAGCACCCCTTATCCCCATTCACAGGGGTTCCTCCTTCTCCACTTACTTGTGGCTGCCTGTACTGTCTAGCCTGGGGGATCAGGCAGAGAATAGGTAACCTCCTTGCCTGGACCCACTTCTGCTGCCGCTCTCTGGGCTATCCTGAAGTGTGACTGCTCTAAACCTGAACTAGCACTAACACCAATCAACATTTATGCGGTTCACAGTGTAAGTTATAACAAAGCCCTTAGGTTTGTTAAAATTCTCAAAGAGATCACTGATTTCCCTGGGCATGGGAGATCAGTTGTTCTTGTTGATAATAAAAGTTGGTCTGAGGTCTAGTATGAGTACTGCTGACTTTAAAACAGTGTTTGAGTTCCTAGATAGCTAGAATATCCAGCCACATTAATCAGCAATGTCTGTCCAAGATAATTTTTTTTTTTGTCCTCTCCAGTGGGTTATTGCCACAACCACTTTTGTAATTTCTGGGCTAGATAACAGCCTTTTTTTTTTTTTTTTTTTGCCTGTGGCTAATGTTGAAGGCCTCCTGAGCTACTGCAATATGTCACTTCCTACTTTGAGAAGGGCATACTGAAAGGAGTGTGTGTTTCATGGGCTACCTATTTCTTTCAGGTAAAATTCATAGTTTTGGTTGCCTTCTGTAAAGTGCTAAATGGTCTGCTCTGGCAATAGCTTGCAGACTGTTTTACTTTGTCTGACCAGTTTGTAGTTCCCTGAATCCTCCTTCTTCCCTTTCTTAAAGATGGGCACTATATTTGCTTTTTTCCAATCATCCGGGACTTCTCCAGATCACTATGGGTTTTTCAAGATGATGGCCAGCAGGTCTGCAATCACATTGGCCAATTTCCTCAGCACCCTCAGGTGAATCTCATCTAGCCCCATGGACTTGTACATATCCAGCTTTTCCAAACAGTCCATAACCTGTTCTTTTGCCACTATCATCTTCTCACCTCCTCACCAGACCATGATGCTAGTTGCAGTAATCAAGAAGCTGACCTTGCCTGTGAAGACAAAGGTGAAAAAGTACTTAAGCCTTTTTTGTACCAGTCACTAGGTTGCCTCCCCATATTAGTAAAGGACTCACACTTTCCTTGGTCCTCCTCTTGTTCTGATACTTATAGAAACCTTCTTGTTACCATTCATGTCCCTTGCTAACTGCAACTCCAGTTGCACTTTGGCCTTCCTGATTTCATCCCTGCATGGTGAAGCAATACTTTTATACTCCTTTCTAGTTGTTTGTCCAAGTTTCCACTTCTTATATGCTTCCCTTTTTATATTTTAGCTTACTGAAGAGTTCCCTGTTAAGCCAAGCTGATCTTCTGCCATACTTGCTAGTCTTTCTACATATTGGGATGGTTTGTACCTGTACCCTCAGTAAGGTTTCTTTAAAGTACAGTCAGCTATTCTGGACTCCTTTCCCATCAGACTGGTTTCCAAGTACATCTTGCCCATTTGTTCCCCGAGCTGAAGTCTGCTTTTCTGAAGTCCAAGGTCCTTACTCTTTTGCTCTCTTTTCTTTCTTTCCTCAGCATTTTGAACTCAATCATTTTATGGTCACTGCTGCTCAAGTTGTCATTCACTACTACATTCCCTACTAATTTTCTCATTTGTGAGCAGCAGGTCAAGAAGAGCACACCCCTAATTGGCCACTTCAGCACTTCCATCACTCTCCAAAAACTTACTGGATTGCTTGTGCACTGCTGTATTGCTCTCCCAGCAGGTGTCAAGGTGACTGAGGTCCCTCGTGACTACCATGGCCTGTGATCCAGAAACTTCTACTAGCCATCTGAAGAAAACCTTATCCATCCATCCTCCTGGTCTGGTACTGTATAGCAGATACCCACCATGACATAACCCTTGTTGAAATGTCTGTCCTTCCTGAACAGTTTACACCCATCCATGGCAGTGTTCCAGTCATGCAAGCTATCCTACCAAGTCTCTGTTATTCCAGTCATGTCATAGTTGACTGTGTAAGGATTTCTAATTCTTCATGCTTGTTTTCCAGGCTTAATGCATTCATGTACAGGCAGCTGAAGTAACTAGCTGATTGCCCTGCTTTCTCAGGAACAACAAGGAAGCCTCTTCTGTTGCCCCTTCCCCTTTGTACTTCCTCCAGGTCTCCCATTTTGCCACTTACCTCAGGGCTTCAGTCTCCATGCCATGGTAAACCTAGTTTAAAGCCCTGCTCACTAGCTTAGCAAGCCTTTCTGTGAAGATTTTCTTCCCTCTCTTCAACAGGTGGACCCTACCTCTTCCTAGCAATCCTTCTTGAATATCATCCCATGGCATAAAAAGCCAAAGCCCTGCTCATGACACCATATGTGTAGCCATGCATTGATCTGTAGGATATATCTGTAGCCATGCTCCTGCATGGCCCTTCTTGACTGGAAGGATTGAGGAGAATACCACCTGAACCTCTGTCCCTTTTATCCTTGCACTCAGAGCTTGATCTTTGGAAAACTAGGGGCAAACAGGGGCAGCAAACAGGGAAAGCAGTTTGTTGGGAGCAAGAGGAGGAAGTGGAAGGGGAAGAGGAAGAGAAGTTAGGCACCGGATGCTGGCCCAGGAAAGTAAGTGACTCACTCAGGGCTGCCTGTATGTTTAGATTGCTAAGTGTTTGTTTTGTGGGCCGTGTGCTTTAGGCACCTGCTCTGAGAAGCTGGGAATGTTGTTAGCTGAGTGATTGCTTCCTGTGCCTGACAACAGTCCTTATGAGAGGACAGACCCAGTTCAGAGCCAGCAGAGTATAACAGGAGACTCCCTGAGTGACCAGGGAGGAGTAAACAGGGGCAGCAAACAAGGTATGGGAGAAAATGGTTTCCTGTGCAGCTTTATAATCATGTGGGCAGTGTAGCAGTGACTGGAAGTCACTGGGTGTTTATACACATGCTCCAGGAGGCAGAAGAAGGGCTCCAAGAGCTGTGCTAATTAAAAGCACCTAGAGTATCATATGTATCAGTGTCCATGCACTAAAAAGTGTGTGTGGGGGGTGGTGCTTTGAATTAGAAAAGTTCATTGAGCGAGCTTTAATTTAAAGTGTCTCACTTCCATTTTTCAGTGCAAGGATGTTGATATCCCCGACTGAACAAGAAGGAGCAATTAGGGACAGACAGAGAGGATAAGGCTGGACTATTCAATGAGTTTTTTGCCTCAATGTTCTTGCACAGTGGTCAAGATAAGTCTCCTAATGGGTTCTTAGTGGGCATCAGAGGGACACCAGCCCACCAATTGATAACACTGACTTGGTGCACAGTGATTTGGATGGACTGGATGTGTTTAAGTCAGCAGACCCGGATGAGCTTCATCCAAAAGTACTGAAGAAATTGGCCAGTGTCCAAGCAGGACCACTGGTATAGCTGTTTGAGCACTTGTGGTGCTCAAGTTGGGTCCTGGAGAACTGCAAAAGGGCCAATGTGGTCCCTATTTTCAAGAAGGGGGGGAAGGAGGATCTGAGTAATTATAGGTCAGTCAGTCTCACCTCTATCCTTGGAAAGGTCTTTGAAAAGATTTTGAAGGATCGTATTTGTGGCAGTCCAGTGGGAAAAATAATGAAGTAGGGCAACCAGCATGGATTTGTAGTAGATCATGCCTGATCAATCTGGTTTCATTTTGACAGGATCACAAAATGTTTAGATGCAGGAGTAGAAGTGGACATCATTTTCTTGGATTTTAGCAAGGCCTTTGATATGGTATCTCATCCCATTCTCATAAATAAAATAAGATCCTGTGACATAGATGTTTACATGATCCAGTGGGTGGCAAATTGGCTTAGCGGTTGCACCCAGAGAGTTGTAGTAGATGGGTCATTATCAACCTGGAAGGGTGTGGGTAGTGGAGTCCTGAAGAGTTCGACCCTTGGACCTATACTCTTCAGTGTTTTCATCAGTGACTTGGATGTGAGTGTTAAGTGTACTCTGTCCAAGTTTCCAGATGACACTAAATTGAAGTGCACATTCCAAAGGTTAGGGAGTGATTGCAGGCAGACCTGGATAGGTTTGAAGTGGGCAGTACACAATAGGATGCAGTAAAACAAGAACAAGTGCAGAGTGCTGCACCTAGGGTACAAAAATATCCAGCACACCTACTGGCTGGGAAGTGACCTTCTTAACAGCACAGAAGCAGAAAGGGATCTCAGATTCATGGTTGACTCCAAGATGAACATGAGTCATCAGTGTGATGAAATCATCAGCAAAGCTAACCACACTTGCATGGTTAGGGGCTTACAGGACAATCCCTATGAGGAAAGACTGAGAAACCTGGACCTCTTCTGCCTCCGCAAGAGAAGGCTGAGAGGTGATCTTGTGGCTGCCTACAAATTCATTAGGGGGATGCACCAAAGGATTGGAGATGCTCTGTTTACCAGGACATCTTTTGGGGTAACAAGGAACAATGGTCACAAACTGACAGAGAGCAGATTTAGGCTGGGTATCAGGAAAAACTTCTTCATGGTAAGAGTGGCCAAAATTTGGAATGGACATCCAAGGGAGGTGGTGCTCTCCCCTACCTTGGGGGTCTTTAAGAGAAGGCTGGATAGGCATCTGGCTGGGGTTATCTGACCCCAGCATTCTTTCCTGCCTAGGCAGGGGGTCAGACTTAATGATCTGTTGAAGTCCCTTCTGACCCTAGCATCTATAAATCTATGAATTTATATACATGATGCTGGAGTCTGTTGAAGTATAGTAATGCTCCAGCAGACTTGATTAATCAGTCTCCAGCAGAATCAATTAATTGAGTCTGCTCCAGTGCACTATCATTACAGTGCATTGGAGCAGCCTCTCTGCCTCTCTGCACTTGTATATGGGCCCACTGCTGCTCCTGTGCATGGCAGCAGTCCTGAGCACTTTTGGACTATAGTAACATGGCTAATGTTTGAAAAACACACATTTTAATAAATCCTCACTTGTGTTTGGGCCTGATTTGCAAATATTTTTGTAGTTAAACGAGTGATTTCTGTATGTAGGATGAATCCTGTTTACTGCAACCACATTCAGGAGGCAGGAACAATTAAAATAAACTGTCTCATTGCAATATCCACTTGCAAATGAACAGAACCAATCCTGTAAATATTTGCCACATGATTAACGTTACACAAATGAGTATTCCTTCAACCTAAATGTATATGATTGTAGTGTGGGGAGTCTGAAAATGTGTACTGTAATTTAAAGTGTGTTACTGAATACTTGTGTCAGTAAAAGAGTGTAATAGCCTTCAGAAGACTTGGATATGGTTGAAACTCTTACGGCAGGATTTTGGGATATCTTTTCTTGAGAAAAAGTTTTCAATATGTTCAAGGCTTTTGTGCTTTCATACACATTGCACGCACCCTTATGTTTGTACTTAGATAGCCTTCCTCTATAATCAAAACCATATTTTGATTAAATAAACCGACCACAGTATACTCTACTTCCGTCTACCCTTGAAGACCCCTCAGAATACTCAGCTAATAAATCTTGCTAAGTGGTGTTATCCATAAGAAACACACCACATCTGTTCCCCAGAGTCTGGACTTCTTTCCTAATCTCCTTTGGGTGTAATTTCAAGGTGATGAGCTTCATCTATAAACTCCTATCTGATTTAAGTTCTGCCTACCAGTGAGACTGTTTCTCTGTATGCATCTCCCTGGTATCAGAAAGCAAATCCAGTTTATAGATTAAAATACCTCAGGACTAAAAAGCAGGATTTTCTTAATGGAGACCTAACAAACTACATTCATTCTAGATTCTGTTGACTTTCATGCCACAGCAAAAGGACTGTGTATTCATTCCTGTTTTTTTCCTGGTGCGGGTAGGGGTGGGGAACAAGGATACAAGGAGCCTAAAAAACTATTTGCAGGAGAATCCACTGCATGTTAATGAGTTATTTATTATCATATGGCTATTTATATGTGCTTAGTAGGGCTGTGTAAAGCTTCAGATCACGATTCAAATCTGGAGATGATTTGGATGATTTGGAGGCTGAATCTGTTAATCTGAATCAAATTTCTGGAGGCTTTAGACTTTCTGAATCAATCTGGAGCTTCCGAATTGATTTGGAAAGATATGGCGATGCAGAGATTTGGCCATCAGGTATAGTGAGGAAACAACTGAATAGCTATAACTTTGTTGTCTTTTGGCTGATTCACATGAAACATGTAGAGATGGTAGCCTCTGCTGAGCACATGATGCTCGCCAATCTTCAAGGTGATAAGAGCAGGGGTTTCTGGAAAACTGCACCTCAAATCCTGAAAGCAAAACATGTCACATGTGTGTGTTAAGCTAGAGTGGGGTGAAAACTGCAGAGATGGTAGCTCTTACTGAGGCCACAAACCCCAACAAGTTTCATGGCAATAGGTGCAGGGCTTTCTGGGAAATTGCACCTCAAACTGCTGACAAGCAAAACTAATGAAATAGGTGACACTATGTGTGTGTTAAGGCACTGGGGAGTGAACACTGCAGGAATGGTAGCCCCTGCAGAGGACACAAAGCCTACCAAGACTCAAGGAGATAGATGCAGGGGTTTGTGGGAAACTGCACCCCAAATTCTTCAAAGCAAAACTCATGTCATGTGTATGTGTTAAGCCACAGTGGGGTCAAAACTGCTGAGATAGTGTTATGCTCCAGCCCAAGTCTGAATTCGTTGCCCGGTATGCATGAGCCAGTACGAATACCTGTTGGAAGTTTGAAAGAAAAAAAGCTTTTATTGCTAGCAATAAAGGTGCAAGGTAGCAAGCACACCAAAAACTATTTCTAAGCATCTTTTATACTAAAA
>JAGPOW010002742.1:51460855-51480205 GCA_030014935.1 Caiman crocodilus
TAAATGATGTAAAGAGTTCCCTACTGAGCATGTCTCTTTTCCATGTACTTCATTTCCATACATGTATGTTTCATTAGCATACTTTCTCCCCTCCTAGGGATGTGTTTTTTAGTATTATAATAAGCCCCTAATGAGCCCTTTCACCTATTTTCTAGTGTATTTCGCTGTTTATCTTTGAGGCCCTTGGTCTGGTACAGCCGTCTTCTCCTTATCATTGCAGATGGGCATAATTTATAAAACAACCTTCCAGTCTTGCTGTGTATTCTGTCTCGGGAGGATGGCTCAAGGCCATTTATTAGGCCTTTAGACAAAAATGGCTCAGTTATTCACAACAAAAGGAGGTTTTCCTGATATATGTTACTGTAACTGAGAGGTGAACTGAATAAAAGAAGTGTGACTAGCTTATATTAAGAACCAGGGAAGTTAAATAAATACTGCATAAAGCAGAGTGCATCATGAATGACAGAGGTATGAAGACCTATGTGTCCTAGGAGAAATTAATACAGATACTACTGACTTCTCTAGGACTTGCTGACAGGTCTCCATAAAACATTAAGTGACTATATGGAACTTTGAATGCCAAATTAGTGCAGTTTCTTGGATATATACAAAACCCTTTTCCTCACTAATTTGTACTCAATGGGTACAACTATACATGCTCCCCAAAGTGCATATGTTTCTTTGGGGGCATAGCAAGGAAACTCATCATTATGGTGATGTAGCATCAGCATTACAGCTTGCATCCACCAGTGTTATGTCACTGTACTGATGAGCCATGTTACTGTAGTGGATCACTATAGTGATGTAGAATTATGTATAGACATGCCCAACACATAGTTTACACTTCCCTTTCCTTGACATTGAAATTTATTCATCTGATACCTATCAAGTGGTTCCAAATGTACGCCTATGTAACTAGGATGACTCACCACCTTTGCTGTGTTCAGCCCCAAAATGTCTCATCAAAATGTTGTCATGGCCAATTAATTAATTAATGTTTGTAAAATGTTCTGACATCCTTAGATAAAAGTTGCTTTATAATTTAAAGTACTACTTATCAATACAGGGAGAATAGAAGCAATAATCTTACATAGAACATCAAAGTAAGGTAAATCATGGTGCATGGTTCTTATTGTCAGCATTTTTCAATGATAGCATTTAAGATGAGTTTTATTGATTGTGCTTTGATCTGCAGCTAGAAAGTTTCCTGTGTCATTTTTCTTCCAGTCAAATGCACCACTGAGACCAGGGGCTGGCAACCTTTATATAAGCGCTCCCCAGTTCTTGCAACCCACTCAGTGCTACAGATCTCCCATCCCTCACTATCCCCCAGCTCAATGTAGCCCCCTATGAAACATGTGGCAGGAGACAATTTTAAGTGAGCAGATGACAGTGTTTGAGGAGAAAGAAGCTCTTTTCATGGAGCTAGGATCACATAGGGGTCTCTGCAAGAGCAGAGAGAAAGGGGATTAGTCAGTCATTAGTAAAGTAAGTAATGAGGAGCACAGACATATCTAATAGATAGGCTACAACAGGGGATAAGTATGCTGTTAGTAAACCAGGGACCAGATTGTGGACCAGATCCCATCTCTTCACAGGATGAATCCAGCCTGTAAGCCATAGGTTGCCAACTCATAACTTAGACTTCATTATCAAACCATCTTGTTCAATAATTTTTCTTTTTAATTTTTATTGTCTAAATATGGAATCATAACCATAGTAACCCTTATTATTGATAATGCAAATAATGTGCAATGACCAATTTAACTTCTCCCTCTTCACAGTTACTCGATAATATTACTTTAATTCTGAATATACCAGCTAGCTGAACTTCCTGACCACAGGCTTATCTTTCAGTGTGTGCATAACCACTCTCACCAGAACAGCCTGAGAGTCACCATTCATGGGAAATGGATTTTTGATTGAGAGTCAGTACATGAAAGAGAAATGTTCAATAGGTGAATTCTCAGTCAAAATACACATGCCCCTGTACTCTCATGTTACAGTAGGATCTGTGTGGCTTAAATGGGGTTTGGTCTTTATTACTATTTGCTATTATGGCAATAACAGTATTATGGGCTATAACAAATGCTTTCCTACATGTTAAGCATGTGGTTGCAGTACTACTGCTTACATCTAAATAGTGACTGGTTGGCTGGTTTGATACCCATTCCCTGCACATTCCAAGTCATTATTTCATGGCATTTTGCCAAGGTTAACTGACAGAATTGGTTGCTTCTTATTTCAGACTTAGCAAGATTTTCTTCTTGGTGACTATTCATAGGATGCACCCTTAATGCACTTCCAAGAAAGTACCTTGTCATAGAGCTTTTCTATCATGCTCTGGTATGAGCCAAAGGCTTTATTATGTGTTTTACATTTGTTCCCAGCTGCATAGCTTCAGAAGTTAGACAGTTCCTTCTACTATGTACTAATATAGATTCCACTTGGGTAATGTTCTTCAAGGAGATGTTCAGAGAGCATATAACCTAAAAATGCTGTTGATGTAATTATGACCTTTACTAACAGAACTAAAAACTCACATAGCAAAGAAAGTATGAACTACAAAGGTAGTGCAGTGTAATTAACTATTCCTTAATTAATTTGACACATATTTGGATTGATGGAAAGCTTTGTTGTGAGTAATCCTTATAAAATTGATCAGTACACATCGTATCTACTTGTGAAGGTGATTACTTTTTCTCTCTCTAGAGTCATGGAAGAAGTCTGGTCTGCACATACACATTGCCAGTCATTTCATAACATCTGATGAAGTAGAAGGTTGTCTATGAAAGCTCATGCCTCCCTGAATCGTTTAGAATGAAATTATAGTTGGTGTAATTGAGAGCTGGATTTACTGTGAATTAATTAAAATCAACTATGAAAACCATATAAGTGCATTTTAAAGGTTTTCTTTTCTTCTTTCCTAGAGCACCAAATCACTATTAAAGCATGGGTACTTTGAGCTATAAAATTCTTTCACTTTGAAGAAATAAAATAAGATGAATCTAAATTTTATCAATGGTACGGTTATATTTTCAATCTAGAGTGAACGGTATTGCCTATGAAACCTCCATGGAAAGTGTTTTGATTATTTATCTTATGCAAGAAAATAAAAATGTGTCCCCTTAAATAAAACAAATGGGTGACATTATACCTTTTTTAAAATAGTTGATGTGAGGCTTCTCAAACGTTTCATTTTTTTCTTATAGACTAATATGTTATATTAAACTTCAGCTTGCAAAAGTATGCTTTGATAACAGATTATAAGGGCATGAAAAGGATGAATGATGTGGGGGCTGCTCATAGTTCATTACCATTAGACATGATCAAGTTCTGTCCTTTGAAATTATCAAAGTAAACAAAAAGGCTTGGGAAATCCTTCTCAAGTGGCTAAAGCTAATCTTTCACATTTTCCTTCAGTTGTTTAAGAGTATGTGTATTGGAATCAAAAGATACTTAAATTCTATGTCAATCATTCAAATAATCAGAGCATCTAAGTACAATGCTATTAGGAAAAGTTCCTACTGTATAAGCATTATTTCACAGTGAAGTAACATTTAAATAAGATGGTTTTGTTTGTATATAATGAAAATACTGTTCCAGGAAATCCAGGCATTAATCAGAACTTTCTGTGACTTGTTAAGATTCCCAAGTGGTAAGGTCAGATTCTTTCAAGACCTCCAGCATCTTCTGTGATCTATGGTGAGTATTAAAAATAGGGGCAGAACACAAATTTCTTATCTGAAATTTGGACTTAACAAATTTTGAGTGCCTAAATTTTAGGCTTTTGCTTCAGTGCACTATAGAGATTGGGGCCTGCTTTAACATTTAAATCCAGGTCTCCAAGGTCTGGTTCTAAATCCTCTAATGCAATGCTGATGATTTCTAAATGTGATGTACAACACCTGCAAAAAAGGTTGAAATGCAGTTGAATCAATATAGTTTTCCTGTACAGATGGAAGGTATTAGGCACTAGATCAGGGGTGGGCAAAATGGCGGATCCAGCTGGAAGCTTGACTTCATTTCCCAACAGCCCCTGCCCACATTGCTGTGTCCAGTTTCCATGGAGACCCCAGGAGCAGTAGTGCCATGATAGCAGGGGGCCAGGGTTTCCATGGAGACCAGCCCCAGCAGTGCTGGCAGGGGATGTGGCTAGGCAGGGAGCTGGTCTGCAGCTGGGGCTGAGATCTTGTAGTGGTAACAGCCCAGGGTGTGCAAGCAATAAATCACAGCTTTGCCTCAGCTCTGGACCACATTGTCACCACCATAACATCCCAGCTCCAGAGAAACTCCCTGTCAAGCTGCATGCCTTGCCAGTGCTGCTGAGGCTGGTCTCCATGGAAACCCTGGTCCCTCATTGTCACAGCACTGCTACTGCTGGATTCTCCATGGAAACCAGCTTCAGTGATGTGGCAGGGGCTGCTGGAACATGGAGTCCACCGTGGGCCCGATCCAAGCCATGGGCTGAACTTTACCCACTACTGTCATTCTAGTCAATCTGTTGAATGTGTAAGTGGACTTAATAACCTATATGCAATTCCATTCCACCCTATTCAAGTCCCTAAAAAAGCCATGAATACCAACGGTGGCTTAGCCCTCCTCCTCAGCATTAAGGGTAATGTGATTGTGTGTTCTGGAATTATTTCCACTGGTGGATTTTAAGACTGGAACCAGATGGAGTAGACTGTAGTCTCTTAGGCCTAACATTTCTGAGTCTTACTTAGGGGATCTGTACTAACTCCATGCGGCTTTCATTTGGAAGTCAGAGCCAGATATTGCTGAAAATAACATGTATCTACTATTACATGATGAGCAAGAGAGTGTCAGGAGCAATGAAGGTAAATTTAGAGCCCTGGGGCTTTAATTATTTTCTGTTGAATGCCTCCACTTTCCCTTCATCACTGAGGAAAGAATACTCTCTAATTTCTACAGAACTAGTAAATTGGGAGTATTGATTTTTATGTGGTTGTGCAGAAGTATATCTTCTAGAAAGACATCTATTATTGACTTAGTCTGCAATTTACATATAATCCATCACAGTTCTTGGAAAATTGCTTACTGTAAAAAAAAAAAGAATCTTATTTCTATCCTGATGTTTCTGACTTCAGCTCGTAGCTGTTGGCTCCTAGTATGTCTTTTGTTGCTAGATTAAAGATCCCTCCACTAAAATAAAATATTCATTGTAGAACTTGCATGTGATGATCAAATAACTTGCTTATATTTCTCTTTGGAAGAGCTATGACTGGGGTTTTACAAGAAATCTAAGCACCCTACTCCTAAATGAAATTTAGCACATGTCTGACTTCATTGGCTATATGGAAAATCCAAGCCTTGAAGTCTAAATAGAGAGAGAAGATACCGCAAATGAAGATCAGAAACTAAAAGCTTGATATAAACAAGGCAAGGGTTACAAGCATATGAGTAACATATATAAGCAGGTTCTTTTTTTTTAACTCTTTTTTGTTTTTCAACCTAGAATAAAATTCAGTGTTTTTAATTGATTGTATGTATGATATACAGTGTTTTGAATTGTTTTTTATGGCACAGAAGCTATTTTAATGCTACTAGATCTGTTAGGCTTTGCTCTTATTTCTATTAAGCATTATTTAAATGGTCTGAACTGTATAAAAGGTATGCAATGTACATAAGAAACAGGACCATTAAGTACACATGCAATGTATACAGGCATACAACAAAATTTTCATCAAGAACAATTCAGCCTAACCAACCTGATTTCCTTCTATGATGAAGTGACAGGTGGTTTTGCAGGTGGTAGTGGGGGAGCAACAGTAGAAATAATATACCTTGACTTTAGCAAATCTTTTAAAACTGATTTCCAAACAGTCTCATTAACAAGCTAGATAAAAGTAATGTAAGGTGGATACATAACTGGTTGGATCATCACATACAATGAGTAGGTGTCAATGGCTCAATGTCTTGCTGGCAGTATCAAGTGGGGTCCCCCAGGGGTGTGTCCTGGGTCAATATTGTTTAGTGTATTCATTAATTATTTGGATGACAGATTGAGTGCACATTTAGCAAATTTGTGGATGACACAAGTTGGGTGGAGTTGCAGATACTATGGAGAGTAAAGCTAGGATCCAGAATGACCTGAAAAGACCGCACAAATATTCTGCAGTCAACCAGATGATATTCAGCAAGGACATGTGTGAAGTCTTGCACCTGGGACAAAATAATTGCATACTTAAAAACAAATTGGGGAATGAATGACTAATTTGCAGTACTGCAGAACAGAACTTGGGCATTACAGTGGACCATAAGATGAATATGAACTGATTGTGTTCTCTTGTTGACAAAAAGACTGACAGAATTTTGGGTTGTGTTAACAGGAGTGTCACAAATGAAGGGAAGTGATTCTTCTCCTATTTTCAGAATTAGTGAGGCCTCATGTGGAGTACTTTGTCCAGTACTTCAAGAAAGATGTGGACACACTTAAAAAAAAGCTTGGATGTGTTCAGCACAAAGCAACAAAATGCTGAGGGACCTGGAAAGCATGATTTATGAGGAAAGTCTGACAGAACAAGCAATTTAAGTTGTAGATTAGAAGGAACTTTCTGACAATCAAGATGATCAAGCACTGGAAAAACTAGCTAGAGAAGTTGTGGAATCTCCATGGTTTGCTGGACAGACTAAGAGCGAGTTGGCCAGGCACTTGGCTGGGATGGTTTAACCAGGGATAATCTGGCTTGAGCTCAAGACTGGACTAGATGACCTTGCAAAGTCCCTTCCAGCCCTAATGTTCTATTTTCTTTTCCTTTCACTAATATGTTGCTTAATGTTGGAGTGATGTAGCCATCATGGTCCAGGAAATATGAACGGGGCAAGGATTTTTTGTGGGTGGTATCTTTTGTATTGGATCAACTGCATGGTTGGGATAGAGTTAGGATCTTGTTACACACTAAATTCAGGTGGCTCCTGGAGCTCTTAATCCCTGGATCGCCCACATATTAACACTGGAAACTAATTTTAAGCACATTTTAGGCAGTTTAAAGTTATGCCACTACAGAACAGGTTTATCTCAGATCTGTGTTACCCAGCTCATGTTCTATTAATGCATGACCACTCCCCACAGGTGAGCCTTCTAAATTGCAGACCTCCAGTATCCCAGGATGCTACCCCTCCCCATTGTCCTCTTTTGTGTGGAAAAACTTTCCACCCCTTGAATTCTACTGTCTATGGGGCAGTTCTGTCACAAAGCCAACTCTTCCTCCTGCCCACAGGACTAAGACCTTCCCACCCCTGAGGGTGCAACTCCATGCAAACAGCCTGCAAAGCACATGATAGCTAGCCAGGTCACAGGCCATGGGTGCATCTGGGAATGGGGTCTGAGGGATTGGAGGGGGAACAAGGTAGGGGTCTGAACTGGGTCCCCGTGAGCTGGGGCAGGGGCAGTATATCTCCTAAAAGTGCATGCCCACATGGCTCCGACCTCCCAGCTACTCCAAGAAGTATGATCAGCCCCCCCAACACCCCAATTTCAATTTATTGAAACATACCTTCTTTAATTGACTTCCCCTTTACTTCTTTTGTTTTTTCACTTCTTCTTAGTTTATCTTTCAGTGGCTGATTTATTGGATTTTTTCCCACCCCTATATCCTTTCCACTTCCTATTTCATTACCCAGCCCCATCCTATTAACTCTCCACCCAAGCTTCATGTTTCTACCTTCCCAACCCACTTCTCACACCCCACCACCTTGAGCAGGGATAGAAGCCTATCCTGGCTCATCACTATCTAGTGGCAACTCACAGCTACAGCTCCTAGCCCAGCACCAGTTTGCAAGCCCTCTAGTGGCAAGCACAGCTACACAGGTCAGGGACAGTCAGAGAAGGCTTTTAGCCTTAAGGTGTGACTGTGCCAAACTTGAGCTAGGACTAATATTGTTCAGCATTTGAGCAGCTGAAAGTACAATGTGTAACAAGCCCCTAGACAAGCTTCTTCAGGTCACCTGAAGAAGAACGCACTGCATCCAGAAGTTTGTCTAATCATCCAATTAGTTGAATAAAAGATATCACCCACAAAAAGTTAATGCCTTTGTTATTCAAAGATATTTTAATACACATCTTATGTATACTAGAAAAATAAAAAGGTAATATTCAAAAAATTGGATATAGGTATACTAAATAAATGGATCTAAGAACAATATATAACCCATCTTGCAGTTTTCTCCCCTTCCCAGCCACCCTTCCGGCCGCAGTAGCATTTGTCTGTCCTGCTTGGTTAATAGAAATTTCTAATGACAATCCTTTCAAAACAAGTCCTAGAAAGCAGTGGTTAACACATGGTTTTATGGGTCTTAAATTAAACTTAGCCCACCCTTTTGATTGTTTTTTAATCTGCCTCCAAACTGTAGAGCACCCTAGTAATTTGTACCGGTATTATTACCAGGTGGCTGCCAGCAGGCAAATTCCAAGTCATAAAAAAAGTGTTGTCATTGACAGAAACACCCCACAGAGACATATTCATCAGAACCTTGAAAGCAGATTTAGTAGCTTGAAACATATGGTCTGTTGCTTTTTCCTGAACTCAATTGACAAAGGGGACTTTTCTAATTAAAGAGTTACTTTTGATTTTCTTCATTCATTTTGCCTTGGTGTATTAAGAATTTCTCTCATATATTCATTCAAAGCTGAAGTTCTGACAAAATCTCATAGTGAGCCTGAATTAATAATTTATGCTTTCCTTGGTTCATGAAGGCAATAATTTTGTCATGGGGAATTACATTTGAAGCAATAAATCTTTTAGGGTTTCATTCAGAATCTGGCCAAATGAAATCAGTTTTTTTCTATAATGTTTTTTAGACTGAAAGGTTTTTGTTTTTGTTTTGTTTTGTTTTTTGACCCAGATGTAACTTTTGAGTGGAAGAGGGCAAATGGGGGGGAGGGTCAGTTGCTTTATTTAGTTACATTATTTTCCTGAGTGAAAGTCTCACCTCTGCAGAACTATCAAATGGCTCATACTTTATCATAAATCCTATTTTAGATTCAAACATAGGATATCATTGAATCTTATTTCCCATGTCAGTCTGCTGCAGAGGTTGGCATTTCAGCTTATGGTATATGATCAGCTTTTTCCAGAAGTATACAATAGGGTTTCTTAACTTAGCTATTTTCTATGATCACAGTCAATTTCAAAGTGATGAAAAATTGTGACGCAGCATGAAGAAGGAAATCAGTTACCTACACCTTTTACATTACCTTAACATTTTTGTTATTCTCTGGTAACTATATTTAGGACAGGTCTACATGTTAAATTAGTGTAACACAATAAGCTCTGATATACACCATGATGGAGTTGATTGCTTCTGGGTACCATATCTTTACATATGCCTGGAACCACAGCACCCTGAGCTGAGTGGGAATAGCCCTGGCTGCCAGAGATCCTGGGGGATCAGCCTACCAGCCTGTGGTTTCTCTGACTTGGTTCAACATGCAGGGGGAACAAGGCTGGCTGGGACCTGAGAGTGCTATAGTGCAAGATTAGCTGGCTGGCAGGCAGTCCCCACACTGAAGCACCCTCATGCCCCGGCCAGCCCCGTCAGAGACTACACATGCATTGCTGCACACTACATAATACCAGCACTGGATAGTCCTTGTGTTTTCACATACTAACTTATAGCAGAGTTAACTAATTTACTGTGGCATAACAGGGCCACTCATGTAGACACTGAGACTTTACTGCAGAGCTATTTAGGTAGCTCTGCAGTAAATGTATCATGTGGGTGGGCCCTTAATAACCCGAACTAATGACTAATGAAGTCGGTAGGAAATGTCTGCATTGGTTTAAAACAAAGATGACTCTTGTATGCTTTTTCTTGGGTTAATTCCAGGACCAGAACAGCTTCTGAGTTGTTTTATGTTGAGTCATAGGAGTAGTGTTTTTATATTTCTATCTTACAGAAGCACTGTAATATAGTGAGCTCAGCTATTGAATAAAATGTATCCTTCTCATTTATCTTCATCCATGCCCCCTCTCACCTCCCCAACCCAATACTGTACTCCTCCTACTCCAAAATAGCACTGGCTGGAATAACAGACTCAAATAGATGCCATTCTGGCAAGGGATATACATATATTAGTAGTCTTGTAGCACTGATGTTGCTGCAGGGATCAAGGGATTTTATTGCATTGTTGCATTGTTGAGGACCTGAGTAACGGCATTTGTGCCTCAAAGCTTCTCTAACATCTCTCACTGTGCAGTTGATCCAATAAGATCCATTACCAAAAAACTCATGAGGAAATAGTATCTGCTTTTTTCACTGCAGCAGTGCAAAGGGACTGTAATACAATGGGGGTGTGGACACTAGAGATCAGCCATGCTTGTTGTTTGAATTTAAGAAACTGATCATTTTACCACATTACTCTAAGTCTCTATCTGTATCTTTTTCTTTAGCAAACACACCAGAAATTATTTAGCGGCAGACACAAATAGTGTAGTATGCCTAAAAATAATCACACCACTGCCAAGTATGTGTCACTATTCCGCATGTCACCAATAATGTCAGCCTGAACACTTTACAAGATAAATGTCCTGGATCCTTTTGTTTAAATACTGTTATAGAGGAAATGTTATTTATTTTCCTCAGTGTGACCATTATAGCTCCCATGGAAAAAAGAAGTAAACAAATTAACATACAAAATGTTCTGTAAATGAAAATCAACACTTGCATTGTAAACATTTGTATTATAGGAGTCTAGCTTTTAGCAGTCTTTGCCCCTGATTCCAAAACTCACTGACTGTCATTCACAACTGAGTTATCCTAGCTTTATGCTGATGCATATCAGGTCTGCGTGAAGCTTCGGGTGGTAATTCCATTCGGAGGAGATTCGGCCTGATTCAGTGGCTGAATCTCTGAATCTAAATCAAATCAGGGATCTAATTAAAAGGTCAAAATTGATTCAGAGCTCTCCAAATCTTTGGAAAAGATGTACAGAGCTTTGATGATTCAAGTAGTCTGCGGTGACTGCAGCAGAGAGCTGCAACTGGACTCTGAGCTGCTAAGTACTAGGGGCTGGGGAGGGGTGGCTGGGGGAGTGGACCGTGGGGAACCCCTGCAAGCCCCCAGCCCCTACCTGCTTCCCCAACCCCCTCAACCCCCGTCTGCTCCCCCAGCCACCACACAGGTGACCTGCGTGCACCAGCACGCGGCCCTTTAAAGAAAATCCCTGGTGTTCACCAGGTGCTGCCAGGCAGGGAGTGATCCCTATGCCCCACACTGCCCCAAGCTGTGTGGGGGGCTTTGCATGAGCCGCCTGACCTCCCCCACTTTCCCAGCTCACCCGCCGCACAGTTGCCCTGCCTGATGCAGCTCCGTCCCTTTAAGAAAAAAAACGATGGAGAAGAACGTCTGGACTCACCATTCCTGCAGTGGCCTTGGGGCTTTGGAGGACTTGTGCAGAGCCTCCCATGTGGCATAGGGCAGTGTGGGGTAGTGTGGGGTAGCAGAACGACCCCCCCCCAGCAATACCCACTGAGCTGGGACTTTTTTTTTTAAATAAGTGCTGGGAGCTGGAACTGGGGCAGCCATTGCAAGGCTGGTGGAGTTGGGCCTGGCTGATTCATTGATTCAGAGTTTTGGCAGCAGCTGAATCTCCAAATCAGATTCAGCTGAATGAATTTGAAACAGTGATTCGAATCACTGAATTGAATCACTGTCCCCCAAATTGGCCGCATCTGAATCCAAAGTGAATACTAGCTGCTTTGCACAAGCCTAATGCATATCTACTAGAGTCAATGACGTTATTAACAGTGAGTGAGGTTCATGAGTTGTGAAATGCATTCATTTGGAATATATGTTATGCTTAAAGTTTGGGTGAAGGGAAATGCAAAACATTTTGAAGTGTATTGGAATGATCTTTTTGCTCACACAACAATAAATGTGCTGTCTGAAATATATTGACTTTGCTATCTAAATTATTTTTCCTTATAGTATACTCACTGGTGTAGTACAAGAACATCTAAAATTGATAGACTGATTTTTATGTGTATGGTGAAAGGATGTCTGAAGAAGATTTCCCACCATTTTATCCTTAAAAGATGTTCTCAGTACAATATTACATGGTAAAGGCTCACAATCTCTGTTATCTATTGTGAAACACTGTTTTGTTTTTTCTTCTCTAGAGAATTTTCAAAGCAGTATAATAAACAAAAGAGAAAAGAACTTATGCAAAGCTTTTAACACCTAGTTTGTAAAATACAATCTATTTTATTACAGGAGACAACTTCTCAAATAGACAAAACAACAAGAAAATGTATTTAATTCAGATTTGTAACAATAGGAGTAAGAAAATGTTACTATGCATTGGCTTAGAAAGAAAACTCAACAATCACAATATGGCTAAACAAAATAAATAACATTTCAAATCGAGTTATTATTCACTTAGGATGATAGCACTGGGGACAGTAGCTGTAACACAAATTGAGAGATAGACCCATCTGGTTATATTGACTAGCTTCAGGGTCATGGAGACAGTGATAAAAGTGGAATTCAGTTCTGATGCTGCTGAAGATCAGCCCCATCAATGGAAATTTCACCAGAGCGGTAAAGTGTGAAAGGAAATAACTAGTAGTGTTCACATATGTGAAAGCACACACATCATCCTTGTGACAGGTGATCAACATTTCAAGAGACAAGGATTTTTGTGGGTGATTTATTTTACTGGACCGATTGCATGGTTGTTATAGACTTAGACAAGCTTTTGAGTACCAGAGAGTACCCTTTCTGTGGTCTCAGATGAAAGCATATATCCCAACCATGCATCTGGTCTACAAAAGATATCACCAACAAAAGTCCTTGCTTCTTACATAGTGCCTGGATCATCATGGCTACAGTAGCAAGTCAACACTACCAGAATGACCATTTCCATTTACGTAAATCCACATTTTCTCACAGACTATTATGAACTTATGCAGATACAGTCATAGACAAATATAAAAAATATCTTCACTTTAGCAAGATATACAAGCATGTATTTGAATATAATCATTTGAGAAGTCCTATTGATATCAGCAGGAATACTCATGTCCTTAAAGGAGCAAAAGGATATTATGAACTAGTTAACCACAGTTTTTCATACTCACATTTACTCTCCAAAAATTATTTAATAAGTATGGACTCATAGGGACTTGTGTACATAGAGGTATAGAAACATTGTTTGCTTGTTTTAGTATAGCCTTAGTTGACACTGATATATTTGCACTGGTATAATACTATGTGCAAATACAGATTCTGATATAAGTATGGGTGACTGATGCCTCCTGAATCTGGAGGGATACCTGATCACTGAGTAGGGAGGGTCCCCCAGCAGCTGATCAATGAGCAGAAAAAAAGGCAGTCAGTGAAGGTGTTCAATTTGCAGTTTATAAATTTACATCTTCACTGAATGCCTCTCTTGCATACATACCAGCCTCTGGCATCTTTATTAGCCATTCCATCCATAAAGAGCACACACCAACTGCAGATGCTTCCTCAGCCTGACAAGGGGTATTTATTCCCGAAAGCTTGCTAAGAAGAATTTTTCCAACTATTTGATTTGGTCTAATAAAGATACCAGATTTACCCAAAGCACCTTGTCTGCCTATATCCTTAGACCAATGCAGGTACAACCTACACCCCTATTATATTCCAGGACACATTGTATGCAAGAAAATATAGTGTATATATGTGTGCATGTATTAAACTATGGATATTTTAAAATACTTTGTACATACATATATAGGGGTAGGACATGAAATTAGTTTTAGGAATATGCACACACACACACACATACATATATATGTATAATTTTGATATACATGTTAGGGTATGTTTTTATATATGTGTGGGTTTATGTGTGTATGTGTGTGTGCGTGTGTGCGCACACATACAGACATAGAAATATATAACATTTGTCATATATCAACATATATGTGTGTGTATGTATATGAGTGGGCAACAAATCATATGTTTACGTGTATATGATGCATTTTGAAGGAGCGGTTCTGTATGCTCAACAAAATGTGATATGTGTACATATAGTTGACATTTACCTCCTACATGTACACATGTACCTGCATGCACATACACATATATGATAAAAGCAAAAAAGCCAGGGACTCCCTGAAAACCATCAGCTAATTAATTATTGTCAATACATTTAGAATGAAAGGTGGAAAACCATAAAAGCTTGTCTACATTAGGCAAACCCACAGAACATAAAATTGACACTACAGTGATTCCATTAGTATAGGTGCTGATATAAGATGATGCTTATAACAGTATTCTTTAATTCAAAAGAAGCTGCAGCGGTAAAGTGCCCTGATACAGTGTTATGGGTGTCTACCAGAAGTCTGTAGCTGTGTAACTAATAACTACATATGTGCACTTTTTTTTTTTGATGTTGGCAAGCCTCAAATTTCAAAGCAGCTAAAAAATGTGCCCCTTAAGTACTCCTGATCTGATATTTATTATTTATTGCAATGGGCATGTCTTCAATTCTTCTCCGTTAAGTTTTTAGTTACTTGTAATTGCTCTAGTTTCTAGCACTTATTGTCAGTTCCTGACATGGAACTTCTCTCTCGATTTTCATGGCATATTTCCCACTGTCTGTGTCCTCTATGTCCAAGCTTATTTCAAACCTCTCCTTTTATCTTCCTAAAACCTTTGAGGAGCTTTCTAATACCCAATTTACCTTCTTCTATTTATTAAAATGTCACCACTCAGACCATTCTTCTTGATGTTTGAAGTGAAGATTATGTGTATCCATTACGAATATGTAATGAGCAGGGATCTGGGTTTTCTGTTCCCCATGAGAAAATGCGGGAAAATATGTTTTAACTGAGAAAAACACAGATTGTTCATTTTAAGGGAGAAACACATGAATTTCCCACTTTTGCTGAGCTTTCTGTAGACTGGCAGAGTTTCAACCTACAAGAGCTTCTTGCAGAAAGGCTGGGAAAACCTAAGCCCTGTTTGGAGGGAAGGGAGAGGGGAAAGGGGCCAGGCCTGAGACTCTCAAGCCAGCCAGGGCTTAGCTCAGCCTCATTTTCCATCCTGAAACTTTTGGGGTAAGTAAAGCTTGAAGGGGGCTGGTGGCCAGCTGCGGCCCACTTCAACAGGGCTGGGGGGCTGTGAGTCAGGGCTGTGAATCAGGAATGAGGGACACCGGCAGGGCTGGGGGAATGCCCTGTGAATTGGGTGCAGGTGCAGGTGACTGCCAGGGCTAGGGGGGACAGGTTAGGGACTGCAAGAAGAGCCAGCAGGGCAGGGCAGGGCAGACGTGTGGGTGATGGCTGAAGGAGCAGGGAGGTGTCTATGGGCACTTTCAGGCCAGCACAGGAGAACCCAGGAAGCATCTCTGTGCCCCATCAAGGATACAGATGGGCTGGCAAACCTGCATGCCCAGCAGTGTTGAAGAGCTGGGGCACCTCCTGTTCCTGCTCCTGTTCCTGCTCCTGCAAGGAGGAGGCAGTGGCCATGGCACAGCACTATAGCTTAAGGGAAGCTGCAGTGTGCAGGGCATTGCTGCTGTAGCAGTGGCCATACACTGTGTCCCATGCTGGGTCAGGTGCCAGGCTTCTGCTTTCAACCTGAATCACCTGCAAGAAGTTGAAGAGTGCTTGATACATGACACCTGGAGCTCCCAGCTGCTGCCACTGCCCCTAATCCTGGACAGTGGTGGCAGGGCTGAAGGAAGCAGCAGGAAGGAAAGGAGGGGGCACAACATTGCACCCCTGCATGCCAGGCTAGGGTTGGTGGCTGGGGCTGGGGTACTGCAGTCCTTCACATCAAAGCATAGTAGGAAGCACCTCCAATTCACTGTACTGCCTCCTTCCCCACCCAAGCTGAGGCAGGGCCTTGCCCGAGGGTACTGTGATACCCCCCTCTCCTACATACACACCTTGGTGCCCTGGGAAGTTGCCCTTACTGCCCACTTCTAAGGCTGGTTCTGCTTGCAGGACATGCCAGCAGTGCTGGGTGACAGGGCAGGGGGGTATGGGTCTTCCTGGCAGGGCTTGGGGGGGATGTGGCATAGGAATAAGGGACAACACCATGGGCAGGGCATTGGCATGTCAGGGATGCTCAGCATCACAAAGCAGCAACAGGGCAGCCACAATTGGACCCACAACCTGGTACAGGGGTTAGCTGCTGCCAGGAGGGAGTACATGGGGGGTGAGCAGGGAACGAGGGTCATCAGCAGGGCTTTGTGTGGTGGGGCTGTGGCTTGTGAGTGAGGGGAAACACCATCAGAGCTGCTCAGCACAACAAAGCAATGGCAGGGGGAGCAGGGAGGCAGGAGGCAACTGCAGTTGAACACATATCCTGGTGAGTGAGGGAGGCAGCAGGAGCTGATTTTTCCATGATCAAAAAACAAAAATCAAGTGCCAGAATATATATGTCTTTAGAATTTATTTTATTATAATGATTGAGGCATTAGTAGGCTTCCAAATTACTTACAGGTACAAATATATCCATAAAACATTGTGTTCAGTTAATACATATATATATAGTGGCCTTTCATTTTAATAATGGATTTGAGAGTTGCAATTTTTAAACAGATAAAACAAGGATCCCTGGTAAAACAAGGATCCCTGGTAATGAGGCCAGATGAGAACCCTGGACCCAGTGAGTCCTATTCAGATCAGGGGAATTCATTCCCTGAATAGGCATCACCTGCAGCAAGCCCAGAGCAGCACCCTGGTCCCACAGCTGAGTGGGACCTCTCAATCAGGGAAGCCAATACCCTGAAGTCACAAGCAGAAGAGCCCACCTGCTCCAGCCCTTGCAAGGCAGTCCCAGCCTATGGTATCCTTGTCTAGGCAAAAGTTCTGACCCTGTGTTCACATCCTTACTGTTTCTCTTTTTTTTTACTCCTGGCTCCAACTCGAGTTTCTGATTCTGGTAGGACACTCAGCATCCCCTGATTCTGGTTTTCTGTTCCTGATTCTGGTTTGAATTCTGATTCACTTTAGCTTCTGATCCCAATTAACCCTCAGCTTACCTTGTTTCTAGCTCTGGCTTTTGATCCTGGTCTGTCTGGACTTTGGCTATAGCTTCCAGTTCCTGTTCTGGCATCCAACCCCTCCATATTCACAGCTCTTAGAAAAACAACTTGAACTGTACATATGTTTCAGGTGCCTAACTGCTAGGCCACACCACTCATGCCCTGGTCCCTAACATAATCCTAAATGGAAATTTAACCCTTTTATGACATTATTTTGTGTTCTAATAAAATGTAGTTCATTACTTTCCCTATAAAATATCTTCATGCCTAAGTATGGTTAAGTAAATACTTTTGTGTTTAATATATTTTCTGTTTTTCATTTATTTATTGCTTGACTTTATACTTATCTTTGAAATCAATTTATTTTGTAGATGTTGGGCAGCTCTCCAGTGTTAAATATGCTTTTAGCTTTCAATGGCTTTTATGATAAAAAACCATCAATTTTGATTAATAGCTTGCATTTTGTTATGAACTAAGTGCTTTCCTATGCTTCCTTCTCACTGACAGCTAGTTAACAGAGGGTTTTTTTTCTGTGTATTTCAGACATTTTTTTCCTATAATGCTACAGTGGAGACATAATCTTAACTCACATTATCTTTCAATTTCATACCGTCAGACTAAAATATTAGATATGCAGTCCTACAATTTTATGAAGGTATGAAGCAGAAATTGGATTGAGAAGAATGATCCTCACATTTAAAAACTTGGACTCTCACATCCCAAAGGAATGGGTATGTTCCTAGGGGAAGACCAAAAAGGCCTAAACTGAAAAATTAGAGAGTTATTTATCGTGAATTGGACTTTAATAGCATGTATATTGTGCCAGGCAGGATGGATCTGGCTTTAATTCCTAGAAGGTGATGAAGCTTTCAAAAATATGAAAGGCCATTTAGACCTTATCCATTAAACTCACCATATTTTCTCACATTCAACACCTCCCAAAATCAGTCCTGCTCAAATTGAAACTGTTTCTTTGCTGGAAAAAGAGTAATCCCTGAGAGACTGTATGTAATATAGGGGTAGAATGGCTCCTGCTTGGGTCTCTACCCCACCACGCAAGACGCCTCAAGATCCTGCTACTTCACAGACTCCCTTGCCTCAGAAGGCAACCCAGATCCCAGCACCCCGGGCATCGGACATGCCCAGGGGCAGAAACAGGAAATGCAAACAAGAGGAGAGAAAGGAACCCCTGAGGCTGTAGCAGTACTAGCAGCCAGAGTTGAGGGAGAAGTGCCCAGGAAGAAGTCTGGAGGTTGCAGTTGGACAGCCTGTTCAAATTTATTGGAGTTTGGAGGTGAAACACCAGATTAAGTAGACTAATAACTTTAAATGGTTCTTTGTCCTTAGATGTCTGATTTCTTTGTCTTGCTCAAAGGTTCTGTGTAAAACTGACCATCCTATTTTGGACCTTGTAAAGAGATAGCAGGAAGAAGAGGAGAGCAGAGGTGCCGGAGCAGCTGCTCCACGATGCTGGGCTGAACTGCGAGAGAGAGGGGAACAGCCAGTGAGAAACAGAGGCAGGAGGAGAGGGGCATTCCTGGTGAGGAAAACACAAGAATGGGGAGTGGGGAGAAAAAAAGCAGCAGGGAAAGGCTCCCGGACAGTGAAGAGGACCAGAGGGACTTACTAGGCAGCGGCACTCAGGCAAGAGGAGCTAAAAAAATATTTTCCTAGAAAGGAAAAACTGAGACCAGGGAATTCTCCACCCATGCCAAGGACATTAAGGCAGAGTAGTTTTTGTTGTGGAGGGTGTGTCCGGGAACTGGTCCAGCAAGTCTTTGATCAATAAGAAAATGAAAAAGAGAGATAAGAAGGTGATTATGAAGAGAAATTGCTGCAAGTCCCAAGGAAGAGAGATGCCCGGGGAATAAAATGAGGATTAGAGAAATAGAACCCAGGGCAAAGAAGGCAAGATGGACTCTTAAATGATTGACAAACAGCCTTCAGTTAAATTGAATTTATACCCAGTTTGGATCTGGTTTAAGCTGATGTTCATGTTTAATTGATGTAAAGAAGTACTGGTAACCCTGCTAGCCACAGGACAATATGTAATTTGAAAAAATTGGTAAATAAAGCATATGGTAAACTTGACTAGAAAGGTGTAAGACTATAATTGATAATTGAAAGTCAACCCATTGGATGCCTTACAAAAAAAAAAAGGGGGGGAAACAAAGGTGCCATTCCTAAGGGATTCTCTTCCATATGTGGATTTCTAGCTACTATGACAATAGTCATAGTGACCAATAGTGGTCATCATGGGGGACCTGAACTTCCCAGACATCTGCTGGGGAGAGCAGTCAGCCAAGTCTGATCGCTCACGTCAGTTCTTAGCCAAGGTACAGGAC
>JAGPOW010002742.1:51480305-51497638 GCA_030014935.1 Caiman crocodilus
TGAAGTGGTACAGGCTCCTAGCCTGGGGATTTTTAAGAGGAAGTTAGATGAGCACCTTGCCGGGGTCATCTGACCCCGGTGCTCTTTCCTGCCAAGGCATGGGGTCGGACTAGATGATCTGCCCAGGTCCCTTCCGACTCTAGACACTATGACACTATGACACTATGACAATAGGTAATAATTGACATCTCCTGACTTATAACACCGTATATTAATCAATGCATGGCAGGTGAAATCAGGAGATACTGTTATATGATCAGGCAGTGCAATCTCATTTACAAAAGACTTGGAGAGTGTGCCATGTTAGACATAAGCCCCCCACAGACATGAGAAGATTTTTTTTTCCCATGGTAGACTAAAATGAGCCTTAGGTGCGTTCTTTTGCCTCCTCCTGCAACAAGGAGTATGCATTTCCTGCCAGAGACATCTGGACATAAATTACCTTGTCATTACTGGAACATCATTCACTTCTATGACTCACAGCAATTTAGTCTCCTGAGTGTTAGACCCCGACTCCATCTGGCGCCCAGCAACTAGGGAGACAATGATCCAATTACTCATGGGTCCTGTTACTTGTTAGCCAGAGCAGACAGAGAGCAAATGCTATTTGCACACATTGTTCACAAAAGCTTTATTTACAAAGGAAACTACTTCAGGCCAGGTCCCAAAAAAACCCAGCAAACTGAGGATCTACAGTGAACAATAGTTTTTTTCCCCACATTTATACACCTTGGTTTATACTCATTAACATTCATTCTACCCTCACTCCTCCTATGTTCCACCCATTTCTCCTGCTATCTCCTCCTGCCTTTGTTTACTGTTTGCTTCATTATCATGGAACGGCTTATACATTTTATTAATTTACATGTTTTTTTGCTATGAGTGCATGTCTAAGACCTTGACTTCTCTTCTTCGGTCAATGGGCGGACTTTGAGCAAAACCTGAAAGTTTTTGGCGGCTTCTTCACCAATCACCATTCACCCTTTTTACGTATGTTCATCTTGGATTCTGTTACCAATTACGTGTTGTTTTTCACATTCCAATATGTTTTTCTGTCTCATGTTGTACCATCTTCCACATTCCTAAAATGTCACCTCATTCACAGCACACAGACTCACACAAATTCACTTGCTGCATTTTCCTCAGAAAATGGTTGACACAGTTATGATGGTTACTTAGCAAAAGCAAATGGCCATCTTAGATATCATTCTGCCCTGTGGTCAGCAGGTTTTGCTAGCTACAGGTAATATCCTTTTATTCAGCTTCAAATCCAGTGCTCCCTAAGATCCAAATATTGTCACCCTAACACTGAGAATTGAAATGCCTTGGGTAAAGGTAATTAAACAGAACATAGGGATACTAGATGGAACTTGAGGGACTGTGTTATACAGGAGAGCATATTATAGAATCTAATAATCAATTCTGACCTAAAAACCTAAGCAACCTATGAAAATATTTTCTTACTGTGTGCATACTTAAAATCTAATTCATTATATTTTATTTTTATTCACCTCATTCTCATTTTCCTCAGGTGTTAGAATTTTAATGTTTCGTCATTTTTTTTTTGCTACTTATTAATTTTGTAGTCAAAGCAGTATATAGTCTCTTCTTTTGGGATCTGATTTACATACTTTTTTCAACTAACATTGAATTTGAAACACAGATAACACCTCCTGCAGGGAAATAAAAAATATTGTCTATGACAGAAAAAATATCTAGAATAAAGATAAGCTTGATCATATATCCGTCTTTCAAATAATCAGCAAGTTCTAAGCCCTTGTCTCATAGTAATAGATTTTTAAATAATGGTTTATTTTGAGTACCCATTGGCCAAATCCACAGAAGCATGGCAGTTTGGTTCCCTGGAGACAAGTAGTGACAGTGCACCTTGCACTGCCACTACTTGTCCCCAGTGAACGCCCATGTCACACATGCATTTGTGTGCAGCAAGTTACCCTGAGTCAAGTAGGGAAGGCTGGGGCCAGCACTGAGTTAGCCCCAGCAGCCTTACTTGGGGTATTGGGGGCTTCCCAGGGTTGCTGCAGTGGCTATTTTGCCAGACAGAGCCTGGCCAGAGACCACAGTATGGGTCTAGGCACTTTTTTTTCCCTGTGGTTTTTTTCTGCCCCCTAGACTCCCTTGCAGCATGGAGATCATTTGAATGTGTGGTATGCAGTGCTGCAAATGTGTTTGCAGCACCACATACTACACAGCTGTTCTCATCTGGATGTGGCTGTTGGGGTCAGAATTATTCTTCTGGCTTGCAAAGCTTGTGTGAAATCCTTTGCGTACTGATTACTGCAACAAAAAGGTTAGAGTAGTTTCCTGGGGGCCAGGTCTTTACCACTGTTCATGACTTCCTATGTCATTTTAGATTAGTTTATGCTCTATCCTGATTGTTTCCTTCTCTACGAAGTAGATTTCATTATATTTTCATTTTCACAGGTATTTTGAAATGCTAAATTAATTAGTAATAAATCCTGGTTTCTGAACCTCAGGCATGATAGGAGGAGGACTCACAGGGGATTTGTATTGAGGTTGGATAAGCATTTGACAGGGTTGGTTTCAGGATGGCATATCCCATATTTGTACAGGGGTTTGGACTAGATGAGCGTAGAGGTCCTTTACAACAATCTGATTTTAGGAGTCTATAATTCACCTCTTGCCCTGGACAAACTTAAAAATGGGAAGCCCTACCTTACAAACACTAGCACATATGGGTAATTATGCTCATGAATGTTAGTGTTGTTTAAGTCAAAGTGAATTCTCACTGTTTTCGTTGAATGCAGGTGCAGTTAAATAGGCTGGTTATTCTTATTTCAAGGCACTTTGGCACTGTTAGAGCAACATATAGTTGCCTTTGTGAAAATAAGAATTGAACCTTGTAGAGTTGTTCCTATCATTAATACTTATGCTATTTGGAAATTCTACCTTTCAGTTTGTGTGGTCTTCCTCACTAGTACTAATCTTTGCTATGTACACCTGCCCATCAGGAATTACACTTATTTCACATAAGTCAAAACACAGGCATCAGCAGTTAACAATACTTTGTCTGCTGAAGTTATATTCTAATGAGGCAATCAAGAAGCAAAATTTCCTGTGATTTTTGTTTCTCCCCATTGTCAGATGACTACACATAGTCATAGGTAACAAATATATTACTGTAACTGTGATAGCATGGCAGTGCATAATTTATTTCTAATCGTTACAGTTCAAAGTGTTAAGACTTCTAATGTAACAAATTTTGGTTTTGTAACTTTTTATTCAAGTACACTGTCAAGAGAGCATTGAAGATAACTCATATCTCAAGAGTGACTGCTCTGAAATAGGATATAACTAAAAACTAGCAGATTGAATCCACATGAAGGCAAATGTGATGTTCCTCATAAATGTGCATTAATATCTGTACAAATTGATCCAGTCTTCATTGTTTATACTATTAGGTTAGAGAAATTGCCAAGCAGGAAAAAAAAAGCATTACCTTGACATTGTGTGATAATGCTATTAAAGTTAGATACAATTATGCACTTTAATAAGTACAGTGATAGATATGAAATAGTGCTGGGGTAAGAAAAATATCATTCCTTGTATATATTGTAAGCCAGATATTCCACCAAAGGAAAACATTTCATACTTCTTTTTAGGAACAAATGGAGTCACTCTAGATGTCTAATTCTGTAATCAATAATTCTGAAGATATGCCAATTGTATTTTAGAATATTTATAGGAAAATGTTCCAACTTTGAGGGATTTTGTAAATTAGAAGAGGATACAAATATACACACAGCTGAATTTTTCTTCAAGTAATTTCTCTTTCCTTAAATAAAGTAAAAGCTTTAAAAAACAACAAGTTCATCTAGTATCTGGTATCTTCTCTAAGTGCATGTGGTGATCTGTGAATGCTAATTATGGTAATTCATTGTTAAAAATCCTGTGGTGTAACTATGCTGCAGGTGGCTGCCCTTGGAATTCAGCCAGTTGGAGCCTAGGTCTATAACTCGTGTGTCTATGTTCCCAGTTGGACTTCAGCTGGGCAATGCACATCAACTAGTCAATCTCTTCCTCAGACAAGGACATTTCTCAGAAGAGGTGTAACTGGCCAGTACTGCATTTGAACAAGAGCAATGGACAGAGGTTTTCTGCTGATGGAAAAAATGCCACCTCTTTTTTTTTCTGCTGTTGTTTTGAGCCAGTGGCCATTCTTCTGTCCTCCAGCTGCCACAGCAACTGCTGCTTCAGGGTCCTGTGGTGGGAAATGGGAAACAAGAAAGTGAGATGCCACTGGCTCAATTCTGGTGCTTCCTCCCCCACCCCCACCCCCCACTTCCCTTAGCCAGTGCCCAGGGCTTGTGCCCCTTGCCATCCCTCATTTATGAATAATTAGTGCTAATTGATGCTCCTCCTCCCCACACTTGCTACAGAGGGACTATGAAAGGAAACTCCAGGCAATGAAGAAAGCATTAAGTATTTGGAAATATTTTTCCACGTGCCATATAATTTTAGATGAGTGAAAAAAATCCTCTGTGTTTTAATAAATTGTTTAAGGGTACCTATCTGTATTTAACTATTACCTATGATCCAGAAAGAGTCATTTACTACCAACTGGGCATGTCCACATAATACATTTACTGTACAGTTGACTAAAGTAAACTCTTGGCATCTACACACATGCCCGTATTAAGCTGGAGTAAACTAATTTACTCTGCAACAGGATAGTACTTTTAAATACAAGTACTGTCCTGCTGCATAGTAAAAAAAACTCCACAGCAGCACACATGTAGGAACTGAAGAGGATGGCTGGGCATGAGGGTGCTTCAGTGTGGGGGGCTGCCTGCTGCTGTGCTGAAGCACCCTTATGCCCCAGCCAGTCCCTCTGCAGCATGTTGAGCTGAAGGCGAGCAGCCCTGGGTTGGCAGGCTGATTCTTGGGTCCCCATGCCAGCTGAGGTTGCTCTGCTCTGGTTCAACATGCAGATGTGAACCCAGCAGCAATAAGCTCCAGAGCAACAAACTCCATTAACAAGCACGTGTAGATGCCCCCTATCCCTCTTGTTCCTTTAAAAGTAATCTGATTTGAGGTAATATGTGGCTCATAGACAAATTCTGTCAATAGAAAGTATAATTTGGCTATGTGTTCAGCTTACAAAATTAAAAAGAAAGGTTTTATTAGATATATATCTAGATCTAGATTTCAGTATCAATATAGCTACACGTACATTTAGGGATTACATTGTATCTGTCTACTATGAAGAAATTAGGTGCAAATATTTGGAATGTACTTTGTGTATTCAATGGACATCACTTAGTCATTGATTTCATGTTATTTTAACATGCATTATTTCACTGGGTTTGCTAAAACTGGAATTATCTAGCTGATTAATGGTATTTAAATGCTAAATCTTGCCAGAATTTAAAAAGATCATTAAGGGTGCAAACAAAAGTGACAATTTTCATCTGATCTGGCAACAGAAAGCAGTTTATAGCTGGAGAATGAGTTAAACCCTGCTGCCACTTGCCCAGCTGATGTGGAAGGGTGGGATGTGGGTGTGGTTCACCCTGGGTGCCTGCATTATACCTCCTCCCCCTGCCGTGGCTGAGCAAGTGGCAGCAGCGCATAGCCCATGCTCCCAAGTCTGCAGTGCCCTCATCCCTTGCTCCCCCCTCTCACCCCAGCTGGACAAGCAGCGACAAGGCAGTGTCCACATCCCATGCCCCACCACCCAGTCTAGTTATGCCCTGCCACTGCTTGCACCTTCTGCCTGGAGCTAGCCATGCCCACCTCCTGCCACCCCCACCTCCCAGCACAGCTGGGCAAGCAACAGCAGGGCATAGCCCTTGCTTCATGCACTGCCATGCCTGTATCCCACATCTATCTACACCTCTCCCCAAGTCCCACATGCCCCCGCCCAAGCTGGGCTGCTGGTCTCACCCAATCCCTCCCTCCCCCATGCCCCTTCACTCTCTCCTCCCTCAACCCCAACAGACTTGCCAGATGGAGGCAGCTGTGTCCAGCATGGTGAGGACTACTGCTTGTTTAGTCTATAGCTGAATCTAAGAGGTGGTACCGAATGTTCAGATCCAATTTGACCGAATCGAATTGGGACAGTGATTCGAATCTCTGAATTGTGTCACTGTCCCTCTGAATTGGCCAAATCTGAATCCAAAGCAAATACTTGCCACTTCACATAGGCCTACTGGTCACTGCTATGGGAACCTGACTGCTCCCAGCCTGCAGCTAGATTCCCGTCCTCCCTGGAACCAACAATAAACTTCTGTTTGGTCTGGGGTAACACACTAATTCATAATGCTTTTCAAAAATTATTCCAAGTTGGGAGCTGCACTTCAATCTTCACTCCAAATGACTGTCAAAGCTGTAATACAGTTCATTAGTTCTGCTATGTAACAGTCCTGGAAAATGGTTAAATATAACAAGCTCCCTGGATCAACATTGTTTCCTCTCTCTCACCAGTGCCCTGAGCTTGTGTTTGGGACTAAACAATTACTCTGAAACCAATGTTGTATTTTATCTTCAGTTTGCAAAAGCACTCAAAATGTAATCAATAACTGTGGCATAACTTTCTGCATAACTGCATCATCCATGTAGACTTATGTACCTTCATCTGATGGTAAATAGTTTATAATATCTTTTGGGAAAACATAAACATAAATAGGTAGGCAGCAAGGGATTGCAAGGTGATCCCAAGAGTACTCCAAGACAGACACAGAAGTCATAGTTATTTGCCAGCAAGCATGAATAACTGCTTCCTGTCAGGGAGATATGAGCACATTCAATTTAACACACCTTCTGACAAACCCAAACATTTCATTTTCTAAGTAAGTAAACCATTATCACCATTAAACCAAGTTATCTGCCTTAGACAAATCAATAGGCGTAACCCTATGAAGGAGTCTTCATCTGTCTTGTGACATCATTAACTGTGTTCCTGTTGTTTCAATTGATTTTTTTAGAGGAGGGGGAGAGGGGGAATAGAACAGTTCCAACTTTCCTTTTTGCTGTATAATAGTGATAAATATTATATAGCAAAGTGAAGAAAAGTATGTTTGGTGAAGTATAGACTTTTAGCTGATGAAAATGATAATATAATGTTTCCTAGGCACTTTTTTTTCCCTCTTTTGTTCACTAGATGTGAAATTCTCCCAATTATGAGCAAATGTCATAGTTTTATAGTTTTTAAGGACTGGAAAGGACCTTACAGATTATTGGGTCTAGCCCACCTGACCGCAGCAAGATGGGCATTAAGATGGTTTTTGAAGATCGCCAGGGTGGATGACTGTACCACCTCTGGGGGGAGCCTATTTCAAACCCTCAGCACTTAACTTGTAAAGAAGTTTTTCCCAGTGACTAGCCTGAAGTGATCTTCAGTCATTTTATGAGCCACTTTAATTCTGCTTTGTTGGATACATCTTGTGGTTGTCATACTCTCACGGGTTAAATTATCCCTTTGTTCCTTGGTGCCCAAGATTATGAATGACAATTGGTTGAAAATCTTATTTGGAAATTTTCATGAAAAGGCTGTCATTCATTCTATAGGAAAACATGTTTTATGTTAGATACCTAACTTTGTAACTCTTCAGCCTTCCTTTAGGCCTATAGTAAGGAGCCCCTACATGTCAACTTCTTTTTTTTTTCCTCTGAGCCATGAGTTAACTTTTACTTTATTTTTCAGTTTTATAACCTCCACATTTACAAATATTCTGTGGATTATCACCTGTAGCAGTGATAGCTGTGAGCTTTGCAGCTGATGGGGCTTGACCTCAACCATCATCATTCCCTGCCACTGTCCCCACTGCAAGTGATAGCATATATATATATATATATATATATATATATATGCACGCCCCAACTCTGGTTCTCTGATTTAGCTCAAAATTAGAGAATGTGTTCTGGATGTCTTGTCTGTTAATTGAGTTCATATTAAATATGCATAATCTTCCTAAGACCTGAGAATGTATGTTAATCCAACTGGAAATGAAATGGTTTTAAAGGCGTCATTGCTCTATATTAAAATATTTATGTCATTTTAATAATCAGCTTGCCCACCATTCTCTGTCTCTGTTCATTCATGACTGCTATCAGGACAGCTATGAATTTGTTACAGCAATTTGGAGAAAATCAGCTCTGATTTGGCTCAGAGCTGACTAAGCCAGAAATAAATCAGTAAAATAATATAGAGAATTTTAGTGTTCCAGGAAATGATTCATTTCTAGTTTGTTGCTTCCCTATATAAATTTCACATTTTTATTTATAGCAAAATATATTTACTTATGCATATATGAAAAGTGAGACACTTTTAAGGCAAACACATCCTCTGTTCTAACTATTTCTCATAAGAACAAAAGCTAGGGAGAGATGGAATCTCAATTTCAATAGGCCTCATTATTAGAAAAGGGAATGACTTTAAAGTTGCATTTCTTCTATAAAATAATGTTGTTTCTCCTTTAGTATGTAACAGAAGAATATTGCATATTTCAGCATGTGTATTTATAAGCCCCTTGTACTGAAAGAAGGAATGTTTCAAAATATGTCCTTTTTGGGAAGGTCAGTGAAACCTTCTTCAGCAGGCTTAGTGGGGAAATGGCAGTGTCTGGTGGCCGTATTAGGTGTCAAGAGAAGAAAAATATTATCCTAGCAATAAGGTTGGATTGTGTGTGGCAGTTGGGTCCAGAAGGGAAAACCCTCTGAGCTCCTCTAGACAAGTAGGTAAAAGCTCAATGGAATCTAATGTCCAATCCACACCATTGTACTTCCTGCTATGTCACACATATATGGCAGGAGGTACAACTGTGGGATTGTGCATTAGATTCCATTGCATCTTATTACAGATGTTGGTGAAGCTCAGGATCATGATTCTGGGCTTCCCCTGCACTGGCTTCCATGGCTGTCTGCCCTGCAGCTGATGAGGCTTGACCTCAACCTTCAGCATTCCCTGCACTGTCCCCACAGCAAGCCCTGCTGCTGCTGCAAGCCTCATGAGTTGGGGCAGAGGGGAGAAGGTTGCTGTTGCTGTGAACCTCTTGAGGTGTGGGGTTGGCAGTGGATTGTGCATGTATATGGCTGGGAGCCTCTCAGTTGATGGGGCTCCCAGCTACAAAGCACCTAGCCACTTGTTTAATTACTGGTGTGATTAACATTTTTGTGGAATAACTTTGTAGCTTATTGCTTTTTTTATCATACCATTAATTGGTTGAATGAGTAGCTGGGTCATAACTTAAGGCATGATTACCTAGTTAATCATACCTTAAGTGTGACTTGTAGAGAGAGTCTCTGGGTGTTTTTAGATGTATGTGAGATGCAGCGCCAGGCACTTTTTAAAGTGCCTGGTACTATGCTGCATACATTCATATAAATGGTGAAATGCACGTTGATGCTGAGAAAATGGCAGCAGCACATTTTTAAAATAAAGCACATCAAAGGAGTTGTAGTTCAAAAAGTATATGTACCACTGCCATTTTCTCAGCGCTGATGCATATTCCACCATTTATACAAATGCATGTAATGCAGTGCTGGGCACATCAGCTCACACGTAGAATCTGATCAAGTCTGCTTCAATGCATTGGATCCCTGACGTGTTGCAGCAGGAAAAAGTATGGGTATAAATGTCCTCTGTGAACAGAGGCAGGGTCTGGTTGACTATAAAAGACTGTCCTTTTGAAAACACTGACTGATCAGGGCTGGGTGAACTTTGGCTCCTGCTGGCAGAGCATTGGCAAAATGTCCAATGTCTCAGGAACTGAAGGAGGTTGAGGAGAATTTGAATTTCTGTTAGCCAGAGGTGTGTGTCATGCCCTGAGTACCTGCTGGGAAGAAGAAATATAACACAAATACATTGGATGTATCTAGGAATTCCATATGCATGGATTCAACTGCACGAACTGAGAGCAGCTCTCACTTAAAATGTGTGTGTGTGTATAATGATTTTTAATGTTTTCTTTGTAAGGATTTCATTTATTGTTATCCATTTACTATAGTAGTAAAAAGCTAAATGTGGATTTTTTATTATTAATTATTATTCAGTGAGACAAATTAAATGCCAAGTACCCCACACTAGGTGCTGCTGGTTTGTGTGTATGTGAACCCATAGGGGTTATTGAATCATAAAATCACAGACAGAGGGACTGGAAGGGACCTGTGAGATCATCAAGTCCAGTCCCCTCCCTGTCATGGGCAGGAGGTAATTGGGCTCAAATGAGTCTCCTCTTAAAGACCAACAGACATGGTGACTGCACCACATCTGCTGGAAGTGTCTTCCAGATTCTAGTTACCCATACAATAAAGAAGTTTTTCCTTATGTCCAGCTGAAACTTTTCCTTGACTAGCTTGTGCCCATTAGTCCACATCATCTTGAGGGGGGCTTTTCTGAAAAGTTGTTTGCCTAGATCCTGGTGTTTTCCCTTAACAAATTTGTAAGCAGCTATCAAGTCACCTCTCAGCCTTCTTTTCCTCAGATTGAACAAACCCAGATCCCAAAGTCTCTCCTCATAGGACCTGTCCCCCAGGCCCTTGATCACGTGGGTGGCTACTCTCTGCACCCTTTTGTCCACATGCTTCTTGAAGTTCAGTGCCCAGAACTGGACACAGTACTCCAGCTGTGGCCTCACCAATGCTGCATAGAGGGGAAGGAGCACCTCTCTGGATCTGTTGGTGACACATCTGCTGATGCATGCCAGAGTTCTATTTGCTCTGTTGGTGACTTCATCACACTAGTGGCTCATTCATCCTCTTGTCAATTGACTCCCCTAGGTCCCTTTAGGATGCAGTGCCAGCCAATAAACCACCACCCACTGTATAGATATGTTGAAGGTTCTTTCTACTCAGGTGAAGGACCTGGCATTTTTCCCTGTTGAATCTTGTATGGTTTTGTTCAGGTCAAAGGCCAGCCTGTCCAGGTCTTCCTGAATCCTTGATCTGTTCTCTGATGTGCCTGCTTGTCCCCACAGCTTGGTATCATGCACAACATTAATCATCGCACTTTTCAATCCCTCATCCAGCTCATTAATACAAATGTTAAAGAGCATGTACCTGAGCACTGACCCCTGGGGTACACCACTGAAAACGGCCTTCCAGGATGGGGCCACCCCATCAGTTATGACTCATTGGGATCAGCCACCAAGCCAGTTCCCAACCCACCCCACTGTAGCCTGGTCTAGGCCAGTACTCTCTAACTTAACTGAGAGGATTTCAATGAGAAACAGTATCAAAGGCTTTGCTGAAACCTAGGTAGATGACATCCAACTCCTGTCCCATATCCAGATGGTTAGTTACCTACTCATAAAAGGTCACAGGTTTGTTAGGCATGACCACCCCTCTACAAAGCCCTGCTGGTTGCTTCTCAGTACCCCACCAGATGTGAACTTGTATTTATGGCCTCCTTGACAATTTTTTCAAAGATCTTCCACAGGACTGAAGTCAGACTGAGCAGTCTATAGTTGGCAGGGGCATCCCTCTTTCCCTTCTTAAAGATGGGAACCACTTTTACCTTTTTCCAGTCATTAGGGACAACTCCTGAGTTCCATGTCTCCCCAAACAGCCCCACCAGAAACACTGCTATGAGCTCAGTGAGTAAAGGTCTCAGGTAAAGGCTGTCTGGCCTTGGAAACATCTAAATGATCTAAGAGTGTCTTCACCTGTTCTGGACTGATTTTATGAGGAACGCTGTCATTGCTGTACTCCCTGAGCTGCTGGTCTAGTGAGCAATTCTCACCTGGTTTCAGGAAAACTGATGAAAAGTAATTATTAAGAAGCTCTGCCTTTTCATGGGGTCAACTATGGGCTTCCCCTCCAAGTTCAGTAGGTGTGCCACAGTGCAGCTTGTTTTTTTCTTGCTCCCTATGTACATATAGAAGAGTTATAAACCAAAGGGTTGTGCATTTAAGGGTTATGGACTTAAGGGTTGTTCACTTAATATTGCATAATCCTTTCATATTCACAGGAGATCTCTCTCTGTTACGACAAAAAAACCCACCTTGGTAGAATAGTCTAGGTCAGGTGTGGGCAATTATTTAGGCTGGAGGGCCACTTAGGGAGTTTTTGTGAGTTGCTTGGTCAGCACCCTTTGCTCCCTCCTCACCCCCTCCGCCCAGCCCTCAACAACTCATCAAAACTCCCTAAGTGGCTCTACCCTGTGGCCTGGCCTTCTTCTATTTCCAACCTGTAATTCAAAGTTAATGAAAGAGCAGTGAGAATTTTAGCATTATGAAATGGTGGGGGAGGAACAGGGAATAAGTTCTTTTGATGGTCACTGTTAGTTATTTTCTCATTTTAAGAATTGCTGTGGTTTTTTTCCCTTGGCTTAAAAAAATGCTTGAGGATTGGAAAGGTTGTATAACCATCTTGCAATCAGGTGATTTAGTAAGGTGGCCACCTATCACCAGGTAAGATGGCTTTCCTCTGTGCATAAAGCAGATAACAATTCAGCATGCTTCAGGCATTTTTAGACATGATTTTTTTTCTGTAAAAATAACTTCTATATTGGGCAGCCAGCTGTGCAAATCTTTGCAGATTGCACCTAAAGTGATCCTATCTATTTCATCATGGCTTGTGTCTCCTACCTCTATTTCAAGGGTTAGTATTCAATACAGTACATATGTTCATGTCTATGTGCTGAGGACATCTTAAAAGAAAAACAAACAGGGATCATGTTTTAGGATCCACTAACATTGATGTCTGAACATTGTCAAAATCTCAGCTACTTCAGTGACATATTAATATGTTGGAAACTATTTACCCTATAGAGGAACCTAACATACCTTCAGATATATTAGCCAATATCAGAACAAGACTTTCCTGTTCCACTGACAAATGAAAAACCCTCCATTATGTCCATCAAGACTTAAACAAGGAGAGCCAACCTGAGGCAGGTATACCACAAGTAGCATAGGCAGCCTCTGTTTGGTGCACAGCAGATAGAGAGGGCCAAGGATCACAGTGGCAGAATGGGAAGATAACAAAAAAAAAGACCAGCAGATAGGACAAGGTGCATAAGAGTAGGGAACAGAAAGCAGAACAGCAGATTAGGCAGGTACGAGAAAGCAGACCAGAAGTTCAGACAAGGGAAAATGATCAGAGTGGTGTGCAGGGAGGGTGCAGGGCTTAACTTGTAACATGCTTATCAAAAAGGTTGGTCCTACATGACTTAGAAGCTCAGTAAATCAAAATATCTATTTAAGTACCTAAACTTCGATTTATATTTTAAAGGTAACACCTTGCCCTACCTTGTGTCAATTTAAAAAACCATTAACCATCAAATTCTTTGCCTCCATATTTCTAAGCAGGGACATCGCCCCCATTGGAACCCTGGACAAGTTCAGGAGAGGCACAACCAGGCCCAGGGTCAGGGAACTTCTTGTGGGACTGGACATCTTCAAATCAGTGGGTCCAGGTGATCTCTGCCCAAGGGTGCTGAGAGAATTGGCAGAGGAATTTGTGGGACTCCTGGCACAGCTCTAAGAGCACCCATGGTGCTCTGGCAAGGTGTCAGAGGATTGGAATAGGGCCAATGTTGTCCCCATTTTCACAAAAGGGAGAAAGGAGGACCCAGGAAACTATAGGCCCATTAATCTTACCTCAGTCCTGGGGAAGCTTTTTGAGAAAATTATCCAGGAGCACATCTGTGAGGGACCAGCAGGGGAGAGTATGCTTAGGGGCAACCAACATGGATTCATTAGAGACAGGTCCTGTCAAACCAACCTGGTGGCCTTCTATGACCAGGTCACAAAATCCTTGGATGCAGGTGTCGCAGTGGACATAGTCTCTCTGGACTTTAGGAAGGCTTTTGACATTATTTCACCCCATTCTCAAAAAATTAGGCGACTGCGGTGCCGATGCCTACACAGTCAGATGGGTCACAAATTGGCTGGAGGGCTGAACATAGAGAGTTGTGGTGGACATGTAATTTTCAACCTGGAGGGATGTGGGCAGTGGGGTCCCCTGGGGCTCAGTCTTTGGGCCTGCACTGTTCAACATATTCATCAGCGACTTGGACAAGGAGGTGAAAAGCACCTTGTACAAGTTTGCGGATGACACTAAGATGTGGGGAGAAGTGAGCACGTTAAAAGGGAGGGACAGGCTACAACTAGACCTGGACAGGTTGCAAGGGTGAGTGGATGAGAATAGGATGGGCCAATACTGACATGTACAAGGTACTACACCTAGGGAGGAAGAACCAGCAGCATACCTACAGGCTGGGGAACTCCCTTCCCATCAGCACAGAGGCAGAAAAGGACCTTGGAGTCATTAGTGATTCCAAGATGAACATGGGCTGCCAATGTGAGGTTGCGGTCAGTAGGGCCAACTGCACTTTGTCATGCATCCACAGATACATCACGAGGCCAAGGTGATATATAAATGAAAACTATTTGTTTTATAATTACCAGATTTACCAAATTAAAGATGACCCTCCAGTAATTACATTCTTAATTTTTGTTATAATTCGTTATCATTTTTCCATGCCTAGAATCTGTTAATTGGAAGGTTAACTTCAGCCCTCCCACAGCTCTGTGGTGGGGGAGGCAGTTGGCCTGATGTCTACACCTTGCCCACCTTATGCCTGAGCCTCTTTGTTCCTTACACCCCTTGCCACTCCTCCTCAACCCTCCCCCTCTCCAGCCACTTAACCTACACAGCAGCTCTGGATTGTAGCCCAGTCAAGCAGTGGCAGCAGCAGCAGCTTCAGCCCCAGACTAGAGCCAGAGCTTGAGCCTCAGCAGCTCCCTTGCTGTTTAGTGGTCTTCCCTGTGCTTCCCTCCCTGCTTCTGCATGCTGGAGCCGTTACTATCACTTCTGCTTGGCTGGGCCAGTTTGGCTTGTGCAACCAGGGAAGAGGTGAACAGCGAAATGCTTGCAACAGGAGAAGAGGTGAACAGAAAAAGACTCTTGCTTCTTTGCTTCTTGGGGCTGCATCCGCAAGGATGCCCATGGAATGAACATAACTAACAAGAAAGACTTTATGGTAGGGGTTTATCTTCTGCTGCCCCACCCTCTATGGTGCAGTTTTCCTCATGCTCCTCACAAGCCACACATTATGAGATCTCTCCTGCATTCTCCCTGTCACATGCCTGCTCCTCTGCTACATAAGCCTCTTCAGTGGCCTGGCAGGCAAAAGCAGCAGCAACAGCTCTAGCCCAGAGCCAGGACCCAAGCCACAGCATTTGGCTACCCTGGGCCAGTACTGGAAGCTTAGATGAGACTCCCCCTACCCCCCCAGAAAATACAGAAATACAGTATTTGAAGAGATTCCAATATAAGCTTGAAAAACGGCATAGGAGATAAGAAATGAGTATTGTGATTTTCTCAATGTTTCCGAAAAGTCTGTATATCACACTAGTTAGTAGTCATCTGCAGTGTTACAAAGTGTGATGTCTTTTCAGAGTCTTAAAATAGTTTAAAAAGACAGCTGTCCTCTTCTGCTAGAGCACCCACAAGTGTATTAAAATGCCACAGGATCTGTGTTTACAAAACATAGATGTATAAAATGAGGAAAATGAAAAAAGTGCTGAGAGGGTAAAATTGTAGAAAGTAGCATAATATATAGATGTTTTAGTTATACCTATGAAATTTCAATGCATGTTTGCTAAGATCTAAAATTAGCACATAGGCAAAACCAAAAAAACCCCAAACTCAAAACAATATTTCTCGTTGGCTTGCCCTCTGGCTTGCTAAGGGCAATTTTTACCTGACTTAAGTAAAGGCGTCTAGTCTGTGCACACATAAGCAACTGGGCACATCTACACATGCTATTAGCGTGCAGCAATAAATTAGGGCACATACCATACCAGAGTTTATTGCTCCTGGGTGTGCCATTTGAATGTGTATCTGGGACCACAGCATGCTGAATTGGGTAGGAACAGCCCCAGCTGGCAGTAGGCCAAAGGGGTCAGCCTGCCAGCCCGAGGCTGCTCTGACCTAGTTAATATATTACAGAAGGGCTGGCTAGGGCATGAGGGTGCTCTAGTGTGGGGCTAGCTGGCAGGCTGCCTGAACATTGATGCACCCTCCTGCCCCAGTCAGCTGTGTCAGTGTGAGTCCTGCAGAAAAACTCTCTGCAGCAAGATTGTATTTGTATTTGCAAGTACCACTCTGCTACAGAGTTTATTAGTTTCCTGCAGCCGAATAGGACCACATGTGTAGGTGCAAGACTTTAAAAAAAAATTCTGGATTCAGAATGGGCTATGAAGATTCTTCTGTAAATTAACTCATCCTAGGAACTAGAATAATTCTTCTGCCATAAATGGTCTTCTCTGAGAAGGGGCAGGAAAAGGGACATGAAGATTTGCTCATATAATCTGTCTGATTGCAATTCTGTTACTCCCCAAGAATCCAAAATTTCACCTGTCCATAGTGCCTGTGGGCTCTTCAGAACCAGTAATGTGTCCTCACTGCATGTTTTCCCAGAATCCTTCCCTATGCAATGGAAGTATATATGCTTGGAGAAGTAGATTCCCTTTTGAAAGAATAGGACCAGACCATGCTGTAATTGTTAATCTTTTTTTACATCTATAAAGGGCTTTTTAAGAGAATTGGCTTGGCTTGGCTTGTCAAAGAGCCAAATCTAAAGAAGTCTGTGGGCTGAATGCAGCCTACATTTGGATGGTATTTGCTTTGGATCTGGTTGATACTAAATGCTGAACAAAAAATTATTGGACTGTGTGCCAACAATGCTTGAAGGGTACACCTCTAGTTTTATTCAAGATGCACCCCATTCCTGAGTACAGGCATTGTATCTGTGCAGATTTCCTGTGTGCCTACAGAAAGGGAATTTTTAACATCTCACCAGATGGTCAAAAATCTTGAAGTATTGATTTAATTAACTGAAATCCTACCACCAGATGGCAGCTTTTGTAAGAAGTCAACTAACAGAACAGTGTTCTGTCATAGGGGCAATATTGTCCTTATAAAATGGAATTTAATAGTTTTCAGGTCACCCCTATTATGTTTGTTATAACTGGGATGGGGGAATAAACAGCACTAAAAAGACAAGTGCATTTGACTTCAGAAAGTCATAAAAACACAGTTATTTTAGCATTTCTGGGATTGCTGTGACTGTGCTGTTGTTTTATAGCATCAAGTTCACTGTTTACAAGACAATGTAAAAAAACCCCAAACAAAAAAAAGGGGCAGGCTCTTTTTTCCAGGGCACCACCAGGGGTAACTAGAACCAATGGTCACAAGTTACTGGAGAGCAGGTTTAAGTTGGACATTAGGAGGCACTACTTCAAAGTTAGGGTGGCTAGGATTTGGAACCAGCTTCCTAGGGAAGTTGTTCTTGCTCCTACCTTCGGTGTCTTCAAGAGTAGATTAGATAGGTACTTGGCTGG
>JAGPOW010002742.1:51502380-51516104 GCA_030014935.1 Caiman crocodilus
CTGGCCTCAGGCGTTACTACAAGGGGTTTGATTTCACTACGGGGGTTTGGCTTCTTAGGTGGTGTCATGAGTCACCGCCTACAATGCAGTCTGCACAAAGGTGAAATGAGATATGATGTGGGATCCCAATAATCTTGAGTCCAGGCTAAGAAGCTTCCATGGACCTGAAATATGCATTGACAGAAGACACCCAAGATCGAAGAAAATTGCTATTGAAATAAAGATAGTTGAAGAGCTTACTGCTGAGAAGGTTAGCACCTAGTCACTAGGGCTTTGTAAAATTTCACAGGGTGTTTCATTTTGAAACTGCTTTAATGCATTTCGATCTTGAAACAGCAAAATCAAAATGAAACAAAAGGCTTCAAAACACCTTTGAAATAAAACAAAGACACTTAAAACATTTCAAAAGTTTCAAAATGTTTTGAGTTTTGAAGCTGTGCTTGCTTGGCTTCAGCACCGCTCCCAGCCAGCAGCAGTAGCCTGCTGTCTCCGGTATGCAGGTCTGGGCCTTGCACCCCCTGGAAGGAGTCTGGCACCTCCCTGCAGCCCTCTTGGGGTGTGGGTCCCTGGATCTGTGTGTAGGATGACATCATGCTATTGCTGCTGGCTGGGACCAGCAGCAGCATCAGTTTTCCCAGCGCTTGGCGTGGGCTGTGACCAGCACCAGTCCCAGCCCTCAGCAGCAATCTCCTGTCATCTGGCACACAGATTCAAGGGCCTGCACTCCCAGGAGGGCTGTGGAGCTGTGCTGGACTCCTCCTAGGAGTGCAGGCCCCCTTATCTGTGCGCCAGATGACAAGAGGCTGTTGCTGCCAGCAACTGTCACAAGTTTTCCTTTGAACAGTTTGAGGTGCAGTTTCCCAGAAACCTCCCTACCTATCTCCTTAAAACTTGGCAGGTTTCATGCCCTCAGAAGGGGCTACCATCCTTGCAATTTTCAAATAAATCAGACAAGAAATGACCAGGTTTTAGGCATTTTCATGATTTCCCATTAGAGCCTATGGGCAAAACATTGGAATGCATCAAAACTGCAAAACAGTTTTGATGAAAGGAAACGGAATAGTGCTTTGAAACAAAATAAAACGACAAAACAAAATACTGTCCTTTCAAAACAGCAAAATGGAAGTTGAAATGAAATCGTGCTGTTTTGCACAGCCCTACTAGTCACCTCTACCAGCACATGCATGGCAGGAGCTGTGATTGTGGGATCCTGTATCAGATCCTATTTTGCCATATTGATGTCAAGTAGCAAGCTTGGCTCTCAGCCACAGGAGTGCATGGTGCTCACTCCAGCTGGGAGCCACAATCAGCTGAAGGGCCTCCCAGCTTCTGTAGCATGCAGGAGTCTTGACAGGTTCCCATGTGCTCCAGAGTCTGGGCACTGGCCATACATTTAATTAAAGGCATAATAAGAACTGGCTACAAAGTTATTATACATACCTTATGTAATAATAGTGGCTTATTCATCTTTTTATCATGCCACTCATTGGTTGAACATGTGGCCAGGCCACTACTTTAAACATGATTAACCAATGAAGTGTGTCTTCCAGTAACAGATCTTATACTACCTCTCTAAGTAATCTGTTGACTCATATTCACAGGTTTATGTTTATGCACTCTTTCTTCCTCAGTGTAGAACCTTTGTATTTGTCATTATTAAGTTTCATCCTATTTATTTCAGCCCTTTTTTTTTTTTTCAATTTATCAACATCATTTTAAATGAACCTGTCCTTTAAAATTCCTCTTGGAACCTGAAATTTACTATGTGCGCTATTTCATCCTCCAAGAAATTAAGATATTAATTGAAAAAATCAACTAAAAATTTTTGTCTATGTCTAAGAGTTACAGTTCTTCCTGGTTAATTCTTATGTTTCTTGCATTAGCCCGTAGGCATTTTGGATTCCTAATATACTGTTAATTTCTCTCTCATGAGTATAATATTTCCTGTATTTGCAGCTGTTCCTAGGTCTTTAGGTCATCAAGATTTTTATGTATTTGTGAATTTTTCTCTCCATCCCTTTTTAAATCTTATCGTAGCCCTCATCATTAGGTTTGTCAATCTATGAGCAAAGATACTTTCTCTCTTCTTTGTTAGGTTGAACCCCTATATTCCAGAGGCTATCTTCTTGAACCACCAACTGAGGCTTAAAGAAACCAAAAACAATTAACTGGTGCATCCACACATTGGTCTCCACATTCAAAGCAAAAAGATAAATTAAAATACAGTTGAACTCATCCCTCCTTTAATTTTATGATCCTGTGATCATTTTTATTTACTTATAACTGGCAGTATTACTAGGGCTGACATGGATGAGAATCATGAGGTAATAGAGAACCAGATACACCTTGGAAACCTTTCTGTAATATCTTGAACTTGGTCTTCTTTCTGACAGCAGCTCTCCAAAGGTAATGTGTCTGATTAGCAGATGGATGCCTCTGTCTTTAACACAAATACCTACTGAGTACCATCACCATTGCCCTCATTTCCCTTTGGAAGTAATGCCTAGGTCTATGAAAAGTGGAAAGTATTTGCTTAGGATTCAGTGATTTGGAGGCGAAGTGATTCCGTTTGGTGATACAAATCACTGTCCTAATTCAATTCAGCCCAAACCCAAATCCAAAGATATTTGATGCTGAATCTTATTTGTCCATAGACTATACAGGCAGGCAGTGCTGGCAGGAGCAGGTGGGGAAGCAGCTGGATGAGCCTTGGCTTGAGTTAGCAGCCCTGGGAGAAGCTGCAGCTCCCTCAGTTGGTCCCCTGGCTGTCTCTCCACCAGGGTGAGGCAGGCAGTGCTGGTAGCCCCAAGAGAAGCTCTGGGGGCTGGGGGGAATGATCAAGGAACTGGGGGATCAAACAGGAAATGTGGGGAAGCCCCTGTTCATTCCCCTTAGCTCCAAATCATCCCTGGGTGGGGTAGCACGGGGAGCAGCTGGACAAGCCACAGCTTGAGCTGGCAGCCCTGGGAGAAGCCATGGGGGCTGGGGGGAATGATCAGAGAGCTGGAGGAATGATTGGGAGCTGGGAGATCAAACTGGAACCTGGGGGATCAAACGAGGATTAGGGAATCAAACTGGGAGCTGGGGGGAAGCCCCTGTTCATTCAACCAGCCCCCAATCATTCCCCACAGGTCCTGGCTCGATTCCCCAAATCCTCATTTGATTCCCTAGGTCCTGGTTCGATTTCCCAGTTGGCAGTTTGATTCCTCAGCTCGCCCCAATGTGGGGGCAGCTGGGGGAGCAGCTGGACAAGCCATGATTTGAACCAGAAGCCTGGAGAGAAGCCACAGAGTCTGTGGGAAATGATCAGGGGCTGGAGGAATGAACAGGAGATTCCCCAGCTCCCCAGTCATTTCCCCCAGTTCCCACTGCTTCTCCTGGGCCTGCCTTGCCCAGGGTGGGGGGGGCAGAGCAGCGGAGGGAACACCTGCATGAGCTGCGACTTCTCCCAGGGCTGCTGGCTCAAGGTGAGGCTGGTCTGGCTGTTCCCCCAACTGCTCCTGCAGGCACAGTAGTGCCTGCCTGTACAGTCTATGGCTGAATTTCTGAATCTATTCAAATCTCTCTGAATTGATTCAGAGGCTTCTGACTTGAGTCAGAGAAATGAATGGGTCTCCCAATTCAATTCGGATTTGAAGATTCAGTCACCATTTGGGCTGATTCTCCTCTGAATTGAACCAGCTACCGAAGCTTTGCACAGCCCTAGTGATGTCCTCCATTAGTCCAGCCTTAGGGACATGTGACATCATCTCTTTCACCAGTGGAACTGACTCCTTCTGTGGTTGGCAGATCTGGATGTTTTTCACATCAGTCAATAGGGACTTACAAGTGAAGTCTGTCTACTGCGATAGGTGACTACGTGCTAACCTCCTCAACAGCAAGTGCTTCTACTACCCTTGTTTCAATAGCATTTTTCTTCAATCTTGAGTGTCTTCTGTCAACAGGTATTTCAGGTTCCTGGATGCTTTACAGCCTGGACTCATCCTTTTGCAGTTTCTTTCCTGTTTCCTGAGAATCAACAAACAAGTACACCACACACCCCGTACCTGTCTTTGGTTGATGACAGACAGGCTTCTTTCGCTCAGGTTGGAAGTCCTGACCACTGCCTTTTATTGAATGTTTTGCTAACAGTTGGCCTACTCAGGAAAATTTGTCTCATTACTTATGAGTTCAATAGAAATAATATTTTGAAATGGGTATCAATTAGGTATATGTAGGAAATTCTCAAAAATAAATTATATAAAAAACCAAGATAAAGTCCTCAATAGATGATTAGAAAAAAAACTTCTTTTTTTCTTTAAACCATGGATCTGAAGGAGTACAATTTGTGCCCAAAGGCTTGTCTAACACTTTAATTGACTTAGGTGACTTGCCTTTTTGTATGTTGTTGATTATTTTGACTATGCTATCTTGAATATAACTCTTGTATGTTCATGTGAATGTTCATGTGAATCTCTGTGCTTCAAAAAAGATTCAAGGCATGCCACTTGGCAGTTCCACCTTGTTTCTCCTGGCAGCTGAAGCATAACAAACTCCTTACCATTGTTCAAGTGGACTTTTGCAGTGTGGTGTTCTTGGAAACATTTCTAAACCTCTGTCCCTTGACTAACAAAAGGCTTCACAGAGCTAGATATGTCATTTCCCGAAGGTTCATGAAATGAAAGCACAAGCATAACTTATAAAATAGCTGTGGCGTTCTTCTGCTTCATTTTTATAGGGTTGTTCACACTCAAAAGAAAAAATCATTGACATTGATAAAACTCTTCAGATTAGTTATATTTTAAATTTGCTTCTTTAACGCTTTCTATAGCAAAAGTTAGACGATATTCCAGTTTCTCAGTTACTATGACAGAGGTTTCTGGGATGTTTGAAAAATTTGCTTTATGAAAGCCAGTTTCAGCCAGTTTAAACTAGTTTCGGCCACTGTGCTGGTCAAAACTAAAACACTGTTTGTTTTTTGCTAGCTGTATAATCCCTGGAAACAAAACCAGGGCCAGGGTAAAAGTCATGTGTGGAGAGAACAGTGCCTTGACAGGCACAGGAAGTTTAAGAACAACCAGTGATTATTTTAATGATTTGGATTTCTAGCTCACTGAAAGCCAAACTTTCTGGCAAGCATGCCTCAAATAAGCCCTGCCACCAGAGCTGGCCTTAAGGCTGGGTTATGTGGGGCCACAGCCCAGGGTACTGTGGTCCAGGGGGCTACCAAACACCCCACCACCTTGCCCTACCCCAGTCAGTCCCTGCCTTAGGCAGGAGGAATAGTGCACACACCATCCCATCCCACCAGGGGCTGGCGTCCAGCCTTCACTTCCTGTCCTATGGGCTCCCCTCCTGCACCCCTGGCTCAGCCATGTGAGGCATTTCCCCTGCCTAGCCTGTTACCCCAAGATCCCAGTGTGGAACAGCCTGGTAGGTGGATGGAGGCGGGGGGCAGGCTGGGTCAGCCCTCCTTCCTCCTGATTGATATTCAACTTTCTGCTTTTCCCTCACACAAACTTCCTGGCCATTGACTCCATTCTTCTCCCCTCTGTGCACCCATCCTGCCCCTGCCCACACTGCCCTGCCCCACATTTTCTGTCGTATAGAGCACATAAGTGCCCAGCTCCACTCTATCCCCCTGCTCTGCTCCCTGCATGGGCACCCCTTATCTGAGCCTTATGCTGGGCTCAGGAAACACCATGATACATACCTGCCCCACCACATCAGCTCCCTTGGTACAGCCCACCTGAGCAGCTGGGGTTGCAGCTTTGGGGTAGGGGTGGTGCTGTCTGCCCACAGTTTGGGAGCTGGTGTCCCTGAGACCACAGCCTAGGAGGAGCCAAGCCAGGCAGTGCAGGCGGCATGGCACCTGCTCCTGTCCTGTGCCTCTGCCTGGCCATGCCTGTCTGCAGGAGCACCACTGAGATACCAGGGGGAAGGGAGGCGGGCAAAATACAAGTTCACCCAGGGTGCCATTTTCCCTAAGTCTAGTACTGCCTGCAATGTCCCTGAGTGCCATCCCAATTCCCTTCTTCTGCCTGATCTTCTTTTTTGTCTTCTACTCCCTGCCCTGTACTTCCTGCCTGCTCTGCTGCTCTGTTTTCTGCTTTTTGCAGCTGTACTGTCTGTCCTCTTCCTGATCTGTCATGATACTTGTGCTGCAGGTTGGCCTACTTTGTTTTAGCCACTGCAGTTCTTTTTTCTACTTCCTTCTTCTCTCCTGAAATATACTTCATTTCCCCCTCTACACATCATTGATTGACAGAGCCACAACTATTTTATCTTTGATGCTTGCCAGGTCCACATCCTAGGTGCACGGGTGTGCTGCAAATGTGAGGAGGTGGTCAGCATTCTGTGGTGCATCACCGCACATACACATTGGACTCTTCTATAAGCCAGTCTTATAGAGTGTGGCACAAAGCATCCTGCCTTAGAGTGAATCCTGTTTAGTTTAATCAATAAGTTGGCCAGGGGGGCTTGTGTCTGGGTAGATAAGGTGTTGGGTTGCTTATGAAGCACTGGAGATGACAATCAGTCTCATCCCACTTTGTGATATTAATGGTTAGAAAATTGTATTAAAATAAGGCATTAGAAACTTTAATAAACTGATTATCCCAAGCTTGGTCAAGCTCTCCATGTTTAATTAGATGTAAGTGAGGTAGCTTCACTTAAAGGAAAATGACAGAAAAATGTTTCACCTCAAACTCCTCATGGTAACACCGTTTGAGGTGTTTGTTGACCTCTTCCATGCAGCTTTCCACCTGGGTCCATGGCCTGCAACAGAGAGCACAAAAGGGAAAACTACTTGAGCCCCTAGTCCCTTGAGCCCAGCCCCTCATGACCCAGTCAGGGTTACTCCTGTCCATGTCATTCTGTCCACGTGAATGAGGAGCATGGGGTAATAGTTGGAGGGGCAAATGAGCTTGGGGATGCTCTCCACCACATCTTGGATGCAGGCCCCAGGGAGACAACAGACCTCTCAGGCTAAGGGGTCTGAACAGCAGATAGATCCCTCTGTACCTCTCAGGAGCAAATCCCTCACCACCACCCGGCGGCTCCTCCTAGGGGAAGGCATACTTACTTCCTGAATACTTACCTCCTCCTCCAGTGCCTCTGTTGGGGTCTCCTCATGAGTAGTGGGTGGAGTGTACTTGTTATGCAGTGCCAGGGGAAGAGTGGCCCTAGCTCTGCATGCCCTGGATCTGGAGATGACTGGTAGAGGTAGCTCTGTGGGGGATTTTTATGGCCAGTCTTCTTTGTAGCAACCTCCTTCCCCTTCTTCTCCACATTCTTCCTCTCTACTCCATTTCCCTGGAGTAGGGCCTGGCAGTAGGTGTCAATATAATCTCCATGGGCCCTTCAGGTGCGTAGCTGCCATACCTTCTCCTCAAGCTCCTGCACTTGGCCCTCCAGAGACTGTACTAAGGAGCACATCTCACAAGTGGGGTTGCTCAGGTGTTAGCAGCCAGGCCAGACAGCCCCTGCAGTTCAGGGCCAGGGCCAGGGCTCTGTCTCAGTGGAGGTCTCAGTGCAGAGAAGCTGATGCTGACAGGCATAGCAAGTCACTACCATAGCTGCAAGCTACTTCTTGTACTTACCTGATCTCAGCAGCTGCTCTTTAGGCTTCTGGGCTCAGGCTGCTTGGTTGGACTAGCCCTCTGGGTGCCTTCTGCATGCCCCTGTCTGTGAACACCCATGCCCTAGTCGTGCCATACCTATTTGCGTGCTCTGTACAACTCTGAGTTTGGGGCTCCCTGGGGGGCTCAGCTAAGTAGGGACCCAGGGTGTGTGTTCCCCTCCTGGGCTCCACTCAGCCAGCACATCCCACCTGGCACTCTCCCCCCCCCACACACACACACACACTCCCTCAGCCCCATGCAAACACCCCTGTACTCACCTGCCTTCTCCTGGCTCTTACCTCCCATCTCTTTGCTGGGGGGTTTGGGTCCAGGTCTTTGGCTTCCAGGGGCACAACAGGAATGAACTTGTGCATCTTTGCTGTGCAGCAAGTTCACCATTTCATGGAGGCAGAGGGAACAAAGGCTGCCTGCACTGGCTGAGACCAGCAGTTTTGGGCATTTCCATACTGTGATGGAGACTGCTAAGGGCAGCTGACTGGGGGCCACTCCTGATTGGTTTCCAGGCATGTCCCCCCAACCCTCTGCTGTCACCATGGATCCTACCCACAGTCCTAGGCTTCCAAAAGAGCCCCAAAGCAGGTCACCATGTCACATCCCCACCTCATTGTTGCCTGTCATGACCTGTTCTGGGGCTCTTCTGGAAGCCTAGGGATAGGCATAGAAGAGGGTCTGTGGTGATGGTAGGGAGTTGGGGACGTGTGCCTGGCAGCCAGTCAGGGGTGACTTGGGTGCTCTGTAGAAGTATCAGATGCCTTGGAGCTCAATGCTAGTGGCAGCCAAGGGGCTCAGACCTTCCTTCTACAAAGCCCTCCTGTCCCTGTTGCCTGATGCAAGCCTCCTGGTCTATACTGGGGATGTCCAGCTGACTGTCATTGGTCCCAAGCTCCAAGGAGCCCAATCCTTCTTTCTACAGAGCACCTCTGTCCCCACTGCCGGTACAAGCCTCTCAGGCTGTGCTGGGTACATTTTTCTGGAGCTTGACACCAGCTGCAGCCAGTAGGACGTGTCCAAAAGCCCTGGAGGTTTTCTCTGGGCAGTAGGGGTAGGGTCACTCTGTAGAAGAAAGGATTAGGCCCCTTGCCTGCTGCTGGTGCTGAGCTCTGAGGGGTCTGATCCTTTCTTCTATGAAGGACTCCTTTTCCCGCTCCCCAGAGTGCATATCCCTTTCCATCCCCACCTCTCCCAACGCCTCAGTCTGTGCTGGTTTGGGTCTGTGAACACCCAGTGAGCGATAGCACATCTCCCTGTGAGTGGAGGACTAGTGATGAGTGGTCCACAAAAGTGTCTATGATGCTTGGAGATAGCAACCTAACATGAATCGATAGGGAATCCTGTACAGAACTTTGATAGACCGGTCTAACCTAAACCAATTAAGTCTGATACCTAATCAGGACAGATCTATCTTAGGGCAGGATCCGCCATTTTTTAAACCAGTCTATGTGCCCTGAACTTCTGTTCTGTTATGGGTATAGAATGGTTTTTGGACACTTATACCGGTTTACCTGTAATGTCTGTAACTGGGCTATATCTGCATACTATATAAAAAAGAGCTCTGGCAAAGATGCAGTTTGTCAGCTATTAACTAGAAGGTGACAAATCACTTTTGGATAGAACATTTCTTGTATTTCATTTCATTTCTTTGTATAGGGCTCAGTACATCAAATAGCTTAATTCTTTGTCCTAGCTCTAACACAGCATGTACTTGTCTTTAAGTACTTGAGTAGTCCTTGATACATATGGAATTATTGCAGTGCTTAAAATAAAGTATGGGTTTTGGTGCAAGGGCTCAGCAGTTTGCAGAAGGAGCCCCTGGGAAGGAAGGAATCTTTTCCAATGTCATGAGGCTTGGTGCAGGCATCAGGGAGCCAGGGACTGCTGAGAACCAATTTAGACCCTGGTAGGGGGAGGCTGCTCCAAATTATAACTTGGCTGATATGGCTTCTGTGAATCTTTGAGCTGGTGGAAAAAAGCCAGAGTACAGTCGGGCCTCAATTCACATGATATATTTTTGCACAGTTTCAGTTATGCAGTCAATTAATTGTGACCCTTTATTCTTGTACATGGTATGGATTTACTTTTACATGCTGCAGTTCAGTTGCCAAGATGCACAGATGTGTCTAGAATCAGCTGTTTGGTTCTTGCCCCCCACCCCCCACCCCCCACTTCACTGTTCTCAGTGTAGCTGGTAAGTGTATTGTGTTGTGGTGGAAGGAGAGATGGGAGGGAAAGTCCATGGTGGGGCAGATCAATAAGGTAGGGGCTGGGGCAGGGGCTATCCAGCTGGGACTGGCATGGTACAGAGCCCATGAACTTCAGAGCTCATCCAGGATGGGTGTGCAGGGGTGGCTCCTACTGCTGCATGCACCCCAGGAGGGTATGGGGGTGTGTGCCCCCTGGTGCATGGTGGGGTAGGCTGCAGGTGCAGGCTGGAGCTAGGGCTGTGTAGGGCGCTCCTCAGCAGAGGCTGAGCTGGGCCAAGCTTGTGGCAGGCAGCCCTGGAAGTGGGCTACAGGTGGGGCTATGGTGAAATTTGGGTTGGCTGCAGCCTCCCCTTGTAGCCCCTGTAGTGCTGTCACTACCTGCCCTGAGCCCAGTCCCCACCAAGAAAAGCCTGGTGCAGCCACAAATCCAGCCCACATCTGTAGCCTTCCCACCCCACCTGGCACAGATCTGGGGGCACACACACCCTCATGCCCTCCCAGGGTGCATGCAGCAGCAGGAGCCACCCCCGCCAGTCTCCCGGGTGAGCTGTGGCTCCATCCCGTGTCCACCCGTCCCTGGCTGTGTAGCCCCTGCCCTTGCCCCACTCCTCGCTCACTACGGGGGGTGCTGATCTGCCTCCCCCCCATCCCTTCCTTCCCTGATCCCCTTTCACCACACCAGACTTCCTAGCTGCACACAGCTCTCCAAGCTGCTGGGCTCTGCTGCTTGCTGCCTGTGTGCTATGCTGCAGCTGCGCATACGCACAGGGTTTTATTAGCCAAATTATTGCCTGCATCTGGAACCTAAACATTATTTCCCATAGACCCTTGGTATCTTTTTAAGTTATATCTATTTGTACAGTGTGTTTTTTTTTCAAGAATGTAACCACCATGTAAATCAAGGCCTGACTGTATAACAAGGTCTTGGATATAATCTCATTCCCCCATCAGTTTATCACAAGATATCCTCTATACTTTGTACTCCAATGGGACAGTGATAATTATGCACAGGTCAGACAAGCCCCCTGCTTGGGTGGCATTTCACCTGTATGTGAATCTTTAAATGGCCACAAAACACCAATAAATTTGGGTCTTATTTTCTATATGTCAGGCCTCACTAAAGTTCTGATTATCTCAAATGCTTGTATGTTAGAGAACATTTTAGAGGCAGGCAAACCAAAAGTATGTGTTCTGCTTTCTAGTTTTCTACTAATTTTTGAAAGCCTCAATCTTGCTACAAATATTTGTAAAATATCTTTGTCAGGAATATTTTTCAGTGTATATTGTATTTTAGTAATTAAATGTATGAATACATGCATTATTGAAAAGTCAATGGCCAGTATTCCCAGGTGGTGTAAATCAACAAGATGTTATTGTATCCACTTGCATCACATTGATTTAGAAGCTGGTCTATTATCTCTAAATGCAAACTAAACAAATATTTAACTTGGGTTCATGCAAGCTGCAAGGCTTGGATTCTAGGAATGAGACGGTGCTTTTCTGGGAGGGGAATTAATATGTACAACGCCCGGAAACCCAGTGAACATAATATATTTAATGTAAATGTATTGCTGTAGAAAGACTTGGCACTGTATTAAAATCCAAAAACCAGTGGGGAAAGTGTCTAATTTAATTAATAATTATTATTATAAGCTTGAATACATTATTAAAATTAACTTAAATTCCAGGCAGTGCATACATTTGTTAGATCTCTGTTATTTGGTATTTACTATTAATTGTTTGTTGTTCCTTTTCCTCCTGAAGAAAAATTGTCTTCTAAACAGAGAAAGAAAAATCTCATGAGTTCAGTCATGCACTCTGAATAGTCAAACTGATCTGTATGCAAATAATGAGCTGCCTAACCCATAGTTTAAAAATTATTCATTGAAAAGGTTTGGAATACTGAATACATTTGCAGATAATGAACCTGATAAATGAATTACTTTGGAACCAAAACCCAAAATTCATATGATTCTTTTTTATTGATATGCACATTTTAAATTAGCCACAGGAATTCAGTAAGAAGGAAGTCTTGGGAAAGTTCTGTGACAAATGTTACAGGTAGGCAGAGGGAGTACCATAACTGAGCTCCAAAATAGCAGCCACTGAAGGAGCAGCTGGATGTGCTACTGCCATTAGCATTACATCTTAGTGGACAGTCATTTTGAAATTTGCTTCCACCCTGTGCCCACTCCTCTGGTGGGGAACGCAATGGTGGAGGCGAGGGGCCAGGATCCTTCCTCTTGCTCTCCTGCCCAACCATGCTTGTCTTCCCCTTCCACCTGCCCCCCTATGCCTGTGCCTGCCTCTGCTGCCTATCCCCCACCTCCTGAACCTTGCCCTTTGGCCCCATGCCTTCTCCCCCACCTCCCTGCCTCCCCCTTCAGCCTGACCCTCCACCCCTTGAACTCCATGCCTGTGCCTACCCACCTGCTTGCCCCTTACCTTCTGCTGGAGCTTTTCTCCACTGGGGCAGTCAACTGCATCTCATTCCTAGCCTGGCCCCTGCCTGCTGCCCCTCCCCTCCCAGCCAGGCATATGCTGTCTTTCCTCCATAGTACATGCCAACCCCTCCCTTACATTCTGCTGAAGCTCTGCTCTAGCTCTAGGGCACTTGGCAGAAGTTGCAGCTGCAGCCTAGCCAAGCCATGGAGAAGGAGCAGCAGCTTCTGGCCAGGTAGGGTCAGAGCTGGAGGGGCTGGAGCTAGAGCAAAATACAAGGTGGGGTAGTCTCTCTTACACTTCCCCCGGCCATGTGGCCTCTCCCCTACCAAATGAGCCATTCTGGCCTTTGGCAGAAGCACAGGACCTGTGGCCAATGCCAAAGCTGAGCTGCCACCAGCCCTAGGTTGGTATGCTTATCCAAGAGGAGGCTTTTTCCTCTTTGTGCTGATAAGGGGTGGGACCTCATCTTGGATTTGAGTAAATATGGTACCATTCCTCTGAAAGCTCTGTAGCTGTGATCTATCCTGATGTTGCTATTTAATGATAATGTATATAGTTATTATTTCATACAAAATAAATCCAACCCAGACACTTGCTTTACTAGTTCATCCTCTCTGTGGACTGGACATTTTAAAGAGCTAAGGTTTTAGTCAGTTATCCAAGCCCATTTATTTTGGGCTTTTACCAGCCTGAATTTTCAAGGTTATAAATTATATTTAATATGCTATGTGAAAGTTATTTAAAAATCTGTTTCTAATTGGTCTTAGTTAGGCAATTACTCCACATATAAAATTATTCTTACATACAAAAGGAGATGCATGCTAATCATATAAAATATGGTGGCAGAGGCATTTTTATTTCTAGCTATAAAGTGAGAGGGTATCATGTGTACCAGACCATCTGTCAGCAGTTAAAGCTATTTTCAGTGGCACCTCTAGAGCTGCTTTGATTATTCTTTCTAAACCCATTACCACTTCACTTCAGAAATGAAATCAGTGGGGGTGGGGAGAGGAGAATGCTTTGACTTAACAGATGAGTGATTGGTTACCCCTTGGTAAACAATATAAATACAGTTCAGGTCAGTAGAAACCTTACTATCTGAAAACTGCATAGCAGCCTGAAAATTGTATAAGCCCATCATTGGTCCATGCTACAGTTAGCATTGGTTAGAAAGACTTATCCAATCCCAGTTGAAGTTAATGGAAATAATCATAGGTGAAGATTTGGGGTTGTCACTTATATTAAAAATCATGAAGCCAGAAGAATTTAAATGAAGGATATAACATCCAGGTAGGGAGGACCGGTTAATATGTATATGCAGGCAATTCAGTTACTCCATTTATTCAGAAATATATGCTTGAGTCTCTCTTTCATCTTGTGTCTTTTAGGATAGATTCATTTATTATTATAATGTGTAGCTTCAGCAAATGACCACTTGAAGATGGGGCAGGTTTTT
>JAGPOW010002742.1:51516498-51527665 GCA_030014935.1 Caiman crocodilus
TTTTTAGTGAACAGTAAGATAGTGTCTACAAATCTAACTTCTTGTAGCCTTTTCTCAATTGATTTTCAGACATCCTCCTTCCCAGTGCAGCCTTTGGAAGATGCTTTCAAGATGAGTTCTGAAGAGCTTTTATAGAGATGGTAATCTCAAGTAGACATAATGTAAAGCAAAGGTCTCATTTTCATTTATGTTTTTCAAGCACTGAACATGGCTTTCATCTATGCCTTAGCTGCACAAGGCTTTTAATATGAAATAGTTTTCCATTTAGTCAAATCTCTCTCATAGTTGATGAATGCAATACATAATGAAACAGTATATTCATTTATCATCCATGGTAAATCATTTATCACATGGCAGATACAGTGCAGAAAAACCTAATCAAAGCTTTTGAGTTCTTCTGGCTGGTAAAAATAAAACCTAACAGGGATATGATTGCTCAGAAACTTATTTAAAGCTTTTAGATGCAGAAATTAGATTTATAATATCATATACAAAGATGTTCAATGCCACAATGCTATTCTTATTTGTTTATATGAATTGTAATAGACTGCAGTGTTATTATCTGCTGATGTTACTCTTTTTTTAACAGAAAAGTATGCATTATGAAAGTTTTGCTTTTTGATATAATTCAACTGCAAAGTTTAAAGATCTGCTATAAATTGTTTCTTTTGCATTAATATTTTCATTGCAAAGAGTTTCAGTCTATTGAGTTTTCATGGTTTGGGGGTGAAAAAAAAATGCACATTTTTTGTGGAATGCAAAAAAAAAAAAATCCCTTTCAAGTTTATCTTAACCAAGCAGAATAATCAAGCACAATATTTAGTGTGCAAATAAAATCAGTAGTAAACTATACAATCACCTCTTTTGCATAGGGACATAAGAAAATATGACATGCTATAATGGGTCAAACCAATGGTCCATTGAGCCCTCAGTGGCAGGAGTGGATGCTATACAGGGAGAGCATTGAACTAGACATATGTAAAGTGGTCTTTCCTTTATTTATTAACCTCCCTGGAATCTACCATTTTTGATTTAGAGATGACAGAGAAAACATTTCCAAATGTTCTGTTCAAGAGCTATTAATAGATTGGTCCTCCATATAATTGTCTAGTACCCTATCTGCTTCTACAACTTCCTGTGTTAACGAATTCCATGAGTTAACTGGGCATTTTTTTTAAAAAAGTACTTCTGTTAGTTTTAAACCTGTTTCCTACTAATTTCACTGGGTGCCTCCTCATTCTAGTATTCTGAGACTGGTGAGTAACATTTTCCTGTTCAATTTGTCCATGCCCTTCAGGACTCTATAGAAGCTATCATATCCCGTCTCAGCCTTCTTTCCAGAGTCTTAGTCTTTTTAATTTCTCCTGGTATAGCATACTACTACATACCTCTGATAATTTATGTTGCCCTTCTCTACCTTTTTGAGATGTAGACACCAGAACTTCACACAGTATTCAAGATGTGAGCACACCATGCAGCTGTATAATGGCATGATGATGTTCTCTGTTTTGTTTTCAATTCCATTCTAATGAAGACCACTATTATATTAGCTTTTTTGGTCACTTCTGCATATTGAGCTGATATTTTTAGAGAATTAACTACAATGACTACAAGGTCTCCTTCCCGAGTCATAATAGTTAGTCCAGAAGCTAGCATAGTGTATGTATAATTGAGGTTATTTTTCCTTACGTGCACTGCCTTGCACTTGTCAATATTGAGGATCATCTGACATTTTTTTGCCCACTCATTTATTTTGGTGAGATCTTTCCCAATCCTGCCAGTTTTGGATTTTACTATCCAAAATAATTGAGTATCTGCAAACTTGGAGATTTTACTGTGCACCCCCATTTCCAGATCAGTGCTGAAAATGTTGATCAAAATTAGGACCCCTCTTTTGACTTCCCTCCATCCAGAAAAGTGACCATTTAGCCCTACCTTCTGCTTCCTACATTTTAACCATCTCTCAGACCACAAAAGAACTTTCCCCCAATCCTGTGGTAACTCCATTTTAATACATAATATAATTAAGTGACAGAATAGATTTTTAGAGGTAGAGCTTAATGTTGTTTAGATTTATATCCTGCCTTATCCTAAAGACTTGGAGTAGCTTATAAAATAAACAAACAATTCACAAATGAGTAAGATGTATCCATACCAGCTCAGTCTCTGGCTCAGTGGTCAAATACAGCCTATTGATATATCATATCTGGTCTGCATGCTTACCGCAAGATTAGAAATTTGGTGACACAAGAGCAGTGGCCATTAATACAGCCACACTCCCCCGTCACATTCCCAAACCCCAAGCCCTGCACTGCTGGTTGCAGTCAGGTCATATCCCTTTCTCCACTTGAGACTGGGCTGTACCCCCTTTCCCCTGCATCTGGATCAAGACTAGGCCATGCCCCATATACCCATGGGTCAAGCCACACTCTCTCCCAAACCTCACAGGGCCAAGAGATGTCCCTTTTATCCATGGAGTTGGGTCATGCCCTCTCCCCTCCACAGGGCTACAGAAAGAAAGAAAGAAAGAAAGAAAGAAAGAAAGAAAGAAAGAGCCATACTCACTATCTCTGTTCACATTAGAAAAAGTGCTGCCATTAACTTCAATGAGTATTGGACCCTAATTAAACAAAACAAAAGGTAAAGGCTTTTCCTTTTCTTTTAAAATATGACCTTTGAGATGATCCATTCTAGTTACTTCTAACAATAACAACTTCAAAAGGAAAATGACAGGTGATTACTTTTATGTTGTTAGTGGCTATCCATCTGCTACTATTATAATATTTTATATCACAATGGCAAATCAGCATTTCTTTTAACAAAAAAGACAGGAATCTGGCATTCTGGCAGATGAATGCCTCATAGCAATCATAAGGAAGATGACAGATTCCAGAAGAGCCCTAAAGCAAGACCTCTGATATCTATTAAGTCCATATCTTTCATTAAAATTAGTCTTATACTGTTCTGCCTTATTTATGAGGGCTTTTTTAACCAGATCTTCGCCAGAATTCTCAAGAATGCTCTTTTGTTACTTACTGGTAACTCAACTAAAGGTGTCTTAAGGCATTTGAATCTATTTGTATGTGTGTGCAAGAAAATGTCATCTTCAGTGCGTGCTAAAAATAGAGAATATTTTGTCAGTCATGTTAGAATAGCCAAGAAGTTAATGGATATTTAGGCTGACCAAAAGCTTCAGTGATACGGCCTTTAGGAAGGATCTATTAAGAAAAAAAGTATTTTCTCTTGTAATATTAGTGTAGTAGACACCATTAATGATAACTCTTTATTAAAAAGGCCTTAATATATAAAAGGAAGTTGAAATTTATATTGCTTATATGATTCAGTCTGATAGCATTGTACAGTAGCTCATTCTTTCAGAGAACAATTGCAGAACTGGAAGTCATGGTACAAACTTTCTGCTATCAATCTGCCCCATTACATTTTCCGACATATTATGGATGTGCCATTCCAGGAAAAGAAGTAACAATTCAGTTTTTAGGTTCCCTGCTGAGACTGTCAATAGTGTTATTTATTATAATAGTTTTTACATTTTGGACTCTCACCTTAGTTGGACTACAAACTCATTTCATAGGCTGCCAAATAGCCTTCTGAGGGAACAGGTTTTTTTTCAGTTGCTACCAACATTGAAGGTCCTGGTTAACTTTATTTATTGTTTATTATTTTTTAAATAATTATTTTTCTTCCATCCTACATTTTGCTCACTCTTCACAGTGCCACTAATATGTTCATTTTTGTCTATTACATTCTGAACACAGTTCTGGATTATCATAATACCTAATACGGTATAGTTACACATTACATTTAGCATCTGTTAACTCTTAGGAATATTAGGCAATGTTAAAGTAGCGCTTGTTTTGAGCAGTTGTTGCATGTTAACAGTTAATACCCTCTCGGTCTTGCATAGCTCTGACTTCCCACAAAAGGGCTGGTGATCAGGGCTGGGTACAGACAGTCAAAAATCCTTAGGCTGAATTGATTCTGTCTTTGCAGGTTAGCCTAAACTACACAGATTAAATTGAAACAGAAGTGAACAGACATTTATCGTTGATTCAGGAAATGCAGCCACATGCCTGCAGGGGCTCAGGCCAGAAGCTGGGGTACACTAAAGCATGCCTCTCTGACTGTGTGTTCACTTCCTATTCCTGCTGTCCTGAGGTCTCTGAAATTTGTAATCCAGGTACACAGCAGCCGGATTCTGCAAGGTTCCTAATCACTTCTTCCAGGTGCCTCTGGGATTTGTAGTCCACAGTTGTAGCCAGCAGTACATTTGAGCAGGGGAAGGGATACTTAACTGCCTCCCCCAGTTGAGGTTTGCCTTGGGGCAGTCCCATCCTCCCCCCCACTCCATGCAGACTGGGCTGCATCCCCAGCTGTGTTTGTCTCCCTTCACCCCCTTGTTAGACAGCCCTTACTACTTCAGCTAGGGAGCAGAGGGGCAGGATCAGCCCTGCTTTCTAGAGCAGAAAGCACAGCCCAGCCCAGGGCTGGAAAGCATGCTGGGATGCTGGGAGACTGCAATTTAACTTAAACTTGGAAGGGGTCTGGGACAGAAGTTTCATAAACTGGTTTGACCCAAGTCAGTTAGGTCTCATAGTACATTCAACCAGGTTTATGTTAAACCAGTTTCAGTCATTTTGAAACAGGTTTATGTGCACTGAGCTTCTGTTCTGTAACAGGTTTAAACCAGTTTCTGACTACTTAAACCAATTCATGTGTAACTTCTTCTCTAGCCCTGGGTGTGCCTAGGACCTGCCAAGTTTGCTTCATGCCTGCTCAGCTCACAGGCTCTCCAGTGGCAGTACAGGCTCCTCTGCTCTAGGATTTGGCTGCTGGACATATATACCAGGATTAGGCCTCTGCTGCCCCACTGCACACTCAGTCTGGGCATGTTGCCCCCATCCACATGCTTTGATCAGGCCTATACCAGTCAACCAGCATGCCTAAACTGAGTCTGTGCCCTCCCATCAGTACACCTGGATTGGGCTTATACCACCCCACCAGTATACATAGTTTAAGCCAGCACTGCCTTCCCATGCTGAAATCAGGCCACTACCACCCCTCACACATCCAGATCAGGTCACACTGGGCCCACATGCCCATACTGGCCCTGTACACTTCCCCTGCACCCCAGAATTGGGCAGCACTGGTCCACCTGCCTGTATCTGATCCATGCTGCCCTCCCCAAGCTTGAGCAGTGGGTCTACCCCCATCAGCCTCATGGCTGCTTAGGAGCTCTCTGCTCCCTACTGCCCCTTATTTACCCATTCTGCCTCTTCCCTTTTCCCCTTTTCACCCTGATCTATCTTCTCCTCCCACCTCTTTCTTCCTCCTCACTCACCTGCAGCTGCCAAGCTATCCCTGATGGCACTCAGTAGCGGTGCTGGGAGGGCAGGTTGTGGGGGGGCTATGGCAAATTTTGGGGTGACAGGAGCCCCCTCCCATCACCACAGTCCACCCTGAGTGCCAAGAAAGGCCTGGTGCCTCCACTGAGTTATTCTGACTTCCTAATTCTGTCTAGCTATGCTACAAACCAGACTCATCTACCACTATAATTCCTGATTCAGTACTGCTTTGCAGTTTCTGTTTTGGAAGGATACTCTTTTCCCATATGTAATGTTTCTCTGTTCTATGTCCCCCAAAACTGCATTGGGCTGAGAGGAAATGGCAAAAGACTAGTTGGAATTCAAGCTATGATATGTTAACTGTGGCCATTTGTAGATGCTCTGTTTTTCTAGACTAAACCCATTCCTATATACATGAGGATGTCTGTAGTCCAATTAAAATTGGCTTCTATCTGAATTACTAATCCTCATTGAATGAGGATTAAAATGAATGCAAACTAAGGCAGTCCAAATTAGGCAATTTAAATTGTATTAATTAACATGTATATATAGCATTGCTTTTAGGAAAAACAGGCCTTAGGAACTCAGATTAGCATTCCTTAGGAATGCAGATAAAAATTACAAATCTCAGTCCCCACAAGGGAAATTCAATTAGGAACTCAATTGTGTTTTTGCAATACATCAGAGGCTATCAGCCTCAAAATAACACCTTTACAAACTTAAATGTGCCAACACCTCACTGTGACTAAATATTAGTATCCTGATCAAGCCCCCAGCCATGCCCAAGCACAGGGGCTGCTGGTCAGTGAAGAAAGGGGCAAACCCCTTTGAGCATCTATTAACCTTTAATTCAAATTGAAATTTAATTCAAAGTGTGTGATGCAAAGCAGTTAACACAGCTTAGAAAATGGTGAGCACATCTACAAATGGTCTGCGTAACCCAACTACTTGAATTGCAGAATTAAAACTGAAATATTTTGATCTAAACTATCAATAATTTTCTTTCATTTTACAGTTCCAATTTTACATCAGTAAATAATTTGTCCCATAATGCTCTGTAGGTGTAGGGTATCTTTTACCCTGCTCCCCCAGGGGCATATGATAGATACCCCTTTTCTGGCCTGATCCAAAGTTCTCCGAAATCAGTAAGAAACTTACTCTTTTATTTGAATATGCACTGGGTAGCAGTGAAACATTTTAAAGGAGCACACTAATCATTGCTGAATATCTAAGAACATTGCTGAATTATCCTAGAAAAATTATATATTGTTGATTAGGCACATTACTAATGTTCTCTGATTTACTCACTAAGGTGTTTCTCATTATGATGGTAATTAACTCTTATTAAAACATGATTTCTTAATTAGTGTGTTTCACAAATTAAACCATATAAATATCTCCAATCTAACTAAATATAGCAGTAAACCTAAACTAATCCCAGAGATGGAATGGGACATTAGTGAATATTTGCTGATGTGTAGCAACTCTTAAAAGATCAAAGTCCTTTTTATGACCAAATCTGGCTGCAATTGTTTTAAGCCCAACACTGTTTCTGCTGTTCATGTTAAGAATAGTATGAAATTATTGGAAGAAAGATTGTTGATTTTTATTTCACCATCTGAAAAAAAGAAAAATCACTATGTTTTCCTTTTTTTTTTCAAAAACAAATGTATGCAGTCTTACTGACTTGTCCTTACTGTTTCAGAAATATATCAGTACTTTGGCATTTGCATGATGGTATTGCATAAAAGAATTTAAAATGAAATCTCTAGAGCACTACATTGGCTAAAATATGTCATCTATTATTTATGTATCCTTTTCTCAAAATGAGTGAGCAAATAATTTCCACATAGAAAAGCATACAAAATAAATCAAATTTGACTCCTATATATATTATGCCTCTTCCCTCCTATTGTAAAAATACAGGGAAAGTACTACCCACAACCATTTCAGTGGCTTACTTCCATTATTTTCTATGGAAGCCTGGGAATATTGATAAGCCCTGGAAGTCCTAAAGGTTTTTCTGTTAAACTAAGGGCTTCTTAGGTCAAAAACTTTTCAGTCCTGTTACCAGCTTCCTTCTTTTTAACCCAGAATGCTGTTAGCTTGCATAGCCAGAAGATTTTGTGGTCTTACACAAAAAGAAAGGATATTTCTGAAGCAGCCAGGTCCAAAGTCATTGTAGCTTTTATAGGGCAAATAGAACATTTTGATTTACATCCAGAATCTACTGCAGATCATAATATACATCTGTAATATGTGCTCTGTGAAGAAGAATTGCTAAGCAAGTGGGCAGACACATACAGCTGAAGTTTCTGAATGGTCTACAGGTATAGCTCCAATGTAGAATATATTGCAGTAATTGTCTTGAGATAACAAATATATAGGTAGTAGGGAGGAGGCAAAAATGAATCTATAACTTTATTGCCAACAACTAATGGGGCAAAAAGTGGTCTGAGCCACTATTGAGATGTTGACATCCAAGTATTAAAAAGTTGTGAACCTGAATAAAAGGAAGATGGGTAAATTCTGTTCATCAAGGGAGCTGATCTAAACTTAATTTCTTTCAATTACTTCCCTCAACACTGCTTGATTTTGTTTGGCTTGAGTTTTATCCAGCTGGCTTTCATCCAAACCACAGTGTCTATTAGACACTGAAAGAGCCGACTAAACAAGTTTGAATAAATAGACCTAAATCTGTGTGCCATTAAGAGACAGTTAACTATTTTCCCTGGCCACTTTCACTTTCTATCAGTAATTTGAGTTTGGACACATGAGTAATCCTCCAATTGTACCTTTTTATTCTAAAAAGGAAAAAGGAATGTTAAGGATGTTGTTAGAAATGCTGTAAAATAAATATTTGATTCAATACATATAGACTTATGCATCTTAATCTGTAGATATTAGATATTAATGCCTAATATTTTCAGTAGTGTTACAGCACAGCTATGCTGATTTATACTCACTAAGAATCGCCAAAGGAAAATCTGAGGGGTGACTAACCTTTCAAAAACAGAGCAGCTTGAAGGCAATAAATACGAAATATTTCTAGGTAACTTCATTAAGTTCCACTGGGCTGTTCACATCATGTTCTCCTCTTTCATCTCCTGTAAAAATGGACAGCTGCATACAAAAGCTGTAACTTCAACAAGTCAATATTTCTGCCCCCACACCTAAAAATCATAGTAATTTAGAAATCCCTTTATAAAAATCAATAACAATATAGCCAGTGGTAAGAGAAAGAGCACAGCAACAGATAAATCTCTCACCGTGCATTTTAGAGAGCTAGCTTCATTGAACTTAGAAAATGAAAAAAGGCAGCTGTGTATCCATATTCACAAAATAATACATGATTATGTAGAAAAGTTATCATCATTGAAAGGTACTCTTTCCAGAATAAAGTGTCCATACAGCAAGTTATATTGGCATACCTTTATGAATATTTTTTTCCATGTGAATGTGTCCACATGTCTTTAAACCCCAAGAGCTCTTCAGACAAATCCAAAGCAAGTAAACTTTCTTTGTGGCCTTTATGTTCAAGTAGGGTCATATTTTGGGGTATAACTGGTTTGTATGTCACTGTTCATGCAAGTCAGTCTTAGCCATGTTGGAAATAGTTACCAGAGGATCACCCACTGTTGAAATAATTTCCTGTGGTATAGAGGTGGCACTTTTTTTCCCTCTTCTTCTTTCTAGTCACAAGGGGCTAGTATCCCGGAGTTATTGTCTCTCCACCAGGCTCCCTTCTAAATGCATCATATCGCTGAAAACCTACCTTTGTTTAAGCAATGCTAAGAGATTAATATTCATTAAAATGAACATATTTAACTTACAGACTAGATGGTGAGAGTTCCCTGGACCCTATAAAATGAGACAGTAGTAGAGGGGCTGACCCAAAGGAAAATTTAACAGAATTTTTCTCATTAATTAGAAACACTAGGAGAGACGAAAGTTATAAATAAATTCCTATTGCCCAAGGCAGACACATTCCTATTGCAATTTGGTATTCTAATTTAGTTCATTTTGTTTTTTTTTCCCTGGAAGAGGGAAAAAAAAAAAGCTTTACTCCATGCCTGTACTAAATTATATATACTGTGGAATAATTGTAAGATCAAGAGGGGATTAACACAGGTCAGCAGCCCTTATTGCTATTTTACACTCTTATAACTGTTTTGCATGATTGGTTGCTACCATCCTTCCTACTTCACTTCACTTCTATTGCTCTCTGTCATGCATACTTTTTGAAAGCAGGCTTCTTGAGCTCCCATAGTCAAACCCCCATGATCATTTGAACCATTAAGAAAAACAATAGCTTTTTTCCTTTTACAATTTGCTTGTAGGTTATACTACATGAACCCTTTATATAACAATCTTTTACATTCTCATAGACATGAACAAGCCTCTGTATTGCAATCCCGAGATGTTTCTACAAGATCACAAAGGTAAAAATGCTGTCTCCATCCACTCAAATTGATATGATTTTGTCATCTTTCCCCTGTAGAGTTTGTCAAACTGGCTGCAATAAGTATTCAATATAGACCTTAAATATTATATTTGTTTTTTTTTTTTAATTCTATAAGCATAGTAGTGGGTGGAAAGGTAACTTTATAATAGTGCTTTGCCCGTTAAAAAAAAAAATGTATGTAACTGCTTGGTCTTCCTTGCTGAAATCATTCAATCATTCAGAGCTAGGCAAAAAATAATTAATTTTCCCCAACCTGTAAATCTTATGGAAATGTTATGAAAGACATAACTAGATGCTTAAGTCCCCTGGGTGGTATCAGTGCATGGGGCAGCAGCTATGGTTGCACTGCTGGCTAGCAGTGCAGGTACTGCTAGTTTTCACCCCTCACTTCCAACCAAAGATTGGTGCCCTGGGCTTATGCCCCAGGCTCCCCATTCAGTGTGCTTCTGGATTTCAATTTTCATATCCACTCCTCAGGCCTCATTCTCCACTGAAACCTTCTGAAATTTTTCAAGAGAAGCCAGAGATCCTTCCCTAAGACTAAGATCATTCCCCTCAGATGTGGAAAGGACAGATTAAAATCCCTATTATGATACAAACCAGACTTGAATTTAGTTCTCTCACATGCTGGGTAAATACCCTGATCACTAGGCTATTTGGGGAATCACTAGGATATTCTGCTGTAGATTTGTTTCTGTCTTGACCACAATCCCAGGCCTGTGAGATTTTTTTTTCACTGGAAAATTCCTGATCAATTCTGTCCATGATATACCAATTTGATGTGAGGAAAAACCATCCAAAACCACAAACATTGGTATATATTATTTTTTACATAACCCAGCATTTCAAGACCTTTTGTCTGTCTACACTCGTTTAGATAGCCCCTCTCTTTCTTATACCTTTGTTGAAATTCCTGCTATAATAAAGTCAAATTCCTGTTGATTTCAATAAAGCCAGGATTTCACAACACCCTCCCCCCTTATTTATTCTTTAAGGAATAAAACCAGGGAATTTAACTCTCAGTCAACCTGCAAAATAGGGCACTGTAGATTCTAGTTTATGTCATATATAAAATTTAGATGGTGCTGCCTGTTTGCTACACAGGAAACTTGTATTTCACTGTTCACTACCATATTTATTATAATCAATTCATATTCTGTTAAGCCAGGAATGGAACACAGTGCTGGAAATGTAATCATTGATCAATTCTTATAGACCATTGGATTATTCCAACTCTTAAAAGATCAAAGTCCTTTTTATGACCAAATCTGGCTGCAATATATATATATATATATATATATAATTATTTATATATAATTATATATATACATATATATAT
>JAGPOW010002742.1:51527765-51564488 GCA_030014935.1 Caiman crocodilus
TATATATATATGTATGTATATATAATTATTTATAAATAATTATATATATACATACACACACACACACACACATATATATATATAATTATTCCACTGGAATAATTGTCTACCTTGGTTTGTGATTTTTGGGTTTGAGAATAAAAAAAAATGTATGTACTGTGACTGAACAGTTACACAGTAGATTTGCATATAATTTCTGTAGATGTTCGCAGGTGAAATTAGGTTTGAGATACCTCCCCCAGTAGAAATTCAAAGATGGATTCTGTACTATTAAGACGGTGGCTAAGACTGTTGCATTTATACATTTACAGTTTGGAGAAAACTTACCAATAGTTTGCATCTTGTATGTATTTAGTGTTTGCATTTCATTGGGTACTGGTGTTGACAAATGCCATGGGGAAAAATAAATTCAACTGCATATGCATAATTCTGGGTTTTGAACTAACTGTCATGACCAGGAAGGAGACCTTGGAATCATTGTTGATGATTCTCTAAATCATCAGTTCTATATGCAACAGTGACCAAAAAGGCCAATAACATGTTGGGTATTTCGTTTCTAAGAATGGAATGGAAAACAAAATGAAAACATCATTACAGCACTATATGAATCCACAGCACAACCATATCATGAATACTTTATGCAGTTCTAGTTTCTGCATCTGAAAAAGGGTATATATAGTAGAATTAGAAAAGGTACACTGAAGGGCAATTAAAATGATCATTGGCATGGAGAAATTGTCATATCAAAAAAAACCCCTTAAAAATCTAGAATTCTTCATTCTGGAAAGAAGAAGTCTGATGGACAATGTGATAGAGACCTTTAAAATTATGAAGGTGTTGACCAAGTGAACAGGGCACTGTTATTCACTAAGTCTCAAGGCATTGTTACATGTTAATTTTAAGTAGCTTGGGGAGCTCTTAACCCTGGGATGTTAAGATGTGAAACTAGTTTTAAGCTTCCTTTAGGCATCTTAAAGTTATACCACTCCAGGGTAGGTTTATCTGTAATCTATGTTGCCTAACACATATTACACTAACGCGTCCATTCTAGGCTACATGTTAGTTTAACACCCCACCCCCACTGCTGTTCCCTGCCAGCTCAGATTGGGCCCACTGCCTCCCCACTACTGCTGATCAGGCCATCATCCCCACAACTTCCCCTACCCCACTGGCCGGGATCAAGCTTTCTCTCCCCCTCCCCACATTAGGCCCACCATCCTTAACTCCCCTTCCCCATTGCCTGGCATCCCAGTCCCCAATTACTATCCCCAGCTCACTTGTGGTTGTCAGCACTGTCCTGGGGAAGCATGCAGGGAAGGGGCATCTGCCTTCCTGGCTGCCACCACAGCCCCTCTCTATCCTGGGCATAGCCTGGAGAGCAGCTGCAGCTTGGTGGCAGTGGCTGGACAGGCAGGTTTCCCTTCCTTGCTTGCTGCTCTGGGACAGTGCCAGCAGCCACAAGTGAGTCTGAGGGAGGGGGGCCACTGTGAGTCACAAAGGCTGGGAAGGGGTTCATGAGGGAACCCCCAGGTGCAGGGGGTAAGCCCTTGGTGCAGCAGGGGCCGGAGAAGACAACCCTAAGGGGCAGTGTGTAGGGGCAGGGGGGAGCCCAGAATGGAGGGGAGGGGAGGCAGAGGATTCTTACCTTTCAGTCCTCCAGGCTCCTTCTCACCAGGGACGATTCACAGTTTTGCAGGCACAGGACAGTCCAAGAACTTTTTTAGCCTGAATGTGTAATTGCTCTGAACTTGAGTAAACACTAATTCTGATTACCATTTTGAGAAGCCTAAGTGTAACGTATAACAAAGCCCCAGAATTCTAGATCTAGGGGGCACCCACTGAAATTAGTAGGAGACAGGTTTGAAATTAACAAGTACTTTTTATGCAGTTTCCAGTTGACTTGCCACAGGAGCTTGTAGGGGCAGATAATATAGCCAAGTTCAACAAGGGACTAGGTAAAGTGATGCTAGATCCCTTGATAGTAATTAAACAGAACAGTCAAGAAAGTATGCTCTGGCATCTCTAAACCAATGATGGTAAGTGCCAGGGAGGGCAACGAACAAGGGATAAATCACTGTATGTATATCCAGTTTAATTTCCTCCGTCTAAAACATGGACTCTTGCTACTGTTGGAGATAGGCCAATTTGATGTGGTGAAAGATAATGGGATGAGACCCATCTGAATTACTATAAGTCTCCCTTAATAAGGGATGCCATAGTGGAGACAGATCAACTAATTCCAGGGGACAAATAAAAAGAAAACAGGAAGGAGAGTGTGGCCATAGGCTAATAACAAGGGACGTGGAAGGGACAGTGAGCAGAGTACACCAGCCATTGCCCACTTCCCCCTGAATGAGCTGAGGGAGCCTGTGGATGCTAAGCAGTAAAACTCTGTCTGGAAAGCAGAATGCCAGAAAGACAGCCTCATACTCTCCCAGATTCCTCCTGGCCAAAGCCTCCTTCATGGTTTTGATGGTCAGCTTGGCCAGAGCTAGGAAGAGGATGACCAAGTGGTCTTGTGAGTTGCTGGGGCCAGAGATGGAGGGTACGTAATAGAAAAGGTGTAGGCAGAAGCAGAGCCAGAACCTCGGCAGGAGGTTCTGGAGGAGGTGGAATAGGGGCTGCAACCTGATGCACTCAAGGTAGGTGTGCACCAGGTTTTCCCTTTGTTGGCAAAAGGAGCAGGTGTTGGGTGTGTCTGTGTAACAGGGGGGGTTCCTTGGGGCCAATCTCAGTGTGGCCTACCCACCTGTTCCTGGGCTAACCACCCACCTTCTCGCCTCCATGCCTTGATGTTAATTGATTAATTAATAGATGATAATTAAGCAGGAGGCTGCCCATTTACTGCCCCAATGCCAGGGGGCATTTTCTGCAGCTCCTTTCCTCTCCTACACTGCAGCCCAAGCCTTGCAAATGGCATCCAGCTGTTACTCTCACCAGCCCTCACTCTGGTCCCCAAAATCCTCCTATCAGGACCTCTCCAAGATCTCTCCATTCAGGTGACCTACCCCACCTTCATTCAGGATATTTAGCTGTCTGAAACTATTTTCCCCTCTTGGGTGTGGTCCTCCCAGGACCTTTGGCTACTAGTCCTGGCCCATCTCCAGGCCTGTCGGGACCCCAGGCCCTCAGCTCTGGGCATCCCTTGCAGTGGACCCCTGGCCCTTTTGACCGTCCTAGTGCTGGCCCCAGCATGGACCGAGGGTACTTTCTCGATCAGGTCCAAGTCTCTAGCCCCTCTCTCTCCCCTGGGTTTGCCCTCTGGGCCCTACAAACAAAGGGGTTACCCACCTGTGGTGGGGGCTAGGGGTTAAGGTACCCCAGCCCACCTTTCACCAGGGTGGTAACTGGCCTGGCATTTTCTGGGGGCTCCCACACCACTAAGAGTCCCACAAGATCACCTACTCCTGGCAGGGTGCAGTTTTAGGTCATACCCAGGACCAGGAGCCTCCTTACCACCCCCTACAGCTCCTCGTTTACCTCCAGATGTAGATCTGCAGCCCTCTAGCCAGGCAATATTTTTGCTTGGCCTCCTGAGGCCAAACTCCCCTGCTTATATGGGCAGCCCCTGATTCCAAAATGGCTGCCCTCATCAGGCACCTGGTGGCTGCCAGCTCCAGGCCTTTAAAGTGAGAGGCACACACAGTGCCCTACCATAGTCTGTAAAGTGCACCAAATACATGCCTGTGGTGATGGCTCCATGAAGGAGCTGCAAGATGAGGTCCCTGGTAGCTCATGGGAGCAGGTTGAAATACAGACTTGTCTACTGAAGATGCTCATCTCTTCCCTCAAATAGGGTGTCCTGCCACTTTTCATGGTGGTAAGTGAGGACGGGATGATGGATTGAGTGGAGCACAAGTGTTAAAAGATGGCAGTGGTGGACTGTTCAGAGGCAGACTGACTTGGGTATCCCTCAGCCTGCTTAGATGGTATGGCTGGGAGCATTGCAGGGCCTAATAAGCCCACAACTCTATGACTAGCTCTAGAGGGCTGGGGGATACCACTGAGTGGAGACTGCCTTCATGCAGGCACTGGTTGATATAGTAAGTGGAAGGGGAATGCAGTGTGGCATGCATTAGGCCATCATAGAGGGATCTGATGACCCCTGCCTGCCATAGTCCAGGAGGTCCACAGTACAAGAAATGTTGGAGACAGGATACTGGGCCAGACTATTATGGCACTTCTTACATTCTTGCATTTTTAATTCTTCTTGTTTATGAGATAACAACATTAGTATGGACTTATAAACATTCAGATCCTTGGCCCTGTGTAAATGGGGTGGGGGAGGAAACCTGGTAGAGGAGATTCCAGTAGAAAGTGAATTTTACCTGTAAAGGGTTAAGAGACATATAGATAGCTTTTTAGTACATTTACATTCTTAGATCATAGATATTGTAGGTAACCACAAAACAATATAATACAAAACCTGGTATTCACTTTGGTGAACTGAAGGACATGATCCTTCAGATTACCAAGCAAGGAAAGCAACTTTCCAATACATAGCTGTGGCAGCTAAATCGATGCATGAGATATTAAAACTTTGGTACATTAAATAAGATACTGCTTACTTAAAAAAAGGAGACAGAGGATTCATAGATTGTAAGGAGCTAGAAGGGACATCATGAGATCATCGGATTCAATCCTACTGCACAAGGCAGGAAAGACAACTGGGGCCAGGTGACCCCAGCTAGGTGACCATCCAGTCTCCTGTTGAAGATTTCTTGGGTGGGTGATTGCACCACCTCTGGAGGGAGTTTATTCCACAGTCTGGACACTAACTGTGAAGAAGTTTTTCCTAGTGTTAAGCTTGAAATGGTCATCCGGGCATTTTTTGTGGCCATCACTCCTGGATTTCCCCAAGTATGCCTTGGTGAACAGTTGTTCACTGAGCCTTTGATGTATTCCCCAAATGTAACGGTAAGCTGCTACCAAGTCCTCTCAGAGTATAGGAAATGCGTAGTGGGGGTACAGGGCCATCCCTGCTGCCAACATCGCCAGCAGTGTTTGCAGATGTTCGCCAGCTCCGGTCTTGCTGCCAGTACCACCAGCAGCTTCTGTGGGTGCCCCCCCCAGACTCAGGATGCACCAGTTGCCCATGCCTCTCAGCCTTCTCTCCTTTAGGCTAAAGAGATGCAAGTCCAGATGTGGATAAAAGGCAGCCCATGGGCCAGATGCAGCTCACCAGGCTATTGTGTCTGGCCTGTGGGGCTCCTAAAATTTAGAAAACTAATATTTATCTGCCCCTGGGTGCCTGTCATGAAGCCCTTGATGGCTTGCCAAAACTCAGTAAGTGACCCTCCACCAGAAATAATTGCCCGTGCCTGCCCAAGTCCTTCAGCCTCATATGGATAGCCTTGCAAGTCTCTGATCTATGGGTGGCTCTTCTCTGGACTCTCTCAAGCTTTTCCACATCCTTGTTCAAGTGCAGTGTCCAGAACTGGATGTAATACTCCAGGTGCAATCTCACCAATGCTGAGTAAAATGGAATCATAGAATCATACAATCATAGGTCTGGAAGGGACCCTCAAGGATCATTCGGTCCAGCCCCCTGCATGAACAGAAAAGACATCTGGAGTCAGATGATCCCAGTCAGGTGATTATCCAGTCTGCTCCTGAATACCTCTGGGGTAGATGATTGCACAACCTCTGAGGGGAGTTTGTTCCACAGTGTGGACACCCTAGTTATAAAGACATTTTTTTTCTAATGTTCAGCCTGAAACTGTCTTCCAGGAGTTTGTGGCCATTGTTTCTAATTTTCCCATAGGGAAATTTCCCATAGGGTGCCCTGGTGAACAGTTGTTCACTGAGCCCCTGATGTACACCTCTGATATAGTGGTAAGCTGCAATCAGGTCCCCTCTCAGCCTTCTTTTCTTTATATTGAAGAGTCCAAGATCCCTCAGCCTCTCCTCATATGGCTTACCATGCAAGTCCTTGATCATGTGAGTGGCCCTTCTCTGGACCCTATCGAGCTTTAGCATGCCCTTGTTGAAGTGTGGCACCCAGAACTGGATGCAATGCTCCAACTGCAGCTGCACCAATGTTGAGTAAATTGGAAGAATCACTTCCTTGGTTTTGCTTGAGATGCATACCAGAGTATTGTTTACCCTGCTGTCTACCTCATCACACTGACAGCTCATATTCATACTATGGTCTATTATTAACCCTAGGTCCTTTTCAGTCATGGTGCTAGTCAGTTTGGTGCCACCAAGCCCGTAAGTATGTTGGGGATTGTTCATCCCTAGATGGAGCACTTTACACTTCTCAATGTTGAACTCCATCTGGTTCTGATCTGCCCAACTTGCCAATCTGTCTAGGTCTTCCTATATCTGAGCCTGTTTTCAAGCATAACCACACTCCCTCATAACTTGGTGTCATCTGTGAACTTGGCCAGTGAGCTCTTAACCCCCACATCCAAATCATTGATAAAGATGTTGAAAAGCACTGGACCAAGCATGGACCCCCTGGGGAATACCACTGGGCACGTCTCACCAGGACAATGCAGATCCATTCATTAGAACTCTCTGGGTCTTACCCCATAGCCAGCTTCCTACCCACCTAACTGTCGAGTAGTTAAGCCATCAATCTTCCATCTTTCCTGTGAGAACATCATGGGATACCAGATCAAAAGCTGTCTTATACAGTTGGCAAGTTACTTGGTCATAGAAGGAGATGAGATTGGTAAAACAAGACCTGCCTGTGATGAAGCCATGCTGGCTTTAATTGTGAATCCGAACTTCTGCAAGCCTGATGCACATAGAATCCTTGATGAATTTTTGCAGGATTTTCCCAGGAATAGAATTGGCCTATAGCTAACTGGCCTATAGCTGCCCAGGTCCTCTCTGCTCCCCTTCTTGAAGATGGACAGAACATTGGTCCTCTTCCAGTCTTCAGGGACCTCCCCCAAGTGCCACAAGTTTTGAAAGTTTCACCAGAGGTTCTGTAATGACTTTGGCCAGCTCCTTCTGTACTTTTGGATGAAGTTCATGCGGTCCTGCTGACTTTTAAATGTCTAACTTTTCTAACTAATCGTGCACCAGCTCAACATCAACAGTTGGAAGCCAGTCATTCCTATTATGCACATTCTGTACCCTATCTAGCATGGTGAAATACCAAAGCAAAGTAGTTATTCAGAAGTTTAGTTTTCTCTTGAGTGATGGCCCCATGATTCCATTTGTTTTTGTCTTGTTCCCTACATATCTAAAGAAGGATTTATTTTTGTCCTTGATTTCTGTTGCTAATTTAAATTCAGTTGCTGCCTTAGCCTTTCTAATCTTCTCCCTGCAAGTACAGGCTGTTGTCATATACTCCTCCTTGGGGACTGTCCCATGCTTCCATTATTTGTGCACCTCTTTCTTTTTTTTTAAGAGGACCATGATATCCCTATTAAGCCAAGAGGGCTTCCCAGCCCTTCTTCTACCTTTCCTCTGCATGAGAATGGACTTTTTTTTGTGCTTCAAGGATTGTGTCCTTAAGGAACGACCACTCATCATGCAGTCCTTTCACCTTCAGTCCCTGGTCCTGAAGTGCTTTCCCTACTATTGCCCTAAATCTGTTAAAATTTGCTTTTTTTAAGTCCAAAATTTCAACCTGGTAACTGATTTTCCTGCCTTGTGATGGCCAGTGAATTTGATGATTACATTGCTACTGTTGCCCAGGCTACCTTTTATATTCAAGTCTCTTACCAGATCATCTCCTTTGGAAAACACCAAATCTAGGAGAATATTACCTCTGACTGGCCCATGTGATGGGCTAGTAGGGGATGCTTCTGCACTGAGCCATCCATGTCACTGTGCCCGACTGCCTTCCAGACTCCAAGTGCCTCCCTGGAGGTGCCTCACATCTGTCCAGCCCTCTTCCTGGAGCACACCAACTAGCCTGGGTATAGCACCACCACCACCTATGGTCTGGCCTGATCTTGGCACTGTGACCCCTGGGAAACACAGGCCTAGGAGCCCTCGAGGGTACTCGACCCACTTCAAGAACTTGGGGTGCTTCCTTGAGACTGAAGCACAAATACTGGTCTCCCTTAGTCAGCCAAACCAAGGGGACTCCAAGGCATACTCTAGCCCCTCTTCCAATAAGTCTTCCATGCTAGGTACACAAAGGAGAACTTTATTGGTTTCAAGGAGTAGGTTTGGAATCAGATACAGGGTAAACCAATATAAGAGAAATCCCATAGAGTAAACAGGGTGCCTGGGTAGCCTTTGATCACACATCTGAGTTACTGCAAGCTATATATCTAGTTAGACCTCAAGTAGCTTACTTAAAAGTATCATCCAGAGACAGGTGAAGATTCCCTCTGAAGGCAGGCATCAATCATGAGTTTCAAAAGAGAAAGCAAGTTTCAGATGGTCCAGCTCTTCTCTCTCTGAGTTTTCATCATAGCTACTGCCCCTCCTCCTGTGCAGTCCTTAACTTATATAGCGCTTATGACCTCATTTACTTGTCCAGTGGGGACCAGAATCTGTTAGCTGCCAGCCAACCAATTTGAAATGTATCACTGGTTGCCAAGTAGACTGGCAGGGTCTTTAGCCTCCTCCCAGTCAGGTTGGCATTACTTAGAACAATATTGAGCATAAGCCCCTCACCCAGGTACATGATGCACGTCACATAGGCAGAGTGATCAGGTTTCCCCTTTCCCTCAGGAATGTATCCAGCTCAGGTTACCTAAAGAGATGGGATGTCTGCCCTCTGCAGGGCCCATATTAAGCAAATTGCCACAGAGCCGAGTTTTTGGGGAGAGACAGAGGTGGCATTCTGCCATAGTCCACTCACTTCCTGAGTCCAACTTAGCTGCGTGTTCTTCCCAAGAGGTGTCTGGATAACTGAAGTCACCCACGATAGCTATGTCCCGTGTGCATATGGCTTATGCCAGTACACAAGAGAACTCCCAGCTGAGCTCCTCCCCCCAGTTTGGTGGCCTGTAGTATACGCTTACAGTTAGCTCTCTCACTGTTCCTCCCCACCCATAGTTTGACCCAAAGGGCTTTGAGCTTCTCATCTTTGTAGCTGATGGCAGCCTCCAATGAGGCGTACTGCTCCCTCACATAGAGAGCTACACCTCCACCTTTCTTTCCTTCTCAGTCCCTTCTGTGCAAGGTGTAGCCCTCTATGGCTACATTCCAATCATGTGAGGAGCCTCACCAGGTCTCTGTAATCCCTACTAGACTGTAATGCTCACTGGAAAGTTGGAGGGCTACCTCCTCCTGCTTGTTCCCCGTGCTCCTGGCATTAGGGTACATACAGGCATCTGAGCTCTTAAGTTGAGATCCTTAGTTTCCCATCACACTGAGGGAGAACCATTCCCTCAGGTCTTGCAAGAGTTGCTCTCCTAAAGTCCCCAGCTTTGGAGATTTCTTGTATGCCAGTCCCCGGGCATGCTCCAGTTAGTGTTTCCCCATCCCCAGCAATCTTAGTTTAAAGCCCTATCTAGAAGATCAGCCATCCTGGCCAAGGGCAGGGACTTACCCCTCTGCATGAGGTGAATGTTGTCCCTTCCTAGGAGGCCTCTTTCCCTGAAATGTGCACTATTGTTGAAAAAAACAAAGTCCTCTCAGTAGCACTACCGCTGGAGTAGTTGGTTCCCTTCTTCAACGCCTCCTTCCCTCCTAGGTTTGCGGCATACAACCAGGAGTACAGAGGAAAAGACTACCTATGTCCCCAACTCCTTTAGCCCAGACCCCAGAACTCTGTAGTCACTCATGACCCAGTCTGGATTACTCCTGGCTGTGCCATTTGTGCCCATGTGGATGAGGAGCATAGGGTAGTGGTTGGAAGGCTGGATGAGCCTACAAATTCTCTCCACAACATCCTGGATGTGAGCTCTAAGGAGGCCGCAAATTGCACAGGCTGGGGGGTCCAGATGGCAGGAGTTGGGGTGTTGTAGAATACTTTTTCTTGTCATTCTTTTCTCATGCAGTTCTTTTTTTATTGGAGAAGTCTACGCCTCCTTTTAACCTTTTCTTTTGTCAGGTTTCTAGGCATCAACAGTTATTTTGAATGGACATCCAAAGGCACAAATAGAAAAAGTCATTTGCTTAATTTACCACGGGGAACAAAAGATTAGCAGCATTTAGTAGGACTTTAGTTTACCAAAGCACTTAAGCTTGTGCTTGGTTTCATTCATGTGCTGCAAAACTATTCTGAATACAGAACAATGATTTAAATAGGGATGGTGCTTAGCATGTGTTTTAAGTGCTTCAGTGAATAAGGTTTTGTATAGTTAGGGGCAATTTCTTTGCCCCCATCATTTGTTATAGAGGCATGCTTAACAAGGCCTTGCTTGTTACTTAATTGGACCATTACTACTGAAACAGCCTACTGCATCCAAGTATATTTCAAGATTTCTCCCATTACTCAAAGATTAATAAAGCCATAAATATGAATCTAATCATTCCCACTGGTTGTTGGTAATTTTCAGCCCTCTCATTTGGATTTTCTAAATATATTTATATTTATATAAATTTATATCTATATATATATTTTATAAATATAACAGATGAGTGATTTTTAAGTGGAACCTTTCATCTGTCACACTCTTAAAGGCATGATACCAATTAGCAGTGTGATGTGCAAGGTTAGTATATACTTAGTATATAGTATATAGGGCACAGCTATAAATTTTGGGCACAGCAGCCTTTTTAGCCTGGATTGAAGTGACACAACATGATCATGTTTTACTATCTTTTGCTACTGTAACTGTTAAATGAGACTATAAAATGGGTCCACAAATGATTATTACTTTTCTTTCCATCTCACGAGACTTGTCTGCAAAAGTTTGGTGTGATATTTCTAGCTTACATAGCATCAGCTTACATAGCAGTTTCCAACTTGACACATTTTTGACTCACTTGTTAAAGAAAAAAATAGGTAGCAACTTAATGGATATTTATGTTAGCACCAAACTAAGCATTTACAACAATTTATGAGACTTAACCAGATCTAAGAGCTCTTTCTTAGTCTTATAATTTTCTGCAAGGTTGTTTTTTATGTATGTTAAAAGTATATTTGCTTGATGCTATGCCTCCCAGCTATTTTTCTTGATTATGAAAATATTGAGGAAAAATATAATACTTTGATATACTAAATCAACTTATAGAAGGAAGTAAAAATAAAATGGCTAATTCTATAGGCTAGTCTACATGCATTCAACTGACCATGATAGAATACTTGTGTTCTTCACTGCTCAACAGAGTCTCAAATTGATGCGTATGCAGAAACAACAAATTTATATACTATAATATGTTGGTATGTGGAGGTCACAACTTTATTAAAAACAAGCACCCTTCCTGTCTCCAGGTTAGCTATAAAAATTGTTCCAGTACAGAGTTCAACTCAGTACCAATGGCACATCTACTGAGCTGGGCATGGCTCAGAGAACAATGCTACCTTTTACAGCCACAGGCTTCCCTTAACACTCCCTTATACAAAAACTGAAGAATATTAAAAGATGGCTCCAGGGGGGTGCATGTTTAAAATTTCAGTAGCTTCTCCCAGTTGGTATCTTTCCGCCCTGCCCAACCTTCTCCCTTACTACAGGGGGAGAGATTCACCCCAGCTAACAAAATGAACATTTATAGAAATATGGCTATGTTAAGTCTAATTTTGTAACTTTCGTTGAATGGATTTTCAGTTTAACAAACTGAGTTTTATGCTATGCAGTATGATGATATATTTATTCTTATGAAATGACAATAAGTTTGACAGATAAAAAAAAGATTATCAATAAGTTAATACAGCCACTGATCCAAAATGAAACGTAAAAGTAGTCCTTGAAGTAATTTGGTAATTGGTAATGTAAAATATGAAGTCTCCTTGAGAGACTAATGCTTGTAAAGGTGGTAGTCTTCTGCAATCTTACTAGATTCATATTTTGCTTCATGATTAAGAAGAAAAAATATACTCTGGGGCTACTTTCTTTTGGGTGTGTGAATAATGGGCATCATCTAATATTGTAATAGAACTCAGCATTACAAAATTTTACCATCTTTGCACACTGCCATTAAGAATCCTGGTAGTTGATCCAATGTTAACCATAATTTTGAGGTAAAGAGCAGAACACATCATATTTAGCATCATGTTTGATATACCAAACCCCAAAACCCCAATTGCAGCAGAAAACTTGATTTGTCTTGTTCTAAATTGTGCTCTGTATCATATTCTTCATAACTCAAATCTTTATAGTCAAGGTCAGCTATGGTCCGTAAGAGATCCTGATGAGAGATGCATTGTCTTTCAAGGTCAATCTCATCAACAGAGAATGGTTTAGGAATAAAAAAATATTTTTATATTTTAGTTTCTTAATGAATCAAATATTTGTATTGTGTTTGGGTCTGATATGAAGTTTACTGTACAAATGCTGTCTTGCATACTCTGCATTTTCCAATCCAAGAATAAAGGTGCTTTTTCAGTGAAGCATACATTTATTAATTTCCAAATGTGTTATATGCCATTTCCCATTTCAACAGTCAATGTGTAAAGGAGTCACATAGAAAGTAGCTAGCATTCATTCTGTTTTAGACACTGTCGTGTGAGGCAAGATGAAGTTGTCATTCTTAACTAAGGTGCCAATATTGAGTTGATTATGTTATTTAGATTGCATCCAAGTGCTTTGGTGATACAGAGGCCCTATTATCTCATTTATAATTAAAATTCCTACCACTTTTTCACTTTTCTTTCAATGACCAATTTAGAAAATAAATAAAGGTCAGAATCTGATATTTATAATAAAGTCTATCCTATTCCAAGAATAGTCCCAATTAGATTATTATGGGTTTAAGGTACTATTTAATGTGATTGTAGATAATCTGACCCTAAGGTCCCGTCTACATGTGCAGGTAAAGGCATGATGAGATCTAATGCATGATCCATATAGTCACACCTCCTGTCATACCACTTATTCATGACAGAAAGTGCAATTGTCAGATCTATTATTAAATTAAATCACACCTTATTGTCAGTATAGGGGAAGCTCAATTCTGGGCTTTCCCTGCATTGGCAATTAACAGGCACCCAACAGGAGCTGGGAGCTCCCTTTGTTGATGGGGCTTTTAGCAGTGTGGACCATATACTGGGGACCGAGAATCTTCACACCTGATGGGCTGTAGCCAGGACTGAAAGCTCCACCGACAGGTGTGGGAATCTCAGCCTCCATTGCTGTGGGGCACTGCTGTGGTCTCTTAGCTGAGGAAGTGCATGGCGTGCCTCAGAGTTGAGAAACTGTAATGACTTGAAGATTGCAGCAGTTGTTATCTCCCAGGCACTGCCTGGAGTGCCCTCATATTCCTGTGGCTGGGAGACTGCACTGGTTGCATTCTCTTATACCTTGGAGTATGTTGTATACCCCAGAAACTGGGAGATTACAGCAGTTGGAGTCTCCAAACCTTAGGACTGCCTACAAGTACAAATTAAAATTGGTAGAAACCAGCTATAACGTTATTACATGTGTTTTAAGCAATAACTGTATAGCTGGTTGGACCTTTTAAGGCACAATAATTAATTTGCATGTGTAACCAGGCTAAATGTATCGAGAAATTAACAAGGTGCAATAGATATAAACCTGCAGAGTGGGCTTAAACTTACTTAGAGTGTACTAGAACAATAGGCAGGTTGCTTTGTGTACTGACATAAGAACGTTGAGATACAAGGATTGTTTAAGGCATGCTATCCTCTTGGCATGACAGAAAGAAACTTAAATTTAATGACAAGGTAAATATTCATGGTTTAAGACAAAGAATGAGAAGTTGTAGTTTTAAGTCTGGTAAAGTACAGAAGCTCTATAAACCTGGAAAAAAATGAGTGATAATTTATTTAATTGCATAAAACCACTATTTTTAGTGGATGTTGGGTTTTTTTTCTTCTTTTACAAAGAGTTACTCTTAAAATCTGTTTATTTTGTCCTTAAAATTAACAGGAAAACCTTTTGTTTTTTAATTTAGACCATTTATATCACCTATTAATTTACAACAAGATTTGGATTCTATAATTTCTCCAGTAATTACATATGTGCAAGTGTATGATGCTTTAATGACAAAATTTCCATTTTATTTAATGTCTTGAAATTAACCTTCTACTACCGCATGCGTATGTTTGTCATTTATCCCCTTTTTCTCAGATGCAAAGAAGGCTACCAAGGAGTCCGCTGTGACCAATTTTTGCCGAAAACCGACTCAATCTTGTCAGATCCAAGTACGTCAAATATTTTTTTTCTGTCTTTATCATGTCCTGGAGGCAGCTCTTATTATGAGAGATGACCCTTTGCTATTGTCACAGATTTTATTGAAGCTCATTTCAATCATTTCTAAAGAATGGTACCCTTTTTATAAATCTTTCTGGTCAAGTCATTTTTATTGGAGCATAAGCATTTGTCCCAATAACTGTTTTGTTTTTTTATTTTACCTCAGTGCGACTGACCCGTAACAATTAGGGGTCCATCCCATACATTTTTAGCTTTTTGGCTTGTACCACTAATGAATTTACATGATTTAATAGGATGAAAAAAGCATCCATTGTGAAGTGGTCCCTTTCAAAAAATATTTATTAAAGTTTAATTAAATTAAACTTTTAGCAAAATATAGATTATTTTTTTATTTCTTCTAATTGTACGAGCTTTGGATTTTTCCTCTTGTTCACATAAAGTTGTACCTTACTACTTGGTTATGGAATCAGAATCTACTTCCAATGAGCAAATAGGCAGAATGTGACTATATATTACACCTCCTGTTTTATATAAAAGCGCCATATGGGCACATGCTATTTTTTTCATTTTGTTCACTCTTTCCATTCAGTTGGTATTGCACAGGAATTCCTAAAAGGGATCTTATTGATTAAACAACAGTAAATTGTTAATATGTGGGTGGGTGGGGGTAGGGTTAGAGATAGAGTTAGAGGCTGACCAATAAGACATAAAACAAAGGGTCATGTCCTGCCTCTTACTGCTTTTTTTTACCTGGAAACAGTAACATATTTCTAGAGATTTTTTTTCATTGTTTTTTAAGGAATAATGTTTATTTCGCTCTCTCTCTCTCTCTCTCTCTCTTTTTTGGTGACTGGTTATATTTACTATGTTATCTTGTGAAGTGTTGAAAACCTATTCATATGACTGCTCCCAGAGATACCTGTGACTTTTGAAGAATTTTATGTCTTATGGCTCTCTGTATAGATTGCTTTATGTCTGGCTTAGCTTTTCTTTTTGTCTGACCTTTATCTGTAGTAATATAGTCTGCAGTAAACAGATTGGGTTTAATCCACTAAAATATGGGTATGTGTGTTGAGACTGCCAGCTCTAATGGAAACGTGTTTCCTAGATCTTAAAAGCAAGATAGAGGTTATGTGTTGACTTGGTTCTGATCAAGTTCTCTAGTTTGTTATCTCCTGGGCACAGGTAAGAAATGTCAATGAAATACAGCTTGGGCCTGAGCCAGCGCCCAATAAAATCAATGGAAAGACTCCCATTAAGGTGGAGTGACTCAGTTTAGGCCAGAACTCCTAGAATATTTTGAACATGCTCAGTATGTCCTCTATTGTTTGAGCAGATTTCTTCTGTGAGTGTTTATTGCTCATACTCATTTCCATTAACTTGGGAAATAACATTGCTTTGGTTGTTGTTATATTTGCACTGTTTCCAAGTAATTATGCAACCAGCAAACCTTATCCAGTGTATTAAATCTCTGCTTAAATCTTCTTGTCAAACTCCTTGAACATAAAGGATAATGAAATTTGCTTAATTATGTGTTGTGTTCAGAGCTGTAGCCACGTACTTTGGCACCTGATGCGGGTCATGTGCAGAGTAGCCCCTCTATGTGCTACCATGTAATTACTTCCCTTTGATTCGGCACTCTTCCCCCCATCCCCTTAGCGAGGGCATCCTGTGCCAGTGCAGTGTTAGCACTGCTGTTGCTATTGTACTGGTTGTGTTTAGAAATATGTTACTATGTTGACTTAAAAAACAAGGGGTGAAATCCATCCATTGATATAAATTGTCAAAGTTCCACTGGTGTCAAAATATGGTACAAAAATCCTCCTCAAGAAAACAGGAAAATAAAGGCAAATGGACAAAAGTCAAAGATTTTTTTTCCCAGTCTATCAAGAAATGTAACCTGCCTTGAATACTTTTCTACATTCAAAAGAATAAATTAATTGTATTGGTGTTTTTATACATGCAGGTGCACTTTTAATACAAGTTGTCTTAACTTCATGTTCACAGGTATGCATTGATGACATACAATGTATTGCTTATAAACTAAGATTTGTAGTTTTACTTCCTTTTACCTTCCTTAAAGGTAGGAATAACAAACAACATATTAATTATTGGTCATTAGTAGCAGTAATAATTGCTTACAATTATTTGTAATTGTATTTCAAGTACAATACTTGAAAACTTTGTTATCTTAATTCTTTGAGACTCTGCTTCAGTCCTTAATTTTCAGTAAATCTTAGCTGTCTGATTTTCTGTTTGTGTACAAACATTTTTGTGGTGGAAAGAGAATTAGTGTAAAGTGTGTTCTAAGGTCATGGTGTAGGAAATAGTTTTCAGAACTGTAAGAGTCAAGTTAGAAAACAGGTTGACATCTAATATGCATATTTTTCTGTCTCTGCTGACAATGACTGTCCCAATTGATTTATCTGGATTGGAAGCATTAAACATAAAAGGAAGTGATCACATCTTTATTGATTAAGTCCTCACCTACAATAAGTATTTTATATAAAGCCTCTCAGGAAGAGAGCTGGAGACCTTTTGCATGTTTTCTCAGGATAATATCATAAGAAAAAAGTCTATTTTTATTTTTTTTTCAGATCTGTATTTTCAGAAAATCATGTTAACTCTATGTATCACTAAGCTGTTGTTGCTGCTGCTGCCCATGCTTATTTCCATCAACTTGTGAGACACTACTACTAGTAAATAATAATAATAACACTGACAACAATTGTAATAGATGGAAAAAGATGGACCTTAAATGTCTGGCTACCAATAAAAGGCAACACAATGCCTTAATCTCTCAAGAACTATTTTTATTTTTAGGAGATTTGACTTTTTTGTGATGAATCTTTTAAAACAAGTATGCCAAATGTACTTTTACTGCCTTTCACCCTAGGTTTTACCTTAATTCTATTATAGAGATATATATATATGTATAAATCCTTTCTTGCAGCTTAAGTGAGGGGCAGAGTAGGGAGAGGATTTATGGTTTTTCACCTCCATAATAATGGCTTATGGTGTAGTATCTTTCCCAGCAGTAAGAGTATTAGGTGAAAGATAAAACCATGAGTCTTTTTTCTTCTGTGAGGGAGGCTATTGCGGTTCAGCTTCTCCTTACCTTGGGACAAGTATATGCACATGAGCAGTTAAGATAGAATAGTTGATTGTTGATAAAGCCCTGCCACTTGTATCCCACGATGTGGATTCTGTACATTGCTGTACTTCAAACTAATACACAAGCAGCCCATTGGGTTACATGACCCTGCATTAAAACTTATCCAGCCCCCAAGTTGCATTGGAACCACTCAAAGTTGGGACAATTGTAATTCAGTGCAAAAAGCCAAATGCCTAGATGCTAACTGGAAGATTGTGGGAGAGGCTACAGGAGTTTGGTATTTTGCAACATAGAAGGAAATTCCTTTCAGATCCTCCCTAGTCTCTGGGATAACCAGGGATCCAGTCAACAGGTTAAAGGTGAAACTAAAACAGAGAACCTAAGTAGCCAAAGTAAGAGCCAATCATTCAATCCCAGTCCCAATCATTCACTCCCACCAACCAATCATTCAGTCCCACTTAGCCGTCATTCACTTCCACCAATGTCAATGTGTGGCAAGTCAGATCTCTGTGGTCTTGGCCTCAGATATGAATTTCCCCTCCTTTTCCTTTACCCTAGGAGTAAGACATGAAAAAGGATAAAGGGAGAAGGCAGAAGACTTACATATGGAAGGAAAGGTGGAGTGGATGTGTGGAACACTGTCTTGGAGGGTCCCAGTTGGATATCCTCCCCTCCATAATAAGAGTGCCTCCACTGTTCCTGTTATAAAACCACAAGTGTCTTTTAGCAAATTGGTAAAGCTGTTTTCAACAGTATAAGCACAATTCTCCATATGCCTACGCAAACTAGGTTTATGTGCATGAGTTTGTCCCAGGTGAATTTACAGGGCTTGGAGATGTGCATCATCTCTTATAATTCATGGTGATAAGAAGTGGCTGGGCTATCTATTACTTTAATAGTTTCAAGCAATAAATAAGAAGATATATTTTTTTTAAATTTATGTTTACTATTCCATAAACAGCAGGTAAATGCTGTGGTAATAAAGTTATTCTTCTGTCAGTTTTTTATACTATGGAAAACTTATTTTAAGACTTCTTTATCAGTTTGTTTTGTAATGGTAGTAAATCAAGTAACTGTGGACTTCCTTTTTCTTTATTCTAATTTGGTATTAGAATTTACTTTTCCATTTGTCCTTTGCACGCTTTTTTTAAAGAATTAACTAGGCAAACAGTGTAATACATTTTAAGTTTCACAATGTGCAGTATGAATTTTAAGTGTGACACACCACAATACAAGTGGGTCTAGTTTTTAAGAAGTATTTTTCTCTTTTTGAATAAAACAGAAAGTGAGGAACTCTGGTTTGTTCTTGTGTTTTTTCTTATTTTTATTTGACACAGAATCTTAAGTCTCAGTTACAATGTAAATGCCAAATACTGGTACCCTTATTCACAATAAATAGTATTTTGCTGCTTGAGCTTAGTCCACTGAACTCAAGAGCTGAAATGAAGGCAGAAGTGAACAGATCTACTCAAGGAATAAGCAATTACTTAATTTTAGAAAGGACATCACTTCTGTTCTAAATTAATATGTTTGTCTTAGAAATAGGAACACAAGACTGGAAGGAACCTCCTTAGTCACTGTTCAAGAACCTTACTATCACAAACAACCACTTCATATAGTCAAATTCACGAATGTATCAACTGCCAATGGGAAGCTACTCTAAAGCCTCATTTATCTGATGGTTAGCATCTCATTTTTAATTTCCAGCCTCAATTTCTTTTTCTTGGCCAGAATATGATGTTGTATCAGGTTCTGAGACTGTAATCACCATAATAGTATGGCATCAGGATTTTATCACTGAGTTCAGCTGGGCCAATTTTTTTTGCACATTTTCTAGACCACAAGTCAGCTGTGTCTTCTAGCAATGGGCCAGAAAAAAACAGCCTGGGTCTGAGGTGGGCTGATGCTAGAACCTGGAACCATCATCATGGCTTATTGTCCCCACTGCTCAGCTGTGGCATTGTTGAGGCCCCCTTGCTCTGCAGGTTGTATCCAATGGCTTTGTATGTTGGATCCAAGTCACAGGCCAGAGTTGCCAATACCTGCTTTAGGTGACTATCAAGAGAGAAACACTTTTTCCATATTACGGAGCTATTTAAAAAATAAACAAATATTTTAACGTTATTAGAAAAAATGTCAGATGTCTTTGGGGCTCATAAAATGAGCATGTGAAACTATTCAGATACAAAGTCTTGCAGTAGTATAGCTCTATGGCTAGAAAAACTATTATGACTATCTGTGCTGACCCAAATAGTACTGCATTCTGATTCAGTCCTATAACTTCTAGTTAAGTTAGAGCACATTGTTTTTAGATACACTCAACTTTGATTTACCAAAATCAAGAGCTGGAGATTTCATTATACGCAATGCAGGCTGTTCAATGATTCTGCATGCTTCCTGTTAAGTGTTTATCTTATTTTTAGTCTTGTTTTTAGCTTTATCTTCTATCTGTTCTTAATGTCAGATCTTATGATCAAATTGTCTTATGCATTTGTTTACTAGATTTAAATCTTCTATTATCAGAAATCTATTCACATAGTTACAGAGTATGATCAAATTACCTTCAGGCCCTTGTCAATGTGTACAGGCTAGCTGAATTGCTAGCCCTTCTTGGAGTCCGAGTATGGTTCTGTCATAGGATGTCATGGCTTAGACCTTTAACTCTCCTAGGTAAAGAAAGAGAATTAGATATAATATTTATGCACTTTTCAACCACGTCCTGAGTTACAGCCCTCTAGGTACCATCATAATTACTTTAGCTGGTCCCAATGGGTTTTAACCTTGCAAAGGTTTGTCTCTTGGAGCCTGCAACAGCAGATGATTGCATTGACTCAAAAACAGTATCTTAAAAAAAATATATATACTTTGCCCAAAGTTATGAAGCCTACATGATTTAAGTATAAAGCGAAACAAAGAAAGTGTTCTTATTCTCTCATGCATTTAATCTCACTGTTTAATTGTACTCATGCAGATCTGATGCATTTCTTTTCTCAAAGTTGAGAAAAATAGCATTTACTACCTGCAACATGCTCCCTCTAATGGTCTAGGAGAATTCTCCTGGGTTTATTATCCTGGTAGAAAAATGTACTCTAGATGTTTGAATGCTGAGCCACTGTACAGCCATGGGGCCCCTATGCACACATCTCAGTATACTCTGCAGGCTCCCAGTCTGCCTGGCGACAGATGACAGTGGTGCACCAGGCAGCCTTGAGTGGATGACCCAGACCGCCTCACAGACTGTCTCCCTGGGGCACAATGCGGGGATTGTGAAGGGGCACTGTTTTGCTCCCTGCTTAGCCGGAACAGTAGAGTCCAAACTAAGTGAGATCTTCCTAGAGAGGGGAGCAGCTAGGAGAAAAGCACTCTGGGATTCTGGAGAACTTGCTGCAGATTGTCTTAGAAGGTACATGCACAGAAATTTGTTATCGGAGAAGCAATTTAACCCTGGTTGTTCCTGGGCTATTTTTTTTCTTAGTGTGACCACTTTTGTTCTAGGAGAAAAACCTTGAATATCTGTACACTTGTGGTTTTTACTGGGAGAGCAGTGGAAATGGAATGTCTGTACATGGCCTTTCCTGCCACATAAATCCTTTTCTTTTCCTAGGTTCTTTGAGATTTTTGACTTATTTTATGCCTGAGCTTAGCCTTTGGAAGTCTAAGCCATTCTAACCCCGAATGTATCCAGCCATTGTTATCTTAGCTCTTTTGAAGTAGCTGAACCTGATTTATCTGTCTATGCCAGTTTTACCTTTTTTGTATAGTTCTTTAGCAACCTCTTTGAAGCCTCCTTTCATTTAACTCAAGCCATTCAGGCTGGTAGAAAAACAAAACTAACTAAACAAAGAGAATTATATATAACAATCATCCAGGGAAAACTTGAGTTTTTACAGCCTCTCTTGGATCAGTTCAGTTCAGTTCAGTTCAACAGAATAGTCTTGCATGGTAAACAGGACCTCCAATCATCATAATTCATTTTTGTAGCTTCTATCCAGTTTGTCAACACTCTTCTTAAAGTTTGGACACTAGGACAGGACACACTACTGCAGTAATTTCCCTTTCTTATTTAAGGACTACTCAATACTTTCTTAAATACTGCATCATACTCACATTAAGTTGGTCATTCAGCATGGGCTGTAATTTCTTCTCAATGCAGCTGCTTTCCACACAATTCCATCTCATAAACAGCAACCTGCATTCTTTGTCCACGTGTAGACAAAATGAGGGGTGTGTGTGCATGACACTTTAAAGTGGGTTAAATGATTTTGCACCATTTTAATGGTGTTGCTGTTTACACACATTGGCAGCATATTGCACAGTAATTCCAGCTGTTGTAGCAAATTCAGCAATGTAATGTGAAAAGCACTCTGGGATTCTGGCACTCTGGGATAAATGTATTGGGGCACAGCAAACTAAAACCTCTCTGAGAAGTTTTAGTTTGCTGCCCTACAGCCATAGCATGAAGCACTGAGCTCTGTGCAGCTCAGGAGCTCTGAAGGAAGCTCATGCAGTCAGGCTGGCAGCAGCTCAGGAAGGCAAGCTTCACGCAAGATCTTTTTTTTTTTTCCCCTGGAGCTTGCCTGCCTGCCTGCCTGAGCTGCACAAGGCCCTGGTGCTTCCCTTCATGGCTGTGGTGCCTCTCAAGTCCGCTTGAGCTAGGGTCCCTGCAGGAAAGTGCCATTGTGGGGTTGGGGAAAGGGAGAACCACTACTGGAGGAAAGCCCCAGTCCCTCTATAGCGTAGGTACTGCTCTGCCCGCCAGCAGATTGCCCTCCCCTCCCCACTGCCGGAAAGGCAGGTAAGTTTGATGTTTCACTGCTTCAGTTTAGGGCCCCCATTTCATCTACATACAGTCTTCATTCCTAGAGTCATGACATTGTGTTTGTCTGTATTAATATCTTTGTCCTTTGAATGATGCCTGTCAAACCAAGCAGCCCAGTTTACTCTGTCAACCTGACCAATCCTTATGAAAACCTACTTCTGCACCAGATTTATGTCATCTGCAAATTTTATCAGCAATTAATTTAAATGCTGTTAATGGTAATTGATAAACGTACTAAAAACAATTGGGCCAAATAGAAATCCTTTTGGGATCCTAATAGAAGCTCTCTCTTGGGTGACTTCTTTCCTGTTTACAATTACTTTTTAGAAATCTGCCAGTCAGCCAGTTTAAAAACCATTATACATGTGCTTTATTGATTTGATAGTGCTGATTTTTAGTCAGACTGTCATGTGCTTCAAAATTAAGTGCATTACAAAGTCTGACTCGCAGATTTTTGAAGTTTGATATTAGCCTGTTCTGCATTACAATGCCTAATTGATTTAGGATCCTCAGTTTCATTGAAAGTTACTTTAGACAATGAGAATTAGGCAGCCAAGGCAGCTGTTCTGAAGGTCTAAGTGTAAATAACTTAGGTCAATGCAGTTACCAATCAAATTTGTATAATAATAATAATAATAATAATAATAAAACAAAACTATGAGCGTTTGACTTCCAGGGGCTATTTTGTATAAAATCATATTTATTAATTTTAATTATGCTACTATCTTTTTTCCCCCCTGATGGCATTGAACTTTCCATGATTTTGACTGGAATGCATGTCAAAACTAACTGGCTATTAGCTACCCTGTTTATTGTGTTTAAATTTTGGCAGTGTTTGTTTTTTTCCCAGTCCGGTGGAACTTCCTCTGTAGTCCAAAATTTGTTACATATCAACATTGATGGTTCAGAGAATGCTTCAGCTAACTCTTTCATGCAGGCTACCTGGTTCAGCAAATTTAAGCATATTTAGGAACATATGATTGAAAGTGGCCACCTGGGTCATTTGGATCAGTCTTATTCTATCACAGGAAACCATACAATGGAATTCCTTTAATAATTTGTTCCATTCTAAAACAAATTAGGTTTCTTGCTTCCATGTTTTTTTTTGCCTAATACCTTGTCTGCTTTTTGTTAGACTGAAAAGTATTCATTTCATAATTACAAATTCTGAATACATCATACAACTTCTTTCAAAATAGAACAGAAATACTTAGTGAAGTTTTTTGCCGGTTTAGTATTATTTTTAGCAGTTTTCATTTACATTACATTTTCAGTACAACATTTAAGGTCAAGCTGCCATTCACTAACTGAATCTTGATTGTTCTGCAGTATGATATAATTCTTCATTATATAACAGACTGCTTCACTAGGGAAACTATGTATAAAGATAAATATATAATGAGAATTCCAGAACATGGAGGGAATAATTTTATTTATCATATTGTGTTCTGAATGCTCAGCCCTTTGATAGGCTTATCAGATAATTAATTGGTGGTAGGCTTGAAGAAAATTGAGGAGGAGAACAACTGAACTCAAACATAGTCAGAAACTTGGTGCACAGAAAGTGAAGGTCTATTCCAAGTAGAGGTTAAAACTCTGGTAGATGCCTGTATTTGACTATTTTTTGCCATGAACTGAGTCTAAGATTGCTAAAGATCTCAACCTCAGGAAAAGTGGGTGTGTCAATGTACTGACCATTCATTGACTGATGGTCCCAAATTGAAAGAAAGCCTACATACTTCATAACACAGCTAAATCCATATACTAGCTCCAGTAGAGACAATGCGAACACTTCTGTCTCATTCACTGGTATTCCTAACTTGACTAATTTACCAATATGAAAAAGCAGGTGAAAATTATCATTAAAAAAATAACAAATTGTACTACTCAATCAAATTGCAGGATTAAAAGTTAATTAGCTACTCATAGGAAAGTTGTGCCAATAATGTGAGTGATTGAGGATTTCAAGTAAAATCAGCTAGTTTAGAGTGATCATTTAGCAATCACACAAATATCTGTGCAACTGTGACCACTATCACTTCTGTTTCCTGAACTAGTGAGATTATACTGACCTTTATTCTGGAATAATCACACTAGTATAAAGGTGATGATCTAATATACTCATACAAGGCTAAATGCCCAGACTTTGATATCAGACCAAATCACTAGAGATAGAACTATAAACTCTACAAGGTGGACATTTTAAAATTAAATTTGCCTCTTTTTTTCTTGCTCTAACTTTCATTTCATGAGTTGGGGCAGATCCAGGTGTGGTTGTACTGGTGCACTTGCACCCCTCTTTTATTTGTGGTCCACTCAAAATTGAAAACCAACTGCCTGGCAGTGGCAGTGGCAGCTGGATTTTTAGTCAGGCAGTGCTGAGGGAGTCATCAAGTTATCCTTTGTTCTGCAGTTCTTCTGTCTGTTAGTTGCTCCTGGTAATGAACTCCTTTTTCACCGGCTTACAGACTGTTTTTAACTCATTCCAATGAAGTTATAGTTGTTTTTGCTTTAATCAGAAACTAAATAATACAGCCCTAAGCCTTTAGCATTTTCTAACTTATTTTTAACTGGAGAAAAATATGGTTATGAGTCACCTTACCATCTGTACTCCCCTTTTCAAAATTATATATCTACTCATGACATGAGCATTTTGTTTTATACAACGTGTCCAACCTTTCTTTCTATTCATCATGAGATTAAAGCCATAGATTGTCATTTCTCATACGCCATTCAGAAAGAACAGCAAGGTTATCCTCCATTTCCCATTGTCTCATAAAAGACGGAAAATGAGTTACCTTCTATGTACTTTGAGTAAAAACTGGGAAGGAAGCTGAAAGTATAACAGGGACACAGTGAAGGAAATAAAGGTAGAGGGAAAACAAAAGAGAAATGAGCAGAGCAATGTAATGTTAGGATCAAGGCTGTGAGGGGACTGTGAAAGACCATGTGAGAAGTGTATGAAGCAAAGGTGGGAAGCAAGATTGCAGTAGGGAAAGAGTGCAACAAAAATGTTAGGAATACATGAAGAGAGAGGTCTGTCTGAATTCTACAGTTCACCGAAACCTTGAAATAAACTATAGGCCATCTGAGATCTATGTCTGTAGCTGAATTATGTGGCTTGGCTTAATCTAAAAGAGGAGGCAAAAAATTCCATTGTGGAAAAGTTACCATTTGTAGAATCAAAGCCATACAGTGTAAAAAATGAACTGATAGAACACCTGCAAAATCACAATTATTTCTCTGACCAAATCAATGTTTTTATTAAGAATGTCAGTTGGTGGCCTATCATCCATCAGATTATATATCTGAAGAATCACTGGGGTGAAATGGTGTAAATATAAAATGTTTGATTAAACAATAATATTTCAGAGCATACTAGGTTTGTAAAGAGATGCAGTGTACTAAACTAATCAAGTGGAGACCTTGAAAATAACAAGACAAGATGATGTGATAAATATGGGGCAAGTAGGTCTGATAGACTTCAGTTAACCATAATGGCACTTCTATACTTGCTCTGGAGATTGTGAGGGTGCACTTTAATTAGAGTGGCTCTGAGAGATGCTGTAATTAAAGCACCACAGCATCTCATATATTAGCAACCCCGCACTTCAAAATAGCGGTGGAGATGCTTGAACTAAAGCCCGTTCGATGAGCTTTAGTTAAAGTGCCCCTACCACCACTTTGAAGCATGGGAATACTAATACACCTGACATGGAGGCTGACTGGAGCACAGTAATTACTGTGCCCTTGCAGACTAAATTAATCAAGTTTTCTCTGACATGCTGTAATTACCACGCATCAGAGTACCTGCTCAGCACGTGTACAGGTATCCAATGTTTAGGGTGTCTCTAAGGTAAATAGTCAAGCTTCCTAAATCATTGGAAAGCCCTATGGATAAAAAGTATATTAAAAAAAAGAAAGAAATCAGATGAGAAAATGAGAAGTCAAGCAAGACAGGGTGTAACTTTGGAAAAATTACTGAAATTGCCAATAGGCTACAAAGGATTAATTGCACTGAAGTATACTATTCAACTCGAGGCAGTCAGTTTCTCACCGAGACTTGAAAGTGATGGATGAGAGGATAAGAGGATATTATGGAGAAAAAGAGGAGGTGGAAAGAGAGGCGATCCAGAAGGAAAAAATTACAGAAATATTGAGTCTTGAAAAGAAAAGGAATTGATTGGAGTTTATTCTACAGAACTGCAACTTTGCTCCTGAAGAAGTGTGCTTATGAGTTCGAATTTTTGCCATAGCAAGTACATCCCTGTATCCAATAGCATATCTGGAGTGGAGGGGATATTAACGAGTCACCAAGTGTGACTCTCAGGAAGCCTGTGCCGTGGGATTGCTGCTATGCGAGCAGATGCTGCTGCAGCAGTGCCAGTGGTAGTAACAGCAGCTGCCTTCAGTGTCCAGAGAGCTCCCTCCCTCCCATCCCTGCCAGCTACAGTGATTGGCATACCCTGCCTCCCACTGCCCCAGGTACTGAATGACCTCACTATGTTTTTGATCTCTACCTAGTTAATGTTCTTCAGTGGATTGGATGGGAGACCATGGGAAAGAGAATGCCTTTTAAATTAGTAACAAGCTGCAGGGCTTCTGTTCCGACTTGTGAAGTCAGTGAGAAAGCAAATGAAAGAACAAATTCCAAACCTGATTAAGAGTAAATTGTGCTTGTTACTTTTCCATGGAATAAGAGGCATTTTCTCATATTTTCATAATCAGGTTCCCCAACAAGGATGATATGATTCTCAAAGAAGTATGATTGGCTTCAGGACTTTTTGTTGTTTGGTATAGGGTTTGTTCCTTCATATTTGTTCCTCAATATTTATTTCGGTTTTGAATCAAGTTGATTTATATTTACTGTCTATTTTGAGTTTTAGTGTAAAAAAAACCCAAAACCTTGAACTTCACCAAAGTATTAGAATTCTCTATATTTACACTAAACCATGTAAAAATAAATCAAGCCTTTCACTTGAAAGGAAAACTATGGCAAGATATATATTTGTAGCAGATACTTCATATAGTGCTGCTGTGCAGTGTATTCATGAAATTGAATGAAAGAATTGATTGAATAAAGCATGTTGCATTTTTATAAACAGCTCTTCCAAGATTTAAGCACGGTGTTACATTTTAGCATATCACATGGTGAATCAATGCAAAGTAAACACAAGAGGGCAGAGCAGAATGCCTCTTCGAACTTCTAGTATGGAAAGACTGCAACAGCTAGAACAATGATTCTCAACCAGAGCCTTGCAAGACCTGGTGGGGGGAGGAAGCGGAGGTGTGCCTTGAGATCCTTTCAAGGATATCATAGGGTGCCATGCAATGTAGTTCTGTTAGGTGGGCAAAGAAGATTCACAGAATAGACCCCGTTATATAGTGTTAAAAACATTCTGATTCTGTACATGGTCTTTCTTACTTCTTTGCAGCAGAATGATTGCTCTAGTATTTTTCTGTAGTCAAAAAATGAGTGAAAAGTAAGAGTTGGCATTTTCTGACGGGTGCTTTGATTCTAGCAAGGGGTGTATTGAGTCAAAATGTTGAAAGAACATTTGCTGAGAAACATTTGCCTAGAATGACCCTTTTTCAAGTGCAGATTACATTTCCTCCTTCCCACAGCTGGCCTATCCTCCTAGCCATGCATACGGAGTAGAGTGTATAGTACCCTTCCTCCCACACACAATCTATTTGCACTGAAAGGCTGAACCAGCAGAACTACATTCCTGCTGAATTAAGAAAGAGTTCCCTGTTGAATATAAATGGAAAGTCTGTGGGAACCTTTTATAGTAGTATGTACAGTTTTGCACCCCCAGAAGGCAAAATCTAAATTGATTAACAAATTCTCCAAATAAGTCAATATAGAAAATAATGGGGCATTTTAAAGCAGATAAGGCTTCTCTGTAGTGTTTCCTTTTCCAATGCCCTTGTTCTTTTCTTTTTCTAAATAACATACGCTGTGATCATCTCCATAAATTAGAGCTATGAAACTCATCTGACCCAACAGAAAGAGGGTCACAGGGTTGGTTTGGGGCACACACCACATGTGGCATGTAGGACGGGCCTCGGGCTTGCACTGCGTGCTGTGTGTGGGATCAGTCCAGGGCGCTGTCTACATGGACCGTGTGCTAGATCTCATGCACAGGGCCAATATGTAGGTACAATCTAGACCAGACCCAGATCCAGTATGCAGGACTAGTCTGACACAGGTGCCATATGCAGTGTATGGGGCTGATCAAAAACCCACACTGTACAGCACTGTAAGCCAGATGGAGCTCTGCAGACTGGATCTGGCCTGTGAACAGGATCTTTGACACCCCTGCCATAAATAATACCCAGTATATGGAACTGAATCAAATCCTATGTCACACAAGTGCATTACATTATGTCACTATAGGACCTCAAGGGGATAGGGTAAAGAACACAATCCAGACTAAAACAAGGGTATTTATAGAGACCTATACCATGTCAAAATTTGGCTCAAAGTTATTTAACACTTTGAAACTATTATTGGTTGTTCTTTTTTCCTTTCTACTATCCTAACCTATATCCCAGAAGACTGAAGAATATAAAGAATTGTTCTATTTTCTCTTTTCATTTGAAGAGAGCTTTAGAAAAGTGAAAAAAGGAAGTATGTCTTTCTAACCCATTCTTTATAACGTGAATGTTTTGCTGCAATTTAGCTTATGAAGAAGGTATGTCACTAGAAGTCCAGGGAAAAATAAGGCATTGAAAGTTGGCCAGTGGGCTTTTCCAGCTTTTCTTTTCAAAACAATGTTATGCACAAGACAGTCCAAGCTAGGACAAAAGGAGAAATTAATAAACACTGAAACTTTTGGCCTTTAGATAAATCTCTGTCTCTCTCTTTCTTTCTCTCTCTCTCTCTATATATATATATATCAAATGTGGGAGAGGTTGTGGAATCTAACATATCGTTTCTAGTTGTTTTCAAAATTTGGGACCTGGAACTATATACAGAATTTTAGTACTCTGTAGGTATATCTATATAGGAGTAATTCATAACCAGTGTGATGTACCACAAACCACACAGGATGTTTTGTGGTTCTACACAATATTAGGACTGATAGGTGGGGGCTAGCGATGTGGGGGCTGGTGTGCATCGTTGAGACCCCAAAGGTCACAAGTTTGAGGCCACAGCAGAAGCCTTCAGAAAATAGTCCTGTCAGATTCCAACAAGTCTGCTAAATATATTATCACAAAGGGGATGAAAAAGGAAGGAATTACTGATAGGTAATTCCTACGTATGATTCACAAGACAAACTGACCTTGTGGTCTTTCTCATTTTTCTGTTTCAGAATTAATAGTTATCCATAGGAAAAAAAATACTGAAAGATAAAAGCTGGGATTTTTTAAGGGATATCTTGAATCTAATCGGGTTGAAAATCACTGCTATGCAACATAACAGAGCATCATTTGGAAATATCTGTGATGTCTCCAAATGAGCTATTAAATTGACATCATGCAGTGACGTACAGATATACAAGAACCAGCATAGCTGTGTTACTGTGCTGCTCTGGCAGGGGTAATTAACTAATTAGCATAGGCAGAATTTTATAATGGCAGAGATATACTGCTTCCAAATCCAGAGTAAGCTGGATTTGATTTTAGTTAGGACATCTCTTTCTCTGTGCCTGATTTTGTATCTTAATTTAAGAGTCTTTTTCTTTTGATGACAGGCACATGTCTAGTGTTTATTATACAATGATCACAACAGATGGCTGTGAATAGAAGGCGTAGTATTACATAAGGCACTCAGTTGTGAAAACCTTAGTCACAATGGCACGGGTAGTCACAAGTAGTCCAGATTTCAGCATGTCCAAAAAGAGGCAGATCAGTACATTAGGTAAATAGAACAGTCTTTAAGGCCAAGTACTGACATTACACTTTTACCATTATAAGTGATCAGGAACTGGTCTATACTCGGAACAGAAATTTGGCACACAGAACCTGTGTATACCCATAAAAGAACAGAAATTTGGCATACATAGATTGGTTTTAAAGTGGTGGAAGCCAGTATAAGATTTGCCTCCCACCTCTCCCCCAGGATGAATGTGTCTGTTTACTAGTGATCTAAACTATGCCACTTACAGAAAACCACATAACTTAGATTGATTCTGCCTCGGGCTTTTTAAATGTCTGTACCTATTCTAGAAGTATTTTATATCACTTGGAGAATTTTTTTGGGGTGTTGTAAAAACCATGCCAGTGATTAGGTTAAGAATGTTATCCACATTTATTACATCAGCTTCTGTCTTTATAGATTAGCCATTCAGTCACTGATAAATTTTGCTTTCCCTCAATGATTTGTCCAAGTTTCTTGAGATGTTAAGTGCTTTAGTGGTGTCTGAAAGGTTACTGATTTTACAAATGGTATGGGCATATGAACCAAGTTACTGTGATGCAAATGAGGGTTACAAATTTACATCGTGTAAATCATCCTATGTGACTTGCCCACATGCACACTCTTACCCAATGTTAAATGAAAGGTTCCCAGTGTTAACCCAAAAAAGCTTCACCCTCCTTTCACTGAAATATTGCAGTTTCATCACTGTGGTTCACCTGTATGGTAATTTCTTCTGGTGTTACCACAAGCCTTGTATTCATTTACCATCCTTTCTTACACTTACACTTGTCATCATGCATCAGAATATCTGTTATCTTGGTGGGTAAGTTATCATGCATTAGCTTTGATTTACTGTAGGATTGGAGGATGCATATGAGTTGTTAACACAGAAGAGATGATGCACTATAAATCTTTGTCCTTCTTTACCTTGTAGTAACTTGTTTGTATGCCTGTACTGCAAAATGTTCTATAATATAGCAGCATCTTAATCACTGACAGTATAAATATGTGGAAGAAAATCTACACCTATCTGTCACTTTTGACTGATGTTGTATACTGGACTGCATACTGAACCTAGATCATAAACAGTGTCTTATCTTTTGATTCCAATCCCTTTCTTTAAGTAAAGTCAGTACTAACTCAGGATAGATTTGTACAGCAGCTGATGATGTAAGCCATTGCATACAAAACCTTATGGATTCATAACTGGTTGGACATTGTATTCAATGAGTAGTCATCAGTGAGTGAATGTCTAGTTGGGAGAAAGTATCAAGTGGTTAATCCTGGGTCGGGTATTGTTCAACATGTTCATTAATGATTAAAGTAATGGGATCAAGTGCACACTTGGCAAATTTGTGAATGGCCTGAATAGACTGGAGAAATGGTCTGCAAGCAGTCATATGAGAATTCAATAAGGACAAATGCAAATCACTCTTGGGATGGAATAACTGCATGCACAGAAATAGACCAAGGAATGACTGCCTAGGCTTCAGTAATGCAGAGCAGGACCTGGAGGTTGCAGTAGACCATAAGTTGAATATGACCCAGCTGTGTATTCTTGCTGCCAGAAAGGCTAACAGCATCCTTGGTTGTGTTAACAGGCATGTCACTTTGCAAATCAAGGGAAGTATTTTTTTGCTCTAATTGGAATTGGTGAAGCTTGAGTTGGAATACCATGGCCAGTTTTGGGCCCCAGACTTCAAGAAGGATGTGGACAGTTTGTAAAGTGTTCAGGACAGAGCAACAAAAATGTTTCAGGGCCTGGGATGCAAGACTTATGAGGAAAAGCTGAAAGTAGGGTCATTTAGTCTGGAGCAGAAAAGACTGCAGGGGGATGTGATAATACTCTTCAAATACCTAATGGTGATTGCTAGTCATCTATTTATAATGTGCTGGCTGACAATTATTTTCAGGTGGCTTTCGCACTGATGGGCACTGATTTCAGGTGCTTTTTGCACTGTCAGCCACTATTTTTGTTCCCCCTCAGACCTTTACCAGATGACAGTCTGATGGCATCCTTGCCTCACTGCTTTATTTTTTTTAGCAGCTGCAGGTGTGTTCAGTGTGCAAAGCAACAGATGAAAAAAAACCCCAAACCCCTGCTAGAGGCAGAAGGCTAATCTGAAGTGGTGAGAATTGCCAGGAGAATTGAAAGAAATTGGGTGACAGCTGTGAGACAGGTGACTGGTACATGACCACCAAGCTTCCTATTCTTTACCCTCCCCTAACCTGCCAGCTCCTGCTGCTTCAGTTTAACTATCCTAGGTCTTCACAGCTTGCTCTGATCTCCCCTTTTCCACTGAGCATAGCCATGTTACCCAGGGCCCCAGGCTGGCTTAACATCACAGCCTTGCCTGACCAGCCAGTTCCTGTCCTCCCAACCTGACCAGTAGCCTAAATAAAAGCACATTCACACCTTATTAAAGTGCTTAAGTTTTATTGCCTAACAGGGCAGACTCAATAATTATATTAGTCTCATGGGTTTTATTTGTCTGTTTGACCTACTGTTTATATACAAGGTTAACGATTACATTTTGCATGATGTTGTGCGTAGACTTGCACTTCCATTCACACTTCAATGTGCAGAGGAATGTTTGCAGCTGTGAATATTGCAGCAAGGGTAGTCTCTCTTGGGGCCACACTACTATCTGTAACCCTCTTAAACATGGGTGATATGACATCATGGTCAGCGTGTTGCTCTGTCCTTCAGCATCTACTGCAGCCTCCCTCTTCAGGTGCCTTTCTGACTCATTCATTGCTGATAGTTACTGTTTTTTCTGGTCAGATCCAGCATGACATTACGTGGTGAACAAAACAATTTGCCACCATCTGCGTGAAGAGTGCCTTCTGAGTACTGTTTCACATGAGCCATGGCAGAAATGCGCTTTGCTTTGTGGACTGTCTTCCCACTCATCGTAAACTTAAGTGTAGCAGCCAGCCTCACTGTGCTGCATATACTGTCTCTTTTAATCCTCCTAGCCTCCTATGCTGCCCAGGGATTGGGCTAATCAGCATGCTAATTGTCTCAACCACTGAGCCTGCCTGGAATACCCTATACTTTCCGTGAGGTTGCTGTGCTGCAGAGGATATTTTCCCATGCTTTCCTTTGCTCCCTGCTTGCTGCTGCTTCCCTCCAGTAAGGTTTTTTTTTTCTTCTTCTTTTTTTCTCCTCTCCATCAGGGAATTCTGTGCAAATTTCCAGTGGGGAGGGCATTTTTTTGCTCTTCAGGGAAATGTTGGATTTGCTGTTTTCCTTGAAAAATGTGAAAATGTGATTTAAGTAGACACCTAGATTGCCTGTACACAAGCAAGGAGGTTACTACAACATGTAATTTCAGTGCATCAGACCAGACTTGATTAATCAAGTCTTCTGGAGCATGGCAATTATCATGCTCCAGCAGCCTCCCATAAATCATGTATCAGTGTTCCCATGCTTCAAAATGGCGGCAGGGGTATTTTATCTAAAGCTCATTTGATGAGCTTCCCACCTCAGAAAGGCAGAGGGGCCCCAGTTGTACTCTTACACATGTATTTATATTTTCTGGTTACATGATATTTTTGCATGCACACAGCTTTAGCAGAAAATGACTACTACTGCGTAACTCTTCTTTTACCTGCAGCGTAAGCTCCAATCAAAATAAAGTTTTAAAAAGTTTTACCAAATAAGACACAGGTCTGCTGTTAAGCTTGTCTATCATGCTTAGTTACTATGTGGGAAATTGTGAGCCCCTGAAGGTACAGGCTGCACTTCCCGTATTGCTAAAGGAAACCCCTTTCTCTGCACACAATTTCTAACAATCCTCATTTATGTCCAAAGGCCTACGGCCTGCTGGCCATTTCCCAGGTTTGCGTGACATTGAAATTAATTACTTTTTGCGTAACGCAAAGTATACATGCTTTAATGACAGCAATTACTAAAATAATAACTAAGAAAATTTCTAATCCCCACAAAATGTATTCTAAAATATACCTTCCCCACATTTCTAGACTTGAGGCGATCCATTCCAGTACTAACCAACTTTGCAAAGAGTTTACCTGTCATGCTGTGTCCCAAATTGTTTTTCCTACAGCAGTTATATTGTCAGTGTAGTCAAGAATATAGGTGCAGCAGGGTCCTCTTGTAATTAAAGCACATACCCTTCCTTATAGCATAGTTGGCAGAGGCCTGTTCTTGCAATAATTCAACGCTTTCTGCTGTGCTATTGTCAACATCTGACCTGTGTAAACACTGGAGAGACTCCTGTAAGGATAAAACATAACTAGTTAAAGCTTCATCACTGCTGAGTAGTTTAACATACAGATTTTCCCATCTTTTATATGTAATGGGAGCATGACCAAACAATAACTCATAGGGAAAAAGGTTGAGAGGTTGCTTGGGCTTGGTTCTTATAGCGAACAACCCTATTGGTAAAGCATCTGGCCACTTTAATTTGGTTTGGGAGCAGATCTTTCCTAAAAAAAGATTTTATACTCCGATTCATACGTTCTACCTGACCTGAGGACTGGTGGTGATAGGGTGTGTGGAAGTGCACTGCTATTCCAAGTACTCTGTAGACTTCTTTTAAAACAGTTTCCGTAAAGTGAGTTCCTTGATCAGAGTTTGTCTCTTCTGGAATGCCGAACCGTGGAATTATCTCTTTTAATAAGTGTTTAACTACTGCCACTGAATCTGCTTTTTGAGTGGGGAAAGCTTCTGGCCATTCAGTTGATCTACCACTGCTAGACAGTGCTTGAAATTTCCAGCCGTGGACAAATCCATGTAGTCAATTTGCACTTTTTCAAAGGGTAAATATGCCCACGGTTGGGCCCCTTGAAGTATTTTGTGCCCTCTGTACTTGTTGAAGGCTCTGCACTCCGAACATTGCAAAGTTATTTGAGCAACTTCTAAATGTATACCTGGGGCAAACCAGGTGGATAGGACCTGTTCTGCTATTTCTCCTATTCCCAAGTGGCTGTATTTGTGGGTATCTTGAGCCAGAGTTCAGAGCAAGGTGCAAGGAGCAATTGATATGTTGTCTGGCACACGCCACACTCCATCTTTTCCTTGCACAGCTTGCCACTTTTGGGTCCATGTGGAAATTTCATCTGCTGGGATTTTGTCATAAACAACGGACAAGTGTGGAAGGACAACTTGAGATGCGAAGAGGCTTTCTTTAGTCTGTAGTGCAGTGGCTCTAGCAGCGGCATCTGCAAAATGGTTTCCTTTAACAATTTTGGAGTCCTCTCTGGAATGCCTGGGACAGTGTATTACCGCTATTTCAGCCAGTAACATGATGGCCTTTAGTAGTTATTGGACTTCAGTAGCATTACTGATTGCATGACCAGAGGACGTGATAAAACCTCTTTGTCGCCATAACTGTCCTATTGCATGACAGATCTCAAAAGCATATTTAGAGTCAGTATAGATAGTGACCCGGGAGGCTGTGGCCAATTTGCATGCACGTCGGAGTGCCACTAGCTCAGCAGCCTGGGCGCTGGTCCCTGCCGGGAAAGGTTGTGCTTCCCACACCCAATGATGGGTAACAACTGCATATCCTGTGTGCCGAATTCCTTCTTGAATGAATGAAGAGCCATCAGTGAAAAGCACACAATCAAGATTACTTAAGGGGATGTCTGATAAATCAGAACGAGGTTTCTCTTGGGCCTCCACCAACTGACAGCAGTCGTGATGAGGGTCCCCATCCTCAGGATTCGGAAGTAAAGTAGCCGGATTTAGAACTGTACATCACTGAAGATGTACATTTTCTGCTGCTAACAGCAGTAGTTCATATCTGTTCAGACACTGGTTAGAAAAATGTTGGGTGTTGTGTTGTAATCAGAGAGCTTCCACCGCATGAGGCACTTGAACCACAAGAGGGATTTCCAGCACTAAATCTTGAACTTTTTGAACTAACATGGCAGCAGCTGTGACTGCTGTGGAAATTCCCCATGGCTGAGTTAAGACACCTGAAGCAATGCCTTGATTCTCATGAGTGAATAAGGTAAAAGGTTTCTGGTAGTCTGGTAATCCTAGGGCTGGAATGACCATGAGTGAATGATTGTGCTCATGGAATGAATCTCTTCCCAGGAGGTGCACTGGAGTTCCCTCAGATAATAGGAAAGCATGATTAATAGCCAAGGGTCCTATCTGCACTTGCGTCTCAGCGCCATGGGGCACTCACATAGATTTCCCAGTTACTCCCATAATTTTTTCAGTTCCTGAGACCGCAATTTCCATCCTTTTTGGAAATTCTCCCAGTGAGGATAAATCTGCTCCCGTATCTATAAGACACTTATAAATCTTTCCTGCTACTTGAAGTGGGACATAAGAGGATGCAGGGACACAGGTATACTCAAAAGATTTATAGATTCATAGATGTTAAGGTTAGAAGGGACCTCAACAGATCATCGAGTCTGACCCCCTGCATAGGCAGGAAAGAGTGTGACAACCAGAGGCCCCTTCTGTAGGTTACAGAGCAGGAGCAAGACAGGGTGTAGGGCTGCAGGGAAGAGTGTGAGGAGCCCAAAAAAACAGCTGCTGCTGAGGGGGGCGACACACTGGGAATACTGCTCTTACAGTGTATGTGAATAGCTCTGGGTAGCCCTGGGTTTGTGGGTGGCCAGTATACCTAGCTCCTTCTCTCATCAGTGGCAGGTGCACAAGATGAAGGTTGTCCTGGATCTAGCTTTGACAGCAGCAGAGAGTACCATAGCTCCTTAGGGATCTTGCCACCCCAGGGACCCA
>JAGPOW010002742.1:51564588-51584494 GCA_030014935.1 Caiman crocodilus
CTTTGACAGCAGCAGAGAGTACCATAGCTCCTTAGGGATCTTGCCACCCCAGGGACCCATTACCAGAGAGCTGCTGCTGACATCTGTCAGGGGTGAGCTACCATGATGCCAAACACGGCACTGTACTAGCATACACAGTCCCAATGTTAAGGTTACCAACATCTTTGGCTGGATAGAAGCTGGCATCTTCCTTTGAGCTCCCATTCCCCCATGACACTTCTGGTTCAGCTCTTCTGTGTATGGAACCCCCTGCCCCCCTGGAGACTTCTAGGCTGTCTCCATGCTCCTGGCCAGGCAGCAATAGCCCTGTGCTCCCAGGCCCCCTTGGCAGAGGTGAGCAACAGCAGCTCCAAGGGTTGCAGTCTGAGGAGCCCCCAGTAGCGTGTGAGGCAGCACATTTCTTCAGCTCTGCTCACTCCCCTTGCCGGCCAAGCCAGATAGAGCTCTGGAGGGCTTCCAGACAGGCTGTTTATTAACAGAATCCCCTTCCTGTATGTGACACTGTATTTACAGAACTCCCCTTATCCCACTAACAAAAGGGAGAAGAAAATATACTTCACTAGGCAGCTAGGGTCAAGCCTGCCTGTCCCCCAGCACCTGGGACACGCAGGCAGGACTACAGCCCTTTACCACTGCACACTGTTTTTTCAACACAGCCCCCAGCTTCCCCACAAGCTCTTCTGCTCTGGTTGAGGAGTCTGAAGTCCTAGCTGGCTTTTTCATTCATGCTAACATAGCACATTGTGGTAGTGTTACCCATGCATTCAGACTGCAGGCTGTGGGCACCCGAACTGGCATCCCCACCCTCTGTGACACAGCTAATACCCCCAGGTATTAGATCCTTATACTTTGGATCCTGACTTGCTCCATTTATGATAAGCATCCATACCCTCATGGGTGATAATGCCAGTGAGGCACACAGCTGCACAGAGGGCAGTACCTGGGACGTTTCTCTCTCTGTCCAACTGCTGCTGAGGTCGGCACCCATCAGTCTGAGGCCTGCTCCCCGCTCAGCCCAGTGCACCCTCAGGCTCAGCACTAGAAGATTCCCCCAGATATATCACGTGGAAGAGCCCGCGCTCATTTCATCGGGAGTCATCTATGTCCTGTTGCAAGGCTTGGATCCAGGGATCTGTAGGATTGGTGCTTGCAGCCCGGTTATTTCCCTGGGTTGCCCTTTCTTTTTCCTCTGTAAGGGGGGGGCTGTCCCCTAGGGTGGTTCAGGTACTCTCCTTTCTAATGCCCTAATTGTTTGCAATTATAATAATGCATATCATCGGGGGCCAGTTCCCTTGGGGTATTAGGCCTCCCTATAACTTCCTCTGCCTCTTCCTCTTTTCTTTGACTGGAACTGAGAGCTGAGAGCAGCAGCCAAACATTTAGCTTCTTGTTGTTTCATTTTTAATTTTTTTCATTTTTTTTAACTTCTGGTCTCTGATCAAAAGCGTGATTAGCTAAGTCTACTAATTCTTGTATAGTTTTCGTGTTCTAATTAAGGTTATAGTTGACTATGTATTTTTTTTAATATCCATTACACAACCCTCTACAAAAGTGAATGTTACAGTGCCTTGATTTTGTGGAGCCCATATGTTGAAACTTCCTCCGTGGATTGCAATGGCTTTCAGCAGCCTGCTGTAGAAATGTTGTGGATGCTCGTTCAGACCTTGTACTACAGAAGTTACCTTGGTTTAGTCAGTAGTTTTGCATTCTGCCCTGTTAATTCTTTCTAATAAGGTCTGTCTAGCTAATTGTAATCTTTCATTTTCATGATTATCTCTGTTTATTTCCCAATTTGGGATACCAATAATCCATTTGTTGAGGATGGCGTTCCTCCAGGAACCCCTTCAGGTACCTTAACTTATCAACACTGAGGGATCCCAACACTGGCCTCTGTAGGTCAGGGTTCTCATAAGTATAGCCAGACCAGACACTAGTGCGTAAGGCCATAGCATCCTTCTTACTCAATTGGCCATGTCCAGATAACTTATTCCAGTTACTTAACAATTCTCCAATTGGAATTCCTACCAGGAATTGACCGTTTCTGTCCCATCGTCACTCTTGGCGGACATCCCTTTTCCCAGATAACCTGATACATTATAAATCTCCCCAAGAAGCCTGCTTTCTTGGCTACCCTAGACCTAAGCAATATGGAAAGGCAGGTTCTAGGATGCCTCAAACAGGTTGGAGGACTTATCCAGTTACAAGGTCAGAGACAGAGACGGTTCCTCAGTGCGTGAATGGAGACATAAAATGAACCACACAGATTTATTGCCCAAATGAGTCAAATGGTCAATTAACTAAAATTGCCTGTGTGCCCAGGTTTGAGGAACCGGAGAGCAGACTGGTCTATAACACATTAGACAAGACATACACAACATATAAAAGACCACACCATGCCAATAAAATTGAAGGAGTCACCGTATCGTCCCGTCGTGCCTGCAGCCTCAACCCAAGACTCCCATGGTGAACTCACCTCTGTTATGGCCGGCCAGGGGTTGGGTTCAGGCAGCAGCAGCGATGTGATGAGCTGGGTGCTCCTGCTTGGCTCGCCAAATCTGTAGGAGAAATTATTTGCTTAAGCTCCCAACCTGGAAAGGAACACCTGCGAATACTCCTCACCCCAACAGGGCTCGTTTCCCAGCTGAGACTCAAATAAGCAGGAGATGAGGGTGTGGTCTTTCCAGTTTATTCGGCCAAAGGTCTCCCCACCTCAGAAAGGCAGGGGGGCCCCAGTTGTACTCTTACACACGTATTTATATTCTCTGATTACATGATATTTTCGCATATACAAAGCTTTAGCAGAAAATGACTAGTACTGCGTAACTCTTCTTTTACCTGCAGCGTAAGCTCCAATCAAAATAAAGTTTTAAAAAGTTTTACCAAATAAGGCACAGGTATGTCGTTAAGCTTATCTATCATGCTTAGTTACTATGGGGGAAGTTGTGAGTCCCTGAAGGTACAGGCTGCGCTTTCCGTATTGCTAAAGGAAACCCCTTTCTCTGCACACAATTTCTACCAATATAGAGAAAATGGAACCACTATCCATTGGCGATGTGTAGGGGGTGCACACAAGTGCATGTGTATCCCCTGAGCTTGGCGGTGCATCCCCTGCAAAAAAATTCCATGAACACTGCTGGCTGCACCTACAGGCAGTTGCCACTCACCACCCCCCACCCCTTGCCACTGACACAGCCTGGGGCATCTGTGGGCAGTCCCTAATCACTGCTGGCCACTGCTGACACTGCCAGCAGTGTCCGTGGGTGGTTGCCGACCAGTGGTTGGCACTCACCCCCCACCCCCCACAACAGCATCACAGCTTCCTGTGAGAGCTCACCACTTGCCACCGCCATGCTCCCATTGCCGCCAATATCACTGCTGCCTGTGGGGGCTTGCTGTGCCTCCCCCCCACCCCCAGCCTCCAGAGGCATGCAGCATTAATGCCTCTATCATTGGAAGTTTTCAAGAGAAGGATAGACAAACACTTGACTTGGGTCTTTTAGTTAGGGATTATCCTGCCTTGAGTGGGGAGCTTGAATATATGATCTCATGAGGTCCCTTACAGTCCTACTTTCCTATGATCTCTAATTTAATTAGTTTCTAAGGTGCAAATGTGTCCTACCTACTGCCTAATTCTTTGTATAACAGTTAAAGCTATAAAGTGATTGTTTACACTTCAGAAAAGGTTACAGATTTAATTTAGGTCTTCTTTTAGTGACACTTACTTTAGTGATACTGACGATAAAGAAAAAGTTGCAAATCTGGATTTTCAACTCTTCTACACATTCTGTATATTTTTTTTTCTTCTCTCCTCTCATCCCACCATAAAGCTTGAGATCAGAAAAATCTGACAAAACAATGCAGAGAATGAACTTTGGTGATGATTATGCTTGAAAATGTTCAGTGTACAGTTAGCTGCAATAATAATGATAATATTGACAGAACTATTCTCAATGCTGAGTCACTTCTTTACTTTCATAGGTATTCCATTATAATGGTCCAAGAAAGAGCTATCACATTTCACTTTCTTGTCATATGCTTTCACAATGAGCTGTGGTACTGAGCATACTAACTAAATGGAAGAAATGGAATATCTTTATTTCCCAAGCACCAGCACTCTACAATTGCTCTGCCTGGCACCTCGTGCAATTATGATGGACAACAATGCCTAACAGACAGCCAATAATGGCTCATATATTAGTAGATCTTTCTGAAAGTTCCCAGAAATTCTCTAGTAGTACTGGGAAGGAAGACCCAGATTAACCAGCATTCTAATAAATAGTGACAATGTTGTGGGGGAAAATGGTGATGATTGTATTGGCAATGACTGAATATGAATTCCTGTATCATAATGACAAGGGTTTTTTTGGAACAGCCAAAAAAAAAAAGAAGTCATTCAGTGCTGAAACTATGTAATATTTCATAAATTGGCAAAATAATAATAGAGCCATGGAAATAGCCCTGAAGGAGCTTCAATAAATACTGATCCGTGAGAGTCAAAGTAGGAAATCCTCTCATATTATGTCAGATGAGGCAGTTTTAGTTTCCAAACTTCATTTTTTTTGTTCTACACATATACAAGACCATTATAACCTCAGGCATGATCTTACTCCCATTTCGAATCAGTAACAGACATCATGGGTGCAGACACAAGTGACATGTTTCACCCAATCTGGCCACAGAAAGCAGCCTGTAGCCATGGACAAACACAAATTCACAGCTGCAGACAGCTTCAAAAATGGCCAATCAGGTGAAAATATTGCATGAGGTATCATATAAAGATATTTCAAAATGTATCATTTTCTGTAACTTCTGTCTGTGTTGCCTCCCAACCTGTCATTGTTTTCAGAATGGTAGAGGGGAAAGGGAGCAGAGGGAGTTCAGTCTGTTGTTTTTTCGCCCTCCCCCCTTGAGGGTGGGACAGGTGAATTGGAATTCCACCTGCTGGGGGGAGTCCAAATCACCTACCCCACCCTTCAACACCAGCTGGGGAGCCCCAAGAATGAGCTCCCTCCACTTCCTTTTCCCACTCCCATTTCAGAAACAGCAAGCACTGGCACAGAGCTGTGGTCATTGCTATGGTAACCTGGCTGCAGGCTCCCAGCCCCAGTTAGGTCCCCACCACCTCTTCCCATGGGAACCAACAGTGAACTACTGTTTGGTCTGGTGTAATGTAACTCAGAACACTTTGCAGAAAAGGTTCTGAGTTACAACTGGGAGCTGCACTTCTGTCTGCACCCCATATTGTCTTCATGAAGAAGAATCAAGCCCTTTCATCCTTATTAACCTCACTTCATAGATGTCAGCCAATTCAGATGTTCGGAATAATTTTCTTCATGATAATCCAGCCTACATAATTTACATTCAGTGCAGAAAGTAAGCTCATATTTATGTTTATAAACATTTCATTACATTTTTATATTAGTCTAGAGTTCTTTGAAAAACCTGTGCTAAAGCTACTACTGAATGTGAGCATGGCAAAGCTTACATTAAAAGAAAAAGAGCACCTAACACAGCAGCAATCCATGATAATTTTTCTTAATACCTAATAAAGTTCCACAGTATCTACTTTTATAATGTCAGTTCACATCAAGAACTATCAACTTCTACCTATATTCTTTCCCAACAGATAAGTGTTTAATAACAAAAAATGGTGGGGGGAGGAGCGGGGGAGGGAAGGATTTATATTTGCTGCCTCTCAGTTGCAGAGCAGAGTGGAGATTTATTGGTTTTCCCAAGTTTGTTTTCTACATTTCTCATTTCTCTACGTTGACCTCATCCGAGGGTGTGGATTTTGGTTGGGGTATGCAGATACTTCTGATGGGTTCAAACTTCAGACAGAAGTTCCTAGTTAGTGTGATATGCCTCTCTGATCAGGGTCAGACCAATTCTCTAATAGTTTTTGCTTTCTTCTGTCACAGAGGGCATAGCTGCCCTGTTTGGTTCTCTCAAGTGTATTTTAATAAACAGCAGCAAGATATTGAGTGTGCCTTTGTCTCCCTCATTTTACCTATGGCAGGTTAGGGTGCTTCTGGTGAACTGGGTCAATATACATGGTAGTTCTGCAATAGGGTTATTTGTGTAGTTTTAGGGGTACATTAGATAAGTACTTGTATGTGATAGTTTGGATGAGATGATCCTTCTTTGACTAGATGCTCTCTTTAAGTTCCTTCTGAGCCCCCTTTTCTATGATTATAAGATAAGCAGAAGGAAATTTGGCATGGAATACAGTCCTAATTAGCAGAAGCATTGGAGTCAGGAATATTTGTCTATTCCTGATATATAACACAGATCTTTCCAAAGCAACTACCACTAAGATCCTGATTTTAACTTGATGAATAGCTGAGGTTTTTGTCATTATCCAAACAAAAATATTGAAAAAAAATGTGTGTGTGGGGAAGGGGATTAAATAAAGTCTAAATTCACAAAACCTGGGCCACCTTCTAGCCTACAGGCTCATGATTTGAATTTACCATAGATGTGAGGCATTTATTCAGAGTCAGGATTTGAATCCAGGTCTTTCTCTTCCCGGGAGGGTATTCTGGAAGATTTCTCAGTTTGCTCTGTTGAAACAGTTATACTTTGTACAAAATACTTGAGTATTCACTGAACTAATGGGGGGAGTGATTGTGAGAAAGCAATATAGCCCAAAGGTTAGAGTACTCTTCTTAGAGATAGGAGACCTAGGTGCTAGTTCCTAATCCAATGACTGTATCCACAAGATTTATGCCTAATCTCTGTGCTTTTCTCCCTCCTCTCTTCTCACCTCCCATATATAAAACTGTTTGTCAATACTTCTGTACTTCATGATGATACTTTGAGGACTAATTAATGAATGCTTAATGCTGAATGCCTTTAGATTGAAATTACTATAAAACTATAATTGACAATTATTTAATTTTAAACTCATTTTGCCATTTGATCAGGTGAATAAAAAGCTCGGAGTCAGAGGAAGAACTCAGTGTTTTGAATTTTACTCATTAGGACTACTCTTCATACCATAGCTTCAGGGACAAAAAGCTCTCTGCTGACCCAGAAAGCGATTTCCCACGTGTAATTTTTAACTGAATATGAGGCAAATGTTTCATTGAACAATTTTCTTCTTCCCTGGAAACAATCCTGTGGAGCAGTCCTCAATAGAGACCTAATACTGGTAAGCCATCTGGACCAACAGACAAACAATCTGTCAAATAATCAAAGTTTCCATTGACTTTAGTGTGCAAGATCAGGTGCATTATGAAATTATCTAAGGGGACTGCAAAATGATCTCTGAAGTGATTCACTCAGATTAGATTCTCCGTGGAATAAATGTCTCTGCTTTTTATTTACACTTGCACACAGTTACTTAGGATAATTTAAGACTGATAAAAAGGATGACTGACTCTTTGTCCTGTTGGTATCTGAAGAACTTCATTTGTTCTGCCTGATTGCCTGAACTGTGTGGGGGCCAGGTTCTTCCCTTCATGGCTGTGGTGCTCGAGCCAGGTGCCTGTGGGTGGGTGCTGCCTGTGGAGGTGCCCACTGCTGCCATACAGGGAATCACCAGCCCCATCCTGCAGCCCAGGGAGCACTCTGCCCTCCAGCAGCTCACCCTCCCTGCTGCTGGACAAGCAGGTAAGTCAGGAGAGTATATAAATGACATAGGGGGTTAACTGGCCATAAATTGAAGTGGTGTTTTCAAAAACCCACTACTTCAATTTAGGGACCCCATTTCATCTACACATGCCCTTGCTGATTAAAATTTAGGGAAAGTTTTATCAAAGGTGGAGATTCATGATTTTGACTATGCTTGTGTTATAGAATCTAGGATGGTTTCCAAATTCACTTCATTTGAATTTATTTTTAGCATGACTGATGATGAGGCTTTCTAACCAGACTGCTTCCTGTGAAGCTCTAGGCATTAGAATTTCTCTACATGAAACTGTAGTGAGTCAGCTATAAAAATGATTTGGACTCCAATATCGCCAACACTGCAGCATTCCTAAGTCCAGTTCTCTCACAATTGGAAACTGAAAATTTTAATAACTTTTACTTTTCTCTACATAGAGAACTACAGCTATTTCTAGTGACCTAAAGGGGATGGTTTGGAGCTTACTATATTTACTCTATTAGAGTTTTGTCCCCCTAATTATATATTAGAGGTTTGTCCCCCAATTTAACATGGGTGGAAAAATCTTTTGCCTTACAATCAAGCATGAGGCAGCAGGAGGTGGGAAGCAGGCAGCTACTGAAGCTTCCTGCCCCACCCCCACTTCCTGTGCACACCCTACCACCCTCCCCTGTAGCCGCCAGTCTCTGTCCCCCCACATTTCTTCTCCCTTTTTTCACCCTCTGCCTCACTCCTCCTTACCTCTGCTCCCACTAGCAGGTTCTGGAGGCAGGGAGATTGGCTCCATTATGGTTTCATAGTACAACTGCTGTTCCAACCTGTGCCCTGTAGCAGCATCACCGTTTTCCCACAGCTGCTGCTATAGGGGCAGGCTGGAACAACAGTGTCAGCTTCTTGCTGCTGCTATGGAGCTGGGATGGAGCAATGCTCTGTGCCCTAGCCTGCAGCAGGGATAGAGCCTGCAGGTACATAGCAAAGGTAAGGTTGGGGCTTGAGTGGACGGGGGGGGGGAGAGACTTTGCGGGGGGGTCATGGCTAGAAAATGGTTGTAGGTAAAGTAGATTTGCATTAGAACAGTGGCCCAGGGGAATGGAGAGGCTTAATTGATTTCTAAAAGCCTGTTTGTGACAACATTTCCTTCAAGGCCTACTGTTTCTGACACAGGCAAGCAGCAAGCAGACACACAGGGTGGAAAAGTGAAGACATGTACCACACTGTTCAATAACATGAGATAAGGGACTCCACTGCATTGTCCAGGACACAATACCCAATTGCAGAGCCCTTGGAATTTCCATTTTTGGGGAACAGACTAAATTAGGAGATGTGCATGTGATGGGTTTGTGAAACAAAGGAATATGTTAACAGGGCAGAACATAAACAGTATGATGCCCACTAGGACTGTGGAAAGCTTTGGTCACTGATCAATTCAGTGAAGATTCAGCCTGATTTGGTGGCCAAATCTCCAAATCTGAATTGAATCAGGGGACTCTGTAATTTCTCTGAATTGAATCGGAACCCTCCAAATTGATTTGGAGATTTTCAGTAAGATTCAGCAATTTGGACATAGACACAGCTTTAAATGTTTTTTCTACATACCTCAAGGTATCAGGCATCTCATGAATGCTGAGATGGTGGGGTGGATGGAATTTCCTATAGGACCATGGGGGGGCTACCCAGTGTCCTTGGCAGCAGAGCTGGAAGTGGACCAGAAGCACTTCTGGTCCACTTTTGGGTCTTCCAGGGACCGTGCTGCCCCCCCCCCCCCCGGCTCAGCGACTGGTGCCTCCTGGGTCTGGAGTGGAAGCTGGGGGTAGGGCACAGGGGGCCCCACAGCAGACCCAAAAGTGGACTAGAAGTACTTCCAGAGTTTGTAACCAAGCACTCCCCCCCTGCCCTGTGATCCTGTGGAACGCTCCATCAGCCCCAGAATTGCAGTGTTCACAAGCCACAACTGGTACCTTGAGGTATGTAGAAAAAACATTTAAAGCTATGTCTATGGCCAAATTGCTGATTCTCTGAATCAGCATTGAATCTTCAGATTCAGATTTGGTCATATCAAATTGGGGACAGTGATCTGAATCAACAAATCGAATCACTATCCCTGATTCAGGCCAAATCTGAATACAAATCAAGTAGGGCCCATTTCACACACCCCTAATGCCCACAGGGAGACCAATCAACAAGGTTCAGGAATGAAGAGTCATCAGAGGGGGATAAAGCTGCTTTGAAATCCCTCTTTTTGTATTCTAAGGGGCCCCAAGAGGGGAACTCCAGAACACCATGGACAGAGGGCACACTGAGGGGACAGGCTGCTGGAGACAAACATCGTGCCTCTCTCTGCCTACTGCCAGTCCCGCACTGCCTGCACAATTACTTCCCCTGCACATGCCCTACCATGTGCTCCCTGCCTACTGCTTCCCCTACTGTGTGTCCTACACCACCTTCCCCATTTCTGACTGCCTCATCACCTCTCCCACCCCCATGTGCAATAGTGCAGGAGGAGGATGAATTGAAGATGATCTTCCAATAATTAGATTCCATACATGGAAAAATTATAAATATAAATATTTTCTGTGTATAGAATCTAATTATTGGGAGTCATCTTACATTCAGTGTTGTCTTGTATTTGAACAAAATGGTAGGCCCATAGATGCTTACTCTGAGTAACTGGCTTTAATTGTGAGTAAATTTGTTACCAGAAAATGGAAGCAGCATATTTACCTGTGATTAATAACTCTGCAGTAGTGCACATGTAGACCCCTGACTGGGAGCAAATGTGCTCCCAGTCAGCTGCACAGCAGCGGGTGAGAAATTGCTCCCTGCCCCCCAAAGCTGCCTGCTGCTGGGGTGCAGGGACAATGTGCCCCTGTTCTGGCAGCAGGGAGCTCCCAGCCCCTACTACACAATTGGGGCTTGGAGATCCTTATCTCCTAGCTCAAGTCCTGTTATCTCAGGACCTGGACTGGGAGATCTTTATCTTCCAACAACAGCTCCATGGCCACAGGTCCTTATCTTGCAGTGTCAGAACTGCAGTCATGGGGCCGACACTAGAAGAGAAGGATTTCCCCATGTCAGACCCATGGAACTGGATCATGGATCTGGAACTAATAGATGAGGCTTTCCCAGTCTGGGCCCTACAACTATGGGACTCAGGCTGGGAGATAAGGATCTCCCACCCTGGGCCCCATGACCATGGAACTGAGGCTAGGGAATAAGGATCTTCCAGTCCACAATCCCCAATCATGAAGCAGGGGCTGGGAGCTCCCCACTGGCAGGGGCTCTCCAACCTGTTCCCCACCTAGTCATGACTGAGGAATTGGGGACAGGAGCTCCTTGCTGTTGGGGCAGGGGTACATAGTCCCCACTGTGGCCAGAGGCAGCCCCCTGGTGGCAAGGAGCAATGTCCCAGCCCCAACCAGAAGACATCTGTCTTTTGGCCCCATGCTCCCTGCCAGCCCCCTGCTGTAGGGGGCCAGTGGAGAGCCATTGGGGTGGGAGCAGATTTCTGCCATGAGTAGCAAATCTACTCCCAAAACCCTGCATGGCCCGTGTCAGCCATCCCCTCCCAAGGCCTAGCCAGGTCAGCTTATTCTAAACTAACTTTACTGTATGGTAAATTGATCCCACATTATTTGCATGTGTAGACACACCTACTGAAAAGGAAAGTAGGACTAGAATGAGAATAGGAAGAAGGACTAGCTGAGTAAGGAGTGTAATATATGTGTTTCCATATGAACAATTATTTGATATTATATATACTAATAACTTTTCTTCAAAAATATCTTGTGGTATTGAGTTCCATGGGTTAAGGATGTGTTCTGTAAAAATATATTTCAGCATTTTTAAACATTTCATTTTAATGCCAATGAAAATTTTGCTTCTCTTTCTCCTAATACTACTACTATATGGTGAATAGAAGAGTCCAGTTAACCTTTTTTTTGTCCTTCTTGTTTTAATAAATCTCTATTGTGTTTTATCTATTTATACATTACTATTTATTTCCTTTCTGTTAGAATTCTTTCCCTGTCCCCAATCATATTATTCATCTCTAAACCTCTTCAGTTTTTGCTTTAGCGAATAGAGACACATAGAAATGATCATAGTATTTCAAGCAAGGCTTTCTGTTGACATAAATAGTAGCATGATATCTACAGTGTTACATTCTGTCCCCTTGTGTATTCTAACATTTAACTTACCTTTTCAACAGCCGTATTGCATATTGAGCTGAGGTTCTCATTGATCTGCCTGGGCCCTTCTATGACGAGGTCACCAAGTCCTTGGATGCAGGTGTTGCAGTGGATATAGTCTTTCTGGACTTTAGGAAGGTCTTCGGCACGGTCTCTCACCCCATTCTCAGTAAGAAACTAGGAGACAGCGGTGTTGATGCCTACACGGTCAGATGGGTCACTAGCTGGCTGGTGGGCTGCACCCAGAGGGTGGTGGTGGATGGGTCTTATTTAACCTGGAGGGATGCAGGCAGTGGGGTTCCCCAGGGCTCGGTCCTTGGGCCTGCACTATTCAACATCTTCATCAGCAACTTGGGCGAGGGGCTACAAAGCACCCTGTTCAAATTCGCAGATGACACTAAGATGTGGGGAGAAGAGTGTACGCTAGTAGGAAGGAACATGCTGCAAGTGGATCTAGACAGGTTACAGGGGTGGGCTGATGAGACCAAGATGAGGTTCAACACTGACAAGTGCAGGGTAATGCACCTGGGGACGAAGAACCAGTGGCACACCTACAGGCTGGGGAATTCCTTTCTCACCAGTGTCAAGACAGAAAAGGATCTTGGAGTCATTATTGATGCCACAATGAACATGGACCGACAAAGTGGGGACGCGGTCAGGAAGGCTGACCATACCTTGTCATACACTCACAGATGCATCTCAAGCAGGTCCAAGGAGGTGATCCTCCCCCTCTATGCGACACTGGTAAGGCCACACCTGGAGTACTGTGTCTAGTTCTGGGCGCCACACTTCAGGAGGGATTTGGCCAATATGGAGAGGGTCCAAAAGAGGGCCACCCACATAATCAGGGGGCAGCAGGGCAGGCCCTATGAGGAGAGGATGAGGGACTTGAACCTGTTCAGCCTCCAAAAGAGAAGGCTGAGAGGGGAATCTAGTGGCAGTCTACAAACTAGTCAAGGGGGACCAGCAGGCATTGGGAGAGTCCCTGTTTCCCCAATCACTCCCGGGATGTTAAAAGAAACAATGGACACAAGCTAGCAGAGGGTAGTTTCAGGCTAGACATTAGGAGGCACTATTTCACTGTAAGGGCGTCTAGGATCTAGAACCAACTTCCAAAAGAAGTGGTGCTGGCTTCTACCCTGGGGGTCTTTAAAAAAAGGCTGGATGTACATCTGGCTGGGGTCGTTTGACCCCAGTATTCTTTCCTTCCATGGCAGGGGGTCGGACTAGATGATCTCTTCAGGTCTCTTCCTACCCTACCAACTATGAAACTATGAAACTGTGAAATGCAAAACTTTAAAAACAACAATAGGTACTGGATTCCCCCAAAGTTATGTCATGGTATGCTGATGACCAAGGGTTAGTGCCCACTGAACAATCATGGAGAAAATGTGTCAAGAGCCAACAAGATTCCTGTCCTAAGAGAAATAATGACAACTTCATGAATTGAGAAAGAATGGTAGCTGAAACCTCATGGATTTGACAGGAAATCCCAAAACAAAAAAAAACAACAATAAACTCCCTACCAATCATCAGAAAAGATGGCAGTGCTAAACTCTCTTCCCAAGTATATCAATGGCATCTTATTGATGTCAGTGAAATTATATTAGTCTGGAAGCAGAATTTGCCCTAATTTTCTAACCAGAATAGAGGTGGGAGAGAGAACACTACTTTCAGTCTTGTCCTTTGGAATGTTTCAAGATGGTCTGTTTGTTTAAACTGCCTTATATTTATAGTAATTGCTTCTCGGCCTCTTGAAGGCTCAGATCAAGTGTAAGTCTGAAGACAAAAGGGGCCTGATGTTTTGTTAACTTGTCAGTTACAAAGGCATTTACACCAAAAAACAGTGGATGCAGTACCAATACTATTCTGGATAGCTACATGTGTCTATCACAGCATCAGGGCAATGACCAAGCATATTCTGGGCATGTCTACATGTGCAATTAGTCACAACTAAATTTACTGTGCATTAGCTTAATGCACATTAAGCGATTTTTGGCAGGTGTCTACATGTCAGAGACTTGAGACTAAATTTAATGGTAGGTTCCTCCAGCATTGCCATGTCCCCCTGCAGCCACCAGAGAAGCTCTAGTCTCCAGACCCACCTGCACTTGGCAGCCATCTTTAAAACACAGCCCAATACTGTGATCACTGGGAAGCCACTTCCACGGTTGAGTCCAGCAGCATGGCATGGACAAGCAGCATGTGGCAGCTCTGCTCCTGACTCATCTGATGTCCTCAGCTCTGGCTGCTCCAGCCCCTTGCCCTGGCACTCAGGAACAGGGTCCCCAGATCCTCCTGGGTGCCTCAGTCATCCTGCTGTCCCTCCCCATCACTGTCACCTAGCTCATGACCATTTAGCTCTATCTGGCTCCACCACACTTACTCACCGCCTGGCCAACCATTGCTTGCCCTTCCAGCACCTCTGTCAATGTGCAGTTGCTGCCATCATCCATGATGACAAAGATCTTCAGGAAGCCACTGCCATTGCCCTCCTGGCCCTGATTCCTCTGGCCTACCCAGCCAGCCATACCAGCTGGGACTGGTGCCAGTACATGGTACAACAGTTCTAGTGAGACAACAAGCATTGGGTCTATACCTTCAGGATGACCCAGGCCATTTTCACTGACTTGGTTTGCCAGCTCCAGCCCCAGCTGGAGCACCAGGACACTGTCATGTGCTGGGCCCTCCCTGCCAACACCTGCCTGATCCTGATCAAGTTGCGCACTCCTGCCAGTCTGCAGTATGTGGGCCACCTTTTTGGGATGGGCAAGGCCACCACTGGGGCATCCATCTTGCAGTTGTGTGGTGCCCTCCACTGGAGACTCAGCATACTCACAACTCCTATGGCTGTGGCAGGCTCCAACATTGGGTGGCAGTGACTTGGAGCCTGCATCCCTGATGGAGCCTGCATCTAGCTGTTGGCCCTGTAGAGGCAAGAGTTTGCAACATTTCATAGATAAGATTCTCCACACCAGGGACTGTGTGTTGTCTGGCCTTAGATCAGGGGTCAGCCATGCATAGGTGCCCAGGGGCCGTGGTAAGTCTGGCTGGGCAGGCCCAGAGAGCCACCAGCCAAGCCCCCAGCCATGCTTGCTCCCCAGGGGCTTGTGGGCCCCTAGGTGCTGGCCTCAGGCAGCCTACCTCCCCTGCCCTTTTCCAGGGAAGAACAGACCAGGCTTCTGGCAGCACCTGCTGCCTTGGATCCACACATGGCTCCCTACCCTCTCCCTCTGTAGACCAACTTCTCTGCTGCACTGCTGGGCTCAGGGTCTTAATCTCTTATATTTCCCTGAACGGTTGAGTAAGAGCTTGGGTAGTCTAGCCTTTAGTGGTTTGTTTAATATTAAACTTTATATAAAGAAAAATGGAAAAACAGTCTAGTTCGTTGATCATATTAACCAAATTACACCTTTTCTAGTAGCCCATTTCTTTTCTAATTCAGTGTCTTCCTTTGCTTTGTCAGTCTCACATCTTCTTTATGTGGCATCTGTGTTCAATTATGTAATGCCTTGAGAAGAAAAATACCAAGGCTTTTTCATGCAAAATTATTCTGACACCCACTTTGTTCACTCTAAAGTTTCTCCTCATCCAGTGGGAACACATCTAAAGAAATAAGGAAAGTAGAAAGCTGCATTAAAGAAGCCATTTTGTTTTCTATGAATATGACTTAGTTTGGCTGGAGAAAGGTTATGCATGAGGTTAATTAAAAGAATATGCATCAAGTTAGGTCCTTGTGAAAGGTGTGGATAGACCTAGTATACAATTACTAAAGAGTTAATCAGTTCTCAGGTGCGTGTCCTGGCTATAAGCAATTGGATACTCCTGTCTCTTTCCCTATCATCTTTTGTTCCCCTAGGGAAGAGAAAAAGTTCTAAAGGTTTCATCCCATTGTGAAATTGCAAAAATTTGCAAGAATAGCAAGTTCTGTGGAAAGAGAATTCTTTCTCATCAAGCTCTAGTGCTAACCTGACCACCCTGAAGTCCACAGAATATATGAATGATGGAGGGTGACAGAGCAAGCTGTCCTACCAGTATACTTCTGCCTTAATCAAGAAGAACCTTGAAGGGAAGACTAGATAGATTAGTCCTAGTGCCAGTCCATATTTGAGTAAATTACCGGTAACCATATGCTGGTTTAATACTCAACCTTGCAAAAATCTGAGCTCAGGTTTAACTTCATAAAACTGAAGAGTGTGATGTTACTCAGTAGATCTATTCATAAATAAAAATAAAAATGGGTTTAAGACTTGGAACATGTGAGAGATTAAATAATGGCTCCTGAAGTAAATCAGCAGTTTTGACTCTATACTCATATTTAGTACATTATGGAATTTTGATATGGGAGGTGCTCTGGGAGGTGGGGAAGAGGGGGAGGGTGGATTAATTAGAATATCTCTGAGAGCTGACCTAATTAAAGCACGCTGTAACATGTATCAGCGCCCCTGCATTGAAAAATGGGGGTGGGGTGCTTTAACTAATGCTCATCATACAAGCTTTAGTTAAAGCTCCCCCGTCGCCATTTTTCAATGTGGGGAAATCAATACATGTGACACTGGAGCCTATTGGAATGTAATTACCACACTCCATCAGATTAAATTAATCAAGTCTGCTCCAGTGCATTGCAATTACAGCACTTCAGAGCAGCATCAATGTACGTGTGTAGGCACCCTTAGTCAATAATTCTGGATGAACTAGTAAGTGTTAACTTCTGCCATTTTAAAAGGATTCCTCTTAAAAAGGATTTTATTGGGAGCTGAAAATTTCTAACGTCGGCATTTGGTTCCCATACATAAAATAACTCTTTTCTATCTCAGAGAAATCAATCTTTTGCTGGCAATTCAATATACTACAGGAAAAGGAACATACCTTAAGAAAGAACTCATTGGGCTGTGAAGATTGACATTTGTATTAAGAAAAAAATCAGAATTTACTTTACAAAGATATTAAATATTAAGGTCATTTTATTATTGTAAAGGCTAATAAAAATGGCCACTTGAGTAAACTGCAATACAGGAAGCAATTTCCATCTGACTGAGTCTTTGTAGTATTTGCCCTTATTTTCTTCCTACTCATGTGAAAGATGCAATGATTGAGAAGATCAAAATTGAGTTCAGTAAAATATGATCTGAGCTAGTGATACTACTTATGCTGTCACATTAATAGTTTTTGGTTTTTTCACCCACCAAAAATATATTTAGTACATCAGGAAAAGATCTTGCAAATGCTTACCCAACTCCCTGTGGTTAAATTTTTGTTTTGCTGCAGCACACAGATATGGTAGCTGAGATCAGGCCTCTGTTGTGTGGCAGTACTTTTGTGTAAGCCCAGAATAGTTTACAGTTTCAGCACACAAAACAAGGAAAGGTAATGCGAATATCAGTTTTTTCCCCATTTTATAGGTGGGGAACTACATTGGGGTTCAATGTAGACAAATGCAGGGTGCTTCACTTTGGGAGAAGGAATCCACAGCATACATACAGGCTGGGGAGTTCCCTTTTTGAGACCATAGAGGTGGAAAGGGACCTTGGAGTCATTATTGACTCCAAGATGAACATAAGCCGACAACGCCAGACCACAGCCAGCAAGGCCAGCAATACCTTGTCATGCATCCAAAGGTGCATCTCAAGCCAGTCCAGAGAGGCGATAATCCCCCTCTGTGTGGCTTTGGTCAGGATGCAGTTGGAGTACTGAGTCCAGTACTGGGCGCCGAACTTCAAAAGGGATGTAGCCAGCCTGGAGAGGGTTCAGAGGAGGTCCACCCACTTGGTGAGAGGGCATCAGGACAGGCCCTATGAGGAGAGACTGAGGGACCTGAACCTGTGCAGCCTCAGCAAGAGGGGAGGCAAGAAGAGAGCAAGAGGGGAGACCTAGTAGCTGCCTACATGCTCATCAGAAACGGCAAATAGGTAGATCCCTTTTCTTGCCAGCACCACTTGGGTGACAAGAAACAATGGTAATAAGCTGATGGAGAAAAGGTTTAGATTAGAGATCAGAAGGCAATATTTTACAGTGAGGGTGGCCAAAATCTGGAACCAACTTCCCAGGGAAGTGGTCCTCACCCCTATCTTGGGCAAATTCAAGAAGAGATTGGATGATCACCTGTCTGGGGTCTTGTGAACGCAGCATTCATTCCTGCCAGTAGGATTCATTCCTGCAGGGGGTCAGGCTAGATGATCTATTCAGGTCCTTTCTGACCCTAGCTACTATGAAACTAAGGCATTGAGAAGTTAAATGATTTGTCCAAGATCAGATTAATTTGATGCAAGTTGTGTCAATCACAATCTTGCATTTTAACCATGTGGACATCCATTTTCAGATATTTAAGATAATGAATCTCTCTAGAAATGATTAAATCTTTCAAACAATTTTTCAAGAATGTCTACTTTATCTTTAATTTCTGCATTTGTGCTTTATACTGAAGTATAAAATGTGGAATGCTGCATTATGTTTGAATTTATTTTGGGGTTCCCTAAAAATCTTGTTTGTTAAATCCAGTTAGGTGATCTTGCCACACCAACTTCCATTATTTCAATGAGATTTATGACTACATCCTTTAGTAATCTTTGAAAATTCAGATTTTCTTTGTCTAATTTTATTTTTGTATCTTATTTTTATCAGAGGAAGTGTGGTTTGGAATGTAGGGCAAAGGGATAACAGTTAGCTCTGCTAGGTTTTGTTCCAAATTTTCTCACTGGCCTTTTTACAAAACCTTGGACAAATCATTTACTGTCTGGTGCCTAGTTCAGAATAAGAGAAAATAATCCTTTTTTAAATTCACAGAAAGGCTGTGAAATGTGTAGATGGTTGAAAGACTGTTAATGTGAAGTGTCATGAACTTCTAACAATATATTATACCAGGCATGTTCACTCCCTGGCCTGCAAGCCATATCTAGCACCTAGTGCCATCCAGCCCATGGGGCTACACAGACACTAGCATGTACGGCAGTCTAGGGTCAGATCCTGTGTGAGAGGGCCAGATAGACAGTGCAGAACACCTGGAGTCCAACTCTAGCTAGGCAGAGGCAGTTAGGGCCTTAAGGGCTTGATCTAAACTGGGTGGGGGCAGGACCTTGGAGCCTGATTCCTGAACCACTTTCAGCTGGCTCTTACACACCAGGATCAGGAGACCTGCACTGCCTCCGCTCAGCTAGGATTGGGCTCTGAAAGCCCTGTGCTGCCTCCATGAAGCCCAGATCATGCTCTGGCTGGGTGGAGGTGGTATGGGGCTCTGGAGCCCAATCCTGGCACATGGAGGCAGCATAAGGCCCAATCCAGCCTGCAGACTGGCCCTGTGCCACTCATCTGGCCCACACCACTGCATTATGCTATAACACTGACAAATGCTTTTCCTATTTATGAGAAGTAAATCCCAAATGTGAAGACCAAGGAAATGGATTTTTGATTACTTTGTTGAAAAGGTTTGAGGAGTAGTCTCAGACTGATGTGTTGTGAGGAATTTTGTTCACATCAACAAGAAAGCAGAACTGCATCATAGTCTCAGTATAATTTCTTAAATCCAGGAAGGGCCATTAGGATCACCTAACCTGGGACAAAAACACTTCATTGGTAAATTCAATCCTGTATGTTTCGATCCTATAATGGCTTTATGAGCAATTGTTTGTCTGGAAAATGGGATCCACTATTTATTTAGACAGTGATATTTTATTTTTAGAAGGCTGCTTTCAGTAAATGCTACTTTAGTAAATTAAATGAGGCTGGTTACAGAGTAAAAAAACTGGGAGTATTTGGCCTGCCAAAGGGTGATATCATGTCCTCACTCCCAGCCGCCCATGTTGAATACAGTCTCTCAGTTTCTGTAAGCTGTGCAGTAGAGGAGGTTTGCACTCCATTCTATAGTTGCTTTCATAGATTACTGGAGTTCTCTGTTTTAACAGGAATTGACTTGGGTTATGGCCTGAATCAAGGCCTTTAATCAGACTGGTATTAAACTTTAAAATAAAAAAAAATAGTATGAACAGAGTATTTGTTGAAGCAAAAAGAACCTGGTTCCTTAAAAACATATTTGAGAAATAAAAAGAAACATTTTTACTTTTCAAAAAACTGACAAAATGAATATGTTGTTTGTTTTTAATTTATATATATATATATA
>JAGPOW010002742.1:51584594-51637534 GCA_030014935.1 Caiman crocodilus
TATATATTGTCTATACCTAATGTACTTTATACACCTTTTGTAGGATGGACTGCTTTATGATCAACATTTCTGTTTTGAACATCATGATGTAGAATGATGTTCAAATGATACTGATCCAAAACTGCTTAACTAGTTTAATTCCCTATTTGAAGTCATTATTAAAGAGGTCATTTATTAAACTGACAGTAAAGTAAAATCTGGTACAGCAAACTAATTGGTAAATGATCAAAGGCAAAAACATCATGAAACAACAGAATTCTTACTTACTATATGTTTTTATGAATGTGAAATAAAGAAAGCAGACAGATCAGACACAGAATTAGTCCCTCATCAAAGCTGATTTGAATTTGTTTTCATTAATAATTCTAAATTAGTGTATATTTAGCTGTGCAGTGCCATTTTTATGGGCAATAAAAGCCTAATCTTCTCATTTGTTTTCACAATCTATTCCCTGGAACCCAAAGATGTTGCTATTTGAAAGAACAGAACTATTACTATGTCTCACATGCAGGAAGGTTTTCAATGTAGAATTTACACTTGATCTGAGCCTTCAAGAGGCCGAGAAGCGATGAATACACCAATATTTGCTAATAATTTTGGTTTTGGTGAAGCTTCAGGGCCTTTCTGAGCATTACTTGGTGAAAGGTAGGAGAATGGAATAATACATTCATATCAGTAGCTACACAATAGCCATATTCTATGAATAAAGAATGATGTTATTTTGCCTTTTTGGTATGGATAGATGAACAGCTAGGTGTAGTGCAGGGTAGCACTGGGGATTCAAACCTTTTCGAACAAAGGCTCTGTGACCTAGTACCAGAACTGGCCTTGCTCCTCAGTCCACATGGAAGCTGTGGGCTAAGGTGAGCATCATACCAGGTTGTGGTGAAGCCCGTGGCTTCCTGCAACCCCGCATCCCACTCCAGCTGAAGAGCTTCCTTCAAGTTGGCACCTGGAAAACTGGAGGACGCAGACCCATGTCGGCCTTCACCATATGGCTGTCAGCTTGCTATCACTGGGGATCTGTCAACCAAACCCCACTAGGGAGCCCAGCATCAGGCCACATATTCAATTTAAGACACAGTGGGTGCATCTACACAAGATGGTACTACACAGTGGTTACTGAACATACATTTAGTACTTGATTGTACTTGGTCACTGCACATTTATTTAGTACTTGTATAATCAAGTACTAAATAAATAAGCAGTAACCAGAATTACTATAGAGTAGCACCAGAGAATGCCTTTTAAGTGACACTACTTCTCAGTAGGCTAATAATGCTGTGCAGTAGCATGTCACAGCACCACTGTTAATACGTTACTATGCAGTATTATTCAGATACCATGCAGTTAGTGTCTCACATAGACTTGCCCAGTGGAAACCAGCCACAAAAATATTCTGCAAATTATTTAATATTTTTGTGACTGGTTTCCTGTTTTTGCTGCACCATTAATTCTCCAAATACATGGCAGGGTTATTTTTATGGTGTAAATTATAGTTTAATTCCTAAAAGTAATTTGTACCAGAGCCTTTAAAGAACATCTGAAAATGTGGCAGAGTGCTGATGGTTAATGAAGAAAGTAAAATTCCAGCAAATTACATTTTAAGTGTTTTGTTGAAATGTATGGTAGACGCCTTTATTACAAGATTGAGATCATTTAAGAACCCACCTAGAAGTAAATTCCAAATGAAAATTTGGCTCCACACAATAAGAACTGATAGCTGTACTATATGTTATAATACCTCGTCCAAGCATGTTCTCAAAAGGAGAATTACTCCAACCCTGTTGTTGAAAGCCTATATATATGGAGTGTATGAGTGAAGAAGCAACAGATACTAGTCATATCAGCCTATCTTTTAATGCTTCTTTTAAAACTTTCATAATAGTCTGTATCTTTATGAGGCAGAGGCAGAGGAAGAGACAGAGAGAAAAGTTGGGGGTGGAGCAGATGGCAAAGGCTACTATAGATGGTCTCAACAATATTTAGGTAACTCTGTAACATGTTTCTTCTGATTTTTCTGGTGCTGACAGTCCCTTTATTGAAGTCCTGCCTTATTGAGACAGTCTTGTACTTTCTCTAAAACCCCTTTCTGCCACCAGGATGGCTTAGGAGCTGAAGGACAGGAATAAAAACTCCCAAGATCACACAAATTTGAAGTAAATTCTGATTTTTTTTTAATATTTAGTGAACAAAATTGTATTTTTATCAACTATCCTCTGAATCTAAACAGTATGGAATAATACCTGTATATTCCATAAGTCATGACTATCAATACACAGGGATTCTGCTTTATGGTTCTAATTCTACACACACACACACAAATCCTTTTTGGAAGGAAAGAATTTTTCCATATTAAAAATAGATCAAATTGAAGTGTCAATGTTTTACAAAAATAAGTGTTTGAAAAATTGCCTCAATCATGTTTTCCTATTGTTTTCCTTTAAAAAAAAATCACCTTCATAGTTTCACTGTGTTTAAATGTTTGCTGAATTAGGTCATTGTTTGGAATTTCTAATTTTCAATACTCACACTGGAAAATGGATCTAGAATTTACATGCATGCATGACTTACATGTGACCTAAGTATCTTACAATAAGCAGAGGCCCTGAATCTCAGAAACATGCTAAATTTCTTCTTTAATAATGCATGTGTATGTTCACATTTGGAGAATCATGCTAAATTACTTGTGTTCCACAGAAAACATCTTTAAGGCACTTAGGGTGCAGACAGAAGTGACCTTTTTTTGCCCTATCTGGCCACATAAATCAACTTATAGCCATGACCAAATACAAGTGCAGGGCTCCAGAAAGCCTCAAAAATGGCCAATCAGTTGAAAATCTGATGAGGGGTCAGATGAAGATGTTTCAAAACAGAGCGTCTTCTGTAACTACAGTTTGTGCTGCCTGCCAGCCTTGAGCTGTTTTCAGAATAGGAGGGTGTGAAGAGAAGCAGGTAATAAACAAACTATTTACTGCAGGGATTGAGACTGAGCAGTAGGGAGAGACAAAAACAAAAGGAGAATGATGTTTCTGGAGCAGCTGCTCTGTAAGGATTCAACAACCCCACAACAGAAGGGGTGGGGCGGAAGAATGAGAAGCAGTGGAAGGTTCCAGGGGAATGTCTGAGAAGGCAGGAGTGATGGGAAGAAACCCCTAGGTCTGAGTTCAAGTGGAGAAAAGAGCTTAAATGGATCTTGTCAAGCCAGGAGTCAGCAGCAAGGAAAATTCTTCTAAAGGTAACACCCAAGCTGCAAGTGAAAGTGAGTTGGGAAAGCCGCATGGCAAGGAAAGTGGTTATTACTCTGGATGCAATGAAAGCATGTTTTGTTTCTTTTGCATTGGACTTTGATTTGAGCCAAATGGGTTCTATAGAAGCAGAGGGGTGAGGGAACCTGAGTGAAGACTACTCATTAAAACCCTGGAAAGGGTAATAGTGCTTTGGGAGTTCTTAGGAATCACGAACATGTTGGGAGATCAGGGAAACTAATACGTGTATATATACACACACACACACACACACACACACATATAGGACTAAATAAGAATTCTATGTTGATATTTGAACTGTTATGCCAATATTACACCAAATGGTGCAAACCCATGTGGTTGGATCTAGTTGAATATCATTTAAGTAAATATCCAGACTTATCTGACCCAGTGAGAAGTAATAACAGCTGTTTGAACAGCTGATTATAGTTGTAAAAAAATTTAAAAAAGAAATCCTGAAAATTAAAGAAAAATAAGACTGTGAGTTCAGTTGATGACATAAGATTTAGGTGGCATATGGAAGGGTCCTTGTGGAGCGGTTATCCAAGGAAGTCCCCACATAGATTTCAGTCATTCTACTGTGGTAGGAAGAAAATAACACCTCCTGACTAATAGCATCATCTAATAATCAAGATGTAGCAGGAGAGAGTCAGAACATACCGCAAGGGGTCCAAGCCTGAGGAATCTAAGTAAGGAGGGGCTAGAATAATATACTAAGCCCTAAGCAAAACCATCACAAGTGGTGCATTGGCCAGGAATTCGACAACAGCTTAAGTAGTTCAAATCACATGGAGATGCAAATAGGCACAATGGGGGTTCCTGAACCTCTCCAGCTTACATTACATTTGGTGGGTCAGCTGCTTCAACAACAACAACAGCAGGCACCTCGACAAATTGGTCTTGAGGAAAAGTGTCTCCAACAACAAGCATGGGTTCAGTGGAACCAAGTTGATTTGAAGTTTCCCAAGATGACCCCATAAGATGATCCAGAAGCTTTCCTGGAGAGTTTTGAGCAAGCAGCAGTGGCCTTGAGTTTGGATAGTAGCAGATGGGCTGACCAGTTGGGTGTGGTATTGATAGAAAGAGCGTAGGCTACATATTGAGTTACACCATGGGGGGAGACAGTAGACTGTGACAAAATAAAAAAGAAAAGTATGTACCATTTGTACATGAGAGAGAACTCAGAGAGATATCATCAAGCCTTTTGCATGAAAAAAGAAAAGACTCCCCGGATCTTGCTCCAACATTTGGTCGACCTACTGGAAAAGGGGTTGAAACCACAAGAGGTATCCAAAGTTGATCTATGTGACCAAATTTTATTAGTTTTTAGCAGTTTTTATTAGATCTGGATTAGAATTTGAGAAGGCAAGAGAGATGCGAAGAAACCCTAGATCTGGGTTTGAGTGGGGAAAAGAGCTCAAATGGATCTTGTCAAGCCAAGAGTCACTGGAGAGGAAAATTATTCTACAGATAACATTCAAGCTGCAAGTGAAAGTGAGCTGGGGAGCCACACAGCAAGGAAAGTGCCTATCACTCTGGGTGCAGCAAAAGTGGGTTTTGTTTCTTTTGCATTGGACTTTGATTTGAGTCGATCAGGCTTTATAAAAGCAGAGGGGTGAGGGAACCTGAGTGAAGACTACTCATTAAAACCCTTGAAGAGGTAATAGTGCCTTGGGAGTTCTTAGGAATCAAGAACATGTTGGGAGATCAGGGAATCGAAAACAAAAAATTATATGAGACTAAATAAGAATTCTATGTTGATATTTGAACAGTTGCACCAAGATTTCACCAAATGGTGCAAACCCACACGATTGGATCTAGTTGAATGTCATCTAAGTAAACATCAAGACTTATCTGAGCCAGTGAGAAGTAATAACAACCATTCAAATAGTTGATTATAGACGTGAAAAATAAATAAATCCTGAAAATTAAAGAAAAATAATACTGTGAGTTCAATTGATGACATAAGACTTGGGTGGTATGTAGAAGGGTTATTGTGGAGGGGTTATCCAAGGAATCCCCAGATAAATTGCAGTCATCTTATTACAGTAGAAAGCAAGTAACACCTTCCAACTAATAACATCATATAATAATCAAGACATGGCAGGAAAGAGTCAGAACATACTGCAAGGGGCCCAAGGCTGAGGAATCTCAGTAAGAAGGGGATAGAATAATACACTAAACCATAAGCAGAACCATGGCAGAGGGGGAAGAGGGAGCAGAGGGAGTTTGGACTGGGGATTTTTCAGTTCCCTCCCCCACTAAGAGACACATGGGTATATTGGAGCCTCCCCACCAAGGTTGAGGGGCTCCAATTCACCCACCACACCCTCCAGCACTGGCTGGGAATCCCCTTGAACAATCTCCCTTGGCTCCCTTACCCCACTCTTATTCTGAAAACTTTGCAGCCTAACAGGAAGCAGGGGCCATTGCTAGGGGAAACCACCTGCAGGCTAGAAGTCAACAGCTAGATTCCCTTCTCCCCTGGAGCCAATAGTAAATTTCTGCTTGTTGTAGGGGATTTTTGTAACTCAGAGCACTTCCTGCAAAGCATTCTTGGATACAGTGGGGAGTTCCACTTCTGTCTGCACCCAGTGTCAAAAAATTCAGAAAGGCACCTAATGGGACTTTCAAAAGCACCTGAATAGGCTAGTTGTTTAGCTGTCATGGATTTCATCATGACTTAGGTCCTAAAGAACTTAGGTGCTTTTAAAACTTTCATGAAATGTCTATCTGCATCATCAAGTACCTAAATGCCTTTAAAAGTCTGGCTGTCCATTACTTGACATGAGTGGAAGCTGTACCTGCTTTGAGAATGCAAAATGCTGAAAGGATGGCCTTGATTAAATAAGGACATGGTTAAAAAAAAGTCACTTTTTGATAGTGTGTTACATTAGCTGCACTTTGTACTACAAAATGATTTGTTTTCCAAATAAAAAAAAATATAAATGCCAAAAAAGCACATTCAAGAAGGCTAATTAATTAATTTTATCTTAAATACAAGTGTCATTAAAATGTTTCCTGTTACCTGAAATTCTTAATTATGTAAGATCACTACAATTAACTAGACTAGTGGGCCTTAATGAATACTACATTGATTTCCTATATGGTGAGGAATGAGAAAAGACGTATTTTAAACCATTTATGCTGTTAAACTGTTCTTGTAATCCCTCACAAGTGGAAAACATTCTATTCTGTGACTGAGAATATTATAAAGATGAAGTAAGGATCAGGTTTTGAAAACTGTTTAGGTACCCAAAGATGCAGAAAAACACCTACTAAGATTTTTAATAATACCTGCCCCCTCACTCTCATTGAAATCAATTTTGTTATATCCTGTGAAAGCAACAAAACAGAATGGGTAATCAGACCCAGAAAGTTAAATGTAGGTCATTTTATATAGGATGGTAGGGCTACAAATGGCATTCTGGACCATATAGCCACTCACCTTGAACTACTTCCAGATTTGGTATAATAAGTTTCATTAGATAATAAAATGACTTCCTAAAGGAAATCAGGAGAGTTTTCATAGGAGTACTTTCTTCTTTCTTTTTTCCTTCTTGAATATATTGCTTGGTATTTTTCCTAAGTACTATTACTATATGAATTAATAAAAATATAAATGAAATGGAAATGCATTACAATTTGAAACCCATAAAGATGTGTTATACTTCTAAATATTCACATGCAAATACAGTCAATAATGGTCTGCTGCATATATGTTTAACAGATACTGATATTAGTAAAAGGCCCACTATTCTTGGGCTGAGAGGGACATAGTTATGAAAATGTACTTTAAAAAATAAGGTTAAGTTCCTTCTTGTGAAAATTGATGCAGTTCCATTGATGGTGTTATTATGTACCAATTTATATCATATAAGAATCTGTCCAATAGACTAAATATTATGAAAAGCATCTCTGGCACCATCGGCTTTTAAGGTTAACCAGCATTTTTCATTATAAGATCCTGTTTTCAATTACTTACAATTTTGTGAAATTTAACCTTTTGACCTGAAACAATTCTGAAAATTTCAGCCAATAGAGTTCATCTGTTTCCAAGAATGAGTCTAGGGGATAGCATGCTATAGTTCCCATGTTAAAAAATATGCCACATTTTCCCTTTCTTTTTTTGAGTTGAGAAGTGCTTGCCTCCTTTTTTTTTTTAAGTGATAACTTAAAATTTTGCAGGGCAATGTTTTTGGCCTTTTGTTATTTCTGTGAACATTCACCCAAGTTTGGCCAATATACAAACCTTTGGGGGGAAAAAAAGCATGGTGGTGAAAATCCTTAGAAACGACTTTGTTTTTAGCAGCTTAATTCCTTGAAGATTGTTTACGTTGAGCATGTTCCAGTATGAGGCTGATGGGGACCAACACCTGCAGTTGAAATTCTGAGTTTCTACAGGCCATGTTGGATCTGGCAACTTAATAGAGAGGTCCTGTGTCCAGGAATTGTACAGGAGTAGTTTGCACTAACTAGTGGAATAAAAAAGAGCCGGTTGTATAGAGGCAGTGGAATGAGGGCAGTAGTCTGAGAGGACGCAGGGACAGGAGAATGGTGAGGGATGGAAGAGAAAGAGTAAGATTTAGTCTTTCATTGTAAATGAGGATTCAATCCTGCCTCACACGTAAGTGCTAGGAAAATAAATCTATCAATATTATTGAAGCACTCAGATATTTTAGGAATGAGTACCACGGAAAAGTTCATAAGGAAGTTGCTAGTTCTGTCTTCAGAGCAGTATTTGACTAGCATGCAGTAAATATGGTCAGGCATGGAACATGAAGGAAAAAGACAAGTGACTGAATAGCTGCTCATTAAGTGTATACTGACTGTCCTTTTGGTGTACTGTGGAAAAGGGGGAAAATCCATTAACATTTTTCAAATCTGTCACTGGAGGAAGAGATTAATGTACAGTTTTCCTTTCTCTTACATCAATTATGCGTGGGTTTTCTCAATGACTTATACGGTTCCTGTAGTGATATACTGTTTTAACAAATCCATCATTATTTATTTTGACTGTAATCTGCAAGAAGTTCCACTTAAGTTCAGGATAGAAGATCACCTGTTCAGAATCCAGCAGATAAATTCCAACATAAAATTTTGTGTCTGTCTGTATCTGGAGACTGGAAAAAAAGAAGTGGATTATAAGCACAATAGGAACATAGGAATTGTTATGGCTGGGTATAATGGTAATCTGTGTTCCCTGTTAGTGCTGACAGTGGTCAGTATTAAATGCTTTAGAAGGAGTATCGCTTCAGTGAGAAGTTCTGGAAGAATTTGACCCCAGGAAAATTTTCCTCCTAAACCCCAATATTTGGAGAGTGACATAAAATATGAGTGTGTTTTGCATTCAGAACCTCATCATAATGCCAGGAGTGGTAGAAAAGTTTAGAAAGCAATAAACCTAAGAAAGTCTACTAAACACATCCCTCTTTATTCCTTAAACAAATTTCTTCCAATCAACAGAAAATAAAGAAAAAAGTAATGTGTGTCAAAGAAGTAGTTTAATAATTGGAAACTAGAGAGTTCCCTGTAACTGGAGGAAGAAAATGAGTACAGGACAAATAATTTATTTTGAATTATATGATATTTAAATTATATGAGTCAGATATGTTAACAAGAGGCCCCAAAACTGGGGGAAAGTGGAGTGCACAATGACATTCTTCAGGACTCGGATAAAAGCAAACCTTTAGCAAAATCATGCAAATAACTCTGCACCATGCAGCAGTATGTCTACCCAGAGCTTTGTTGAATTCAGACACAGTACATTGCCAGATTAGAGCTGTTATCTCTCCATCTTTTAATTAAACACTGCCAAAGATTTAGAGGTTTTCCATATATATTTCAGAATATATATATGTGGGATTTTAATTCTCTGGAATGAAAACAGGAGTTAGAGGAGATAGGAACTATTTAAGGCGTGAACTATTATTAATTATATCATTTATACAGTGCTAGCTGGATGGATCAATGAAAAGTAAGATGGAAGGGACCTCAGAAGGTCATTCAGGGATGGCCAACCTGCAACACACGTGTCACAAAAAGAACTAATCTAGCTCAGACATCTGTTCAAATTGTCCCCGTTTCAAACCACCTAAAATAATTGTTTTCTAATCTACATTTAAACTTTCATTGATGGAGATTTCACAGCAGTTTCCTGAATATCTTCATATTGCATGGATGCACTGTTTGTTCATAATAAACTTCTATAAATTCTAATACTATAAAAGTCTTTAATATTTGGTAAATGTTGCTAATAGAAGGCCAATTTGAGACACTTGTACTCAGCTGTTTGTCGTTCTTAGTTATTCAATAAGAGATGTTCCTCTCCTCTGCCCTCCCGTGAGAAAAGACTGAATATATATGGGAAGTATGCAAACTTTAAAGAGTCTATTTTGTTCATTAAAAAGGTGCGGACATTATTTGCACAATTTGTTTTGTACAGAACACAGTATTTATAGAAGAAAAACTACCAGGCTTAGATGTCAAAATAAATTATGTGACCAAATAAGAAGCGGAATGAGTCCAGCACAGGGGTGGGCAAAATATGTCCCAGGGCAGCCTGTATCATTCTGCTGCTTGCACCCACTGTGTACCCACTGATGACACTATCCCAGCTCCAGCCAACAGGTGGAGTTTCCTGGTGGGAGTGATACAGCTTCCCAGGTACTGCTTGTATCCCCCTGCCTTCACCTGCTCCTCCTCCTCTTGCCCACTGCAGCCAAGACGGGTAGGTGGTGATCTGCAGGCAGGTGTTTCCTGCCCCAGTACGTGGGGCTCTAGCTCTAGCTCCCAGCCACCTTCCACCCACTCAGCCCACTCAGCATGATTGCAGGTAGTCAAGTGGGTGGGAAGGCAGCTGGAGCTGGAGTCTCATGTGTTGGGCAGGAGCTGTCTGGCTGCTGCTTCCCCACAACCTGGATGGGCTGTAGTGGGCAGGAGGAGAAAGAGTCACTGGCAGCAGCACCGTGGTGAGAAGCTGTGCATACTCACTGGGGCCAGGGCTAGGTCCAGAGTGGTGCCATCTGCAGGTTTGGGGTGAGTGCAGGTGGGAACATAACAAGGGTTGCCGTAGGTGGGAGCAAATGGGCTTGATCCCATTTGGAGCATTGTGGGGACGGCTGTGGGTCAGATGCAGGGGGCAGAATGTACCTGCACCACACCATTTGGGTGAGCCCTATCCCCTCATCCCATCACCCCTGGCCAGATTTCAGGACCTAGCCCATGGGCAGCCTGGCAGATGTACTGAGCCCCCCCCTGCCACATGAACATACCCAGCCCCCTCCCCTCCCAACACACTCCTCCCACACACACCCCACACCTCTGCACACAGTATGTAAAACTAACACTCTATTTTGAGCTATTATGGAAATGCCTCTATATATACTACTCAAAAACATAAATCAGGGTAAATATTTTAAAATAAAATTAAAATATGTTATAGTTGATGTGTTATTTATAGAATGCAATTTGTTTTTTTTATCTACAATTTTTTAAACGATATTTTCTGAAACATTGTGTGTGCAGCCCTGCATAGCTCACCAAAACTCATTAAGTGACCTACCAGCTGGAATAATTGCCCATACCTGGTACAGCATAACAATAAACAGTGAAGTGATGTTCAGTTGCTTGTTTTTAAAGTGGGGTGTTCTGATCTTGTGGCAACATTCTGTCATTTACTTGAATTTCAGTTACGCCATGTAATTTATATAGATGCTATTTTCTTTTTTATTGATGCCAGTGCTGAAGAAGGACCCTTCTTTTCTACCATGTGCTTTATCAGATGTATTGGCTAGAAAACAGTTTTGTATAGTATGCTTTGACCAATGGGGAGAATACTTTGTCTGTAAGGCAGGTTTGAAATATATAATATACTTTTATGAAGCAGCCTGTGTCTGGCTGACAAGAGATTTTTTATTTTGTATTTTTTATTGGTAAATTTGTATCAGTTGTCCAGCAGTTTGATTGGCTGACACAGATTGCATTTGGTACATGGCCAAATGTACTTGTTTATAGCACAGTCTCTTTAGTACGCATAAATCTCCAAAGCTTTGAGTACTAAAAATTACACTACTGTCTGGTTATAGGACTGTGTTCCCATGCAGTAAACTTTTGTACATAAAAGGAAAGGGGCATAATGCAAACATTTCAAAAAAGCAGAGTTGAGGAGATTTTCAAAATTTTATCCTAACATACAAGTTCAAAAGGAGGGAGCCAAAATCCTGTTGATAATTGGGCATGTTTAGTTTCCTAAGCATCCACATTATAGACTTAGGTGCTTTTGAAAGGTTTATTCTAAGTGTTTTAAAGAGACATTATGTATTTTTTCATAGGAACTAATGTTATAACTCTGCATGATATTTCAATTTTTTTTTTTTTTTTAGAAATACATTCTGAGAATTTGTTTGCGTTCCTTACTCCTTAGTTCATTACATTGAAACAACATAGTATTGCATAATCTGGGGATTAGGCCTGCATGAAGTGGCTAGATATTTGGATTCAGCTGATTTGGGGGACAGTGATTTGATTTAAGGAGCTGGGAGCTGGGGTGGGAGGGGGCAGCCATGGGGAGTGCTGTGGGAGCAGAGAGGTCGTGGGGGGCCTGAATCATAAACGCTCGCCAAAAATTTTCCAAAGTTTCAGAGAGCTTTGACTTCAGAGAGACTTAGACCTTTAAATTGGTCCCCTGATTTGATTCAGATTTGGCCCACCAAATTGGGCCGAATCTCATCTGAATCGAATCACCACCTGAAGCTTTGCACAGCTCTACTCGGGATCACCTCAGGCTACTGTAATCAATATGACGACAACTTTATCACATCTGACTTTACTGTTACCTTGTCTTTTCACTCGCTACTTCTTACTTTTAGTCTCCGTTTATTTACCTGTCCCATAATGTCTGAGTCCTAAATTATTAGTTGCCTGGAACAGAGATTATCTTGTGCTATTTGTTCATGCAGGGTCTAGCACAATGAAGCCCTAATTATCTCTCTTCAGGCACCGTTGTAACTAATGCATAAGAATAAAATAGTATCAGTAAATTCATTTTAAAATTGTCTATTTTCCTTTGGAATCATCAATTTAGATGACCTCATAGTTGAAAAAGTGATCACAACTCCTTCCCTATTGTTCCTAAATGGTTTTTTTTTAATAAGGGAATTTAAAACAAATTTCATTTTATTTTTTAGGGTTGGTTTTTTTTTTGCAATTTTTATCTTGACTGTACTTGTACCGAAAGGGCTGCAATGTGATTTTTTTCAGCTGCTGCCCTAAGAAGCAGATGATCTAGATACATGATGCCCAAAAGGAGCACCAGCATTATTCCCCAAAGTGATATAACCTTTCTCAGTACTGCTATTGCCACATGAGGGCTATATTAGCTTGGAGCAAACTGCTCTCTTGCCTAATTGCTACCTCAGTAAAGTTCTTGGAGTTGTTCCTCTTTTATCCCCTTTTCAGCATCCTGTTTCCAGAACCCAAGGACTGCTATTTTGAGTGATGAGTGTGGAGTGTGGAGGGAAGGGGGAATGGGAAAATGTGTGTCCCCCTGTTTCCACAAGAATGATTCACAATTTTGTTTTAAATTTTGAGTAAGGGTATAAAAGGACTGAGCCCTAGGGGTGGCCATGATGCCTTCTGGTGGCTACAAGTCCTGTCTTGCTCCAGCTCCTCAGGTACCCTCCCTCTTCTCCTTCCTGCCATGCCTTGATGTAATTATTGGTTTTTGAAAAGGGAGGCTACCCAAGGGTCTTAGAGCAAGCCCTAGTTCTTCCTGCCAGCAGATTCCTCTCAGACTCTGATAGTCTCATTCTGGTCCTCACGCTTGGTGGGCTCTCCTAGCCCATCCATGTCTCCAGGGCATTTTTGGCCTTATGGGTTATTCATGCCTCCTTGTTTCCCCTGTAGCCATACCTATGCCTCACAAATGTTGCCTATTTCGCCTCAAATACAGCATTTTGTCCCCTAGCTGATATCAGAACACCTTAGGCCTCTACACCCTTGTTGGACCCTCAACCTTCTCTACCTCCACCTCTTTCTTCTTGCTGGTCACTTTAGCCTACACCGGGGTGGGCAATTATTTCAGGTAGAGGGCCACTTGCTGAGTTTTGGCAAGCTATCAAAGGCTGCATGAGAGGCAGCCAGTGGCAGATAAATATTAATTTTATAAATTTTTTAGGGGCACTGTGGGCCAGATAGAATGGCCTGGTGGGCTGCATCCAGCCTGCAGGTTGCGTTTTGCCCACCCCTGGCCTAGACCCACTATTCTGGACCTGGCTTCTGGGCTCCAGCTCTAGTCTCACCCTTTTGGGCCTGGTTTTACCCTCTCTTCCCCCCTTGGGCTTTGGGACCCTGGCCCTGGTCTCACCCCTCTTGGGCTCTGGTGTTAGCCATCCCATCTATAGGCCTCCTCTAGCTCACCCGCAGGCTGTTGGCCCCTGCCAAAGTTCCATCCTTTTGGGCTCTGGGCCTTGGCCCTTCCAACTTCTTGCTGCTTTTATCACCAGGCTTTGGCTGTCTCAGCCACCACCAGCCCACATCATTAGCCCAGCCCCTGACAGAGCTCAAAACTCTACTTGTTCCTCTGGCATTATGTGACCTCCTTCTGACCCACTGATAGTCACTTGCAGTCCACTGGTAAATCTCATATGAAAAGATAAGCACACTGGCTCTTAGCTTACTGGCTGTATAACAAAACCCTACTCATTCTGGGTCCAAACTCCCTACAAGCCCTCAGCACCTTTCTTGTAGTTCCCAGGTTTGGAAGGTTCTCAGTCAGTCACCCAGATACAGCCACTCCACAACAGAGGTCTTCTTTCCATGGCCTGCAGGACCAGACTACCCGCCCTGGCAAAGGCCCTGGGCTTATATAAATCCCAAGCTCTACCCCTTCTGGTCATGTGGTTCCCTCAGGGACCTACACAGGTTTACAATTAGAATCTGAGGCTAGATCATGGACAGCTCAGAGCTGCTGCTCCAACTGCTTTAGTAGTGCCCTGGCTGCTTGTAACAGGGATCTACCCTGCTGTCTTATTGAAGAGGAGCTAGCCCTGCAATAGGCACTCATAGCCTCTGGCTTTCCCCCTGAGTACCTAGTCCCCTACAGCCAACTCATCAAGTACATTGTTTCTATCACCTGGAGAATCTCCCTGTTGCTGTTTCTCCCTGTAAAGTAACAGGAGCCTCTGGCTCTCTGTTACAGAGGAGTTGAATCAGTTTGAGGTCCTGGACATTGTGGCCAGTACTATTTCAGACATTCCAAGATATGATGTAGCCCAACCAACTCTATCCAGTAGACATACAATAGAGAGACACAGGGCACATACTTTCAATATTTCTGAAAGAGAAATTACTGTAATGCTAAATCTGAACATTTACTGCCATGACCTTTTAGGATGTTGAAATATTAGTGTTTGTTTTGGCCAGTTATAAAGATGAGCTACAAAATACAAATCTGTTTTTATTCTGACCTCTTCTCCAAAAGCTGATGTGGCATTAAGTTTAGGAACTTTTCTTGAAACAGTTTCTGATTACAGATGTAATGATGAACAGACATTGCCTCTCATTTGGCTTATTTAATGAATACACTAAACATGTCAGTAAAACGCCCCATTGCTGTAATACCTCTCTCCTAGAGGTTTGTAAATCTTTGGAAAAGATTTGGAGAGCTTTGCTGCATCAGGGAGATGGTAAATAGGGGTGGGGGAGGGGAGTTGGAAGCAGGAGAAGGAACCGTGGGGGAACCCCTGCCAAGCAGCAGCCAAATCTCCAAATCAGATTCGGTGAATAAGTTCGGGACAGTGATTTGAATCACTTAGTTGAATCACTGTCCCCCCGATTTGGCCAAATTTGAAGCAAATACTAGCTACTCCATACAGGCCTACTATGTACTTAAGTAGCCCAAGTATATTTTTTTCTCCCACAGTCAGAACTAGTATTGATACAGCCCCAGATAGCTGAAGTCTCAGAACACTCAGATCTATTTTGGGTGGGGACGTTAGGGGAAAATGTGTCTCCATTAAAATGATTTGAGCAAAGCTGTCAATGGCAAGCACTTATCAAAAAGCAGCAGATACCACCACCAAAGCTGGCTGCTTAGCCAGAGATACACTTGCTGCTGATTTTAACACATTACGGAATAAAAATACAGCTGAACCATTACAGATATAGGAAGTGTAGAGAAGACAAAGGAAAGGTAGGGCATATTGTCTAAGAAGGAAAGAATAGAATTTTTGTGCATGTCAGTCAATCACTGTTGGACCAGCTGTGCAAGGATAGTGGAGTTTTATTTCAAACTTATTTTTCATGCATTTTATGTAAATATTTGTATTTTGTATTATTGATTTTGCCTGTTTCTCCCAAACTCGAGTCACATAACTTGGCTTATCTGACTATAATTCTTTCCTAATAGATCTGCATTGCGCACAGATAGTAATAAGATCCATACTCCCTGCTGCTTGGCACTGTTGTAACTTATCTATTTTGCAGTTATAAAAAACAGTAAGTGAGTTTTAAGCTTTAACAGCAACATAAGTCAAACTAATTTGTGGAGGGGTTTACACCGTGCATGCTGGAAACATACACTGTTATATTATTGGTAGATGTGTGCTTCCTGCATTGATATTGCTTCCAACTGTTATATTTTCAATGATTTATGATGGGGATGACTTTTTGAATTTGGACAATTGTAAATTAAAAGATTTATTTTTTGTAAAATAAATGGAAATTTAACTGTGTCATTATTCCACTTATGGCACTTTTTTCTCTTTTTCTGTATACATGCATTATGCCTTTCTCTTCCCATCATCCTTCTCCTGTTCACTGTCATAGAATAGTTCTTATGCTTACATTTTCTCACAGCATTCCATAATCTTACCCGTGCACTACTATCAATAGCAACCATTCAAAAAATCATTGCATCAATTTGAAAATCATGACTTGAAACATAAGAAATATGGGTGTTTGTTCTTTACCTGCTGGCTTTTGAGCCTTAAGAGGTGACATTTTTACAAAGGCTTGAAAATTTTTAAATGAAAAAAAAATGTCCTCAGAGATTCTCATGTCATCTCAAGAGCTCCAAGAGCTGGGCATTGAAAGAGGCACTAAATAACATTAGACCTGCAATCAAATTGTGAGACTTGGCAATACTATGTATATTTTTAGACCCCAAATCTAAAAAACACACACTATTACCTTTGCCAAGGCTCTTGACACCATGCCTGCTGTGTGCATCAGAGTGCAGGAGTAGGACCCTAGCCTTTTAACCTGAAGTGGGCCCAGTTTGACTCATTTGTAGTCATTCAGTTTTATGTTAGTTTAAATCTATTTAAATCACTAAAACAGGTGCAAAAACAAAGAAGGGATAGTAAACTGATAGCAATGTCTTTTACATAAAAATGCATATCTAAAAGGCTTCTGGTGTCATGTGACCCTAGTGTCTACACTGCAAAGAGATATCCAAGTTGTCTCTAAAAGGATAATTTACTGACAGGCAGGGTAGATTATCCTATGGAAAGCTCAATGCTACTGTGGCTGGTCTGCTTCCCAAGATGACTCATTTTCTTTGCCTAGATAGCTATACATCACACTAACTTGTAGACATACCATAAAACAAAGTTTACTATTTAAAAATTTAAATGGACGTTTGTTGCCATGCTTGATTTGTAAATCAAAAAATTGTGAAATTAATATTAATTCTAATTACTGCTACCTTTTCTCACCACTTACTAGTTAGTTATATAATCATTCTGTCAAAATTTTCCCCGGACATGATGATCACACTCCATTTTTTAAGTTTTTTATAGGCTTATCAAATGATGCATGATTTTCTTCATATATTGAAGACATGATACTTAAATGTGATACTTTTCTTCAGAATGTAATAATGCTTTACATATAAGGAAATTTTTGTTTATTTTCTGATGAAAATTTGATAATTTTCATGAGTCATTTCTTCGATTCAATTTACTGCTATTGGCTATTAAAAAGCTTTTATTGTCTCATTTGATGTATTCTCCATTGCATTATTCTGATATCTTTTGTTAATAAAATAACTGAATCATGTAATGAAAGCAACTTTTTTTTTATTTTGTATTCCATCCACCTTCAATTAACATGTACAACATTAAAAATGATTAAGTATATAACCTACTAAAATCATAGAGGCTAAGCATAACATTCACATAGAATATGAACTGCCCTCTTACTTTTTAAAGCTGTTTCCTTTAATAGTTGGATAGCATGTAAAAGTTTTTAGTGTCAGCAGAGCAGCTCATACGATAGCATGATCGCACTCCCCTTTCAGATCATGCTGTGGGAGTACTCTCCGGGGACTTTAAGTCCATGAATTAGGTAAACATTACATTCCCTGCATTCCCTTCTGTGGTCAGTGACCTGTCCCCTTTCCTTCCATCTCCCCCATCCCTGTCCACCACTGTAGTCATTGTCTCTAGCTGTTTAGCCTCTCCTGCCCAGCCCTGGCTGGGCTGAATGAGAAACCAGACTTAGCCAGGGACAGAGGAAATAGCAGTAGTGGGCGGGTGTCTTCTTCCTGTCTGGTCCTCTGAATGTTTCCCACCAGCCTGGGTTCAGGCTTAGGGTGAGAGAATCTGCTCACTAAAACTGTTGTTGTCCCTAGCAATATTGCACAGTAGTGGTGGTAGATAGGAAAGGGGCAAATTGGAGGGAAGGGGAGGGGAAGGTCAGTGTTGCTGAGCACAGAAGGGAGGGAGGGGTTCCAGGAACAGGGCCAGAGGTGTAGATTCTTACCTTCTTATCTTCAAATTCCAGGGATAGTAGGAAATTAATAATGATAAAAACATGGCTTCTTTAGTACTCGTGATCTTACAGAACAACAGTCATTTACTAAAATCCACAGAATTGTATAATGTAAAAACAAAGTAAAAACCAACATTAGCCTAGAACACTGAACAATGTACAAAGAACTGGTCCATTTCTAGGACTGAAATAAGGTCAAACTCTATCATTGTATATTGGAAAGCTGGTACTCTGTTTTGGATTTGCTTTAGGTAATTAGTACACACTGAAACAAATATCTTTATAATGGTGGGTGTAGGCAAAAAGGGTATGCATATTTGAATCGTTGGTGGAAAATTCATATCTCATCTTTAGTTATAGGACATTTTGTGGGACAAAAGGAAGTAGATAAACTCAAACTTCACTAAGGCACTGCTGTTTCCCAGTTTACTCAGAGTCTACAGAATATTTATTGCATTACAAGCAAAATCTATAGCTGATATAAATGGAATATAGCACAATTGATATATTCATTTATTTGGTGTTACTTCCATACTGGGTCTGTCTACATGAGACATTAACTGCACCATAGCCTAATAACACTGCGCAGTAGCATACCAGGCAAAACCCACACTAATACGCTACTGCACAGTAGTATTAGGTTACTACACAGTTAGTGTTTGTAAAAACCCATGCACCAGCACTACTTCACAGTAGTCCCAGTTACTGTGCATTGATTTAGTACTTGGTCATCCAACAGCTAAACTTAATGTGCTGTAACTGCGGCTCATTAATAAACTTGAAGATGCACCAACCGAGAAATAATTGTGAGACTCATTGGAGGGTTCAGCAATTGCTTTTTACCAAAGCTATCCACAAAAGATGATGGAAATATCTAGGGCATGTGTTAAGAATGAATCCAGAGCATCTGTCCAGCATATTACTGGGCAGTTGGAGCAACTTAAAATGGGGACCACCTACATTTTTTTTCTCTCACATAGTAGTTAGAAAGGAAAATTACGTGGGTCTTAAACAGAATGAACAGAGAGAAGCCAAAATAGACATGGATAATGTAAAATACAGGATACTGTAAAATATTTTTTTTTATATCATAGACATAATTCAGATTCCTCTATACCCATACATGCAAAAACACGTATTCTCATGCACACTGACCTACACATATCCCTTTTGGTGTTGGATACAATGTCAGTGTAAAAGATTCTGTGACAATTAAGATGAAGGTTGTTAAATGAAAAAGGCAGAATAAAAGGATGGAGGAGTACCTTAAAGCACATGAAAACAGCTTCCATTTAGTAATATGAGCTTCCATGTAGTAAGAACAGTTTAGGAATGTGTATTGTAGTTAAACTGTGCTATTCCCTTGTCGTACTTCCATCATCTGCATTTAACTATGAGTGACCCTTCTTATCCTGGCTCATTCAAGTTAAGACTGTCATAATCCCACATTGTGAGAATAACAAACTTGATGAATCCTTTATGGCAGACAGTTGGCAAGCAGAAAATAGAGACAGCTGTTTCTGCAGCTTAAAATACTTTTGAAGGTTGGTTATGTGTAGTGCACAGCTGCTGAAAGAAAGAAGAGGACTACAAATTTGCCATGGATATCCTTTGAGGAAACAAACAATATTACTGCAGATGACAGTATTCACTAGTACTGAGGCACATACGTTGAGCACATTTAGAAAAAGTTGCCAGAGGCTTTCTGATAAACCTTAATGACTCCATGGTAACACATACAGAGATTTGGAAGTGGGCTACTATGATTTTTATTTTAAAATGCCAGTCCTGGAACAGAAAACAAAGCTGTGAGGAAGGCATTTCCTTGAGGTTTATTAAAGGTTGATAGTTTTATTTTGAGATTGTTTGAACATAACTACAGTTTCTACAGTTCTGCATACTCCTATTCTTTGCTGAAACTATTGTCAGGAGACAGATATCAGCTGATCTAAACCTTCACATATACACTGAACTGAATGGAGCTATGTCAGTTTATGCCACATGGGGATACGGTCCTTAGGTATTTAATTGCATCTACAATATAAAGGGGGCACATGGAGTCATTGGTTAAACACAATAAAACCTAGGTCTGTTAAAATTTCAATTTGGATCCAAGTTTTATTTTGGCAGGAGAGCAATCAAAGAATATATGATACGTGTAACACATTTTAGAAAGTACCATGAAATTAAATATTACAAGTATATGTCTACTCTGTGTGGGACAGAGCAGTTATGCTGGTACTAGGCATAGTACCAACATATTCCTGAATATTGTACTCTCGCAGAAGATGAAAGTAATTTCCATTTGTTTGTTTTGCATAAAAATGCTAATGAATATATTATGTACGACTTTCTACGCACTTAATTGTCTAGAACTATACTACCAGCAAAATGATTATACGTTAAAGCTTACAAAAGTCCTGGATGCTGATTGCTTCATGACACAGATTTATGTCATTAGATGTAGAGTCCTCCAGGCTGAAAGAGCTAGAGATGTAAGTAATGCTGTACTGATAGATTGTCTCATCCTTCAGAGATGGAGATTCTACCATGTTCCTTGGGGTAGTTCATTCCTTACCATTAGAAAGTTGTTCCTGCTGTCCAACCAAAGTCTCTCTTGCTGCAATTTAAGCCCATTGTATTTGGTCTTGCCTCCAGTGGACATGGAGGAAACTGATAACCTTTTTTTTTGCAGTAACTGTTTATGTATTTGAAGACTGTTAGGTTTCTCCTCTGTCTTTTCTTCTCATGACAAAAAACCCAACCAAACAAAAAACACAACCCATAGGTCATGATTTTTACATTTCTGATCATTGTTGTTGCTCTCCTCTACATTTTCTGCAATTCGTCCACATCATGTTGCACTGATGCAATTTGCTAACAGATTCTTTCATGCACTAGTTCTTTCAGTTCTGCTAGTCATTGCTCTATCTTTTGTCCAAACTAGTCTGTCCAGTTCTAAGCATCTACATAGGAGGGAAGAGTAGTGGCACTAGGGAAACTAAATATCATCACAAATTGTGACTTAAAAGAGTTATGAGACATCTTAAGACAAGGTTCTTTGTGTGAATCTGATATCTTTTGTTAGACCAACTTAAATAGTTGGGGGAAAAAAAAACATTTTTTTTAGGCAAGCTTTTGGGTTTAAAAACCCTTCATCAGGCTGAGGAAGTTTCTGTACTTGGTGTGTGCTCTTCCTGGATGGAATGAAAAGTAAAGAATCCAGAGACTGGGCTCGTATGCATACAAGACAGGCAGCCAGTGAAGATGTCAGTAGGTGAGAGACAGTCTGGGTGTGGGGGAGAGAGGAGGATGAATAGTGGGGAGGTACCTGGGGAGTCAGATGTCAGGCAGGTTATAATGTGTCATAAATCCAATGTCTATCTATATAGTCCATGATTTTTAGTATCTAGGAGGTTGATGAATCCCTGCTATTCATTCCCCTTCTCTCCCTCCCCAACCTACCAACCTGTCTCTCACCCAGTGAATTATCAATTTACATCTTCATTGGCTGCCTGTCTTGCATGCATACCAGCCCAGCCCCTGGCTTCTTTACTTTTTATTGTATCCAGGAAGAGCACATGCCAACTGCAGAAACTTCCTCAGCCTGCTGAAGGGTTTTTAAACCCAAAAGCTTGCCTAGAACTATTTAAGTCGGTCTAATAAAAGATATCGGATTCACCCAAATAACCTTGTCTGCCTATGTCCTTAGACAAACACGACTGCAACCTATACCCATAAGACATCTTAGGCATCTTTGTCTGCTTGCCCAGAGTATAAGCTAAAGACAACCTTATCCTAAATCTAGTATATAAAAGATGTTCCAGAAATATAGTCAAAGACTTATCTAGATATTTGTAGTGAAAACAAAGATGTAAAAATCACCATTCAGAAAAAGGCAAAAGGACAAGGAAGAAAATCTAATTAAAAGCCTGCAGTAATTGGTTCAGGCTAAAGTCTCATTGCCCACTGTGTCTTCAGGACCTTGGATAGAAAGCATTACAGTTTTTCAAAGGATTATCTTAGTAAACAGTTAATATTACAAATGAAATATTTCCCATAGTTTTAAAAAAAGTAATTTGAGCAAACATGATTTTTGCTAATAAAAATGTGTGCAAGGTGAATGAATGCACAGAGGCAAGGAACATCTAGACAATAGGAAGCATAAGCTGTAAAAAATCTACATAAGGCACTTAATGTACAGTAGCCTAATACCCCTGTGCAGTAATGTGCTGGGCAAAAACCATGCTAATATGCTACTGCACAGTAGTATTAGGCTGCTGCACAGTAAGCATCACTAAAAACCTGTACCCCGGCACTACTGCACATTAACTCTAGTTACTCCGCATTTAGTTAGTACTTCATTAAGCAAGTACTAAATTAAATGTTCAGTAACTACTGTGCATTAATGAACATGTAGACATGCCCACTAATAATTTATTAGGTCTCCAACCTCCAGCTTTTATGCAACTTCACCACTGACATGTAAGTTATATGGTTCTTTCTTGACTATCTAAATGAAAACTTTATCTTCATTTTCGGGAATACAACAGTATTCTTTTGGCTCTTTTCTTTTTTATACCTATCACACTTAGGAATACTGATACCCTTCTTGCCCTTGTTCTTATTGAATTCTTATGCCTGCTTCCTGGTGAAGTTGTTCCAATGTGCACAAAAGAATTCAGGACTCACTGAGAAGAAAGCAAAAAAGGAGCTTGAGTCTAGAGCCTAGCACTTAAGGGATTTATAAAGGAGGCCCGAGTGTCCTGGATAAGAATTTTGTTCATGGATTTTTTTGAATGATTGTTTCATGTAAAATTCAACTGGCACATAGTCCTTTTGGATCAAGTTATAGAAATATCTAGTTTGTTTTTATATGGTTTGAGCCTGCAACAAAGAACCAGAGAATTGGAACCAGCTGTAGGACCAGCAGGATTCATGGAGATCCTATAGATATGCAGTGAGGCTGTTCTGATGTGTTGTAAATCCAGTGTGTTGGAGCAGCATGGAAATTAACGTGCTCCAGCAGCCTCCAGTGTCACATGTATCAGCCTCCCCGTGCTGAAAAATGGTGGCAGGGCACTTTAAACTAAAACTCATTTGATGAGCTTTAGTTCAAAGTGCTCCACCACCATTTTTTTAGAATGGGAACATTGATAAATGTGATGTTTGGATGCTATTAAGTAGCAATAATTAAAACGAATAATTAAAACACCCCTGCCCCTGCTACCCAGAACATGTCAATAAACACCCGTTGAGCTTATATTCTGTTCCCTCTAGGACTTCCATAGCCCAACAGGAAAGCAGGCAATAAAGCAGCCCGTGTACTCTGTAGATCATGGAAAACAAATGTAGAATATATAATATTGGATTACCTTTGTAGTTAAAGAAAATCTTCAGTTATTATAGATGTTGATAACAGTGTAACAAACTATGATCACATTTCTACAGATATCAGATAATATGAATCAAGGTCACCAACAGCAAAAGGCCTTGATGAAGTGAATTAAAAAAGTAACTTCATTAGCTAGGAACTAGCAGTAGGTTTATTCTTGTTGAGACAAAGCTTAAAAAAGAGTCATCAACACATCAGTTAAGCCAGTATGGCATAGGTATATTACTGTCTATAAAATCATATTTAAGTCTGGAAAAAAATTACATGTTTATGTTAGACCCCAACTCCATGTGGTGCCCAATGAGTAGGGAGATGACGATCCAATTGCCCATGGATCCTGTTATTCATTAGCCAGAGCAAGCCAGGAGCAAACACCAGCACACATTGCTCACAACAGCTTTATTCAGAATGGAAACTACTTCGGACAAGGGTCCCAAAAAAACAACAAAACAGGGACCTGTTCTGAACAACAATTCTTTCCAACATTTACATACTTTGATTTATACATATTAATATCCATCTCACCTGTAACCCTCCTTCAGTTCCACCCATTTCTCCTCCCATCTCAAGAGCTACCTCTGTTTATTGTTTGCTTCCTTAGCATGGTATTGCCTGTACGTTTCATTCATTTACATGCCTCCCTGCTAAGAATGCATGTGTAAGACTTTAACCCCCCATCTTTTTTTGGTCACTTGTGGTTTCTTGCTGGTTTTTGCTAACTTCAGTACCATCTCCAAGGCTATATTTATGCCTTTGTTTCCTTACACTAGTTGGTGGCCTATTGTATTTTTACTCAACACATCATGCACTTTGCACCCTACCCTCCTAAGAATCCGCTTACTCAAGCATTAGTCAAGTTTGTTGCTTTTAATATATATCCAGTCTCATGAGTAGCAGCTTCTTCTGAGACACAGGAAAAAACTTTTATTCAACTGCACGCACAGCACTCCCAGATTCCATATTGTTACCCCAGCTCCAAAATCCATATTGCTGTACTAACAGTTTCTACAGTGGTTGAAAATGCATGTTTAAAATATTTTGTATGACATTAGAAGATATAACCTCTCATTTCTCATCAGTACAGTACAGCTGTGCATTACTGCACAGTAAAAAACAAACAACCAAGCAAAAAACTAGTCAATGCTATTAACTGCTTTGAGTCCAAATTAATATTGATAGCAAAAAAAGTAAAACAGATGAGACACTATTTTCAATATTAAGATAATAACCACTCAGACAGGTAAGGATGTATATTAAAAAGGACTGGGTGACTCAGGCATGTTTTCTTTTCTAATGTATTCCATCACATTATGTTAGTTACTCTATTTTTACCTCCATTTCAACTAAGCGATCTTATATTCAGAGGCCACTGATATATTTAAACTATTCATTGGCACATTAACTCATGGATAAAATATTAAAATCGATTTAAATGATCAAACATAAGTTTAAGAAATGTATCTTCCCTATCACTTAGCTTTTTTATCAAGATTATTAATATACATGCAAAGATATATCCAGGGTCTTTTTGAAATTTTATGGATTGGTGTACTTTCAGGCCATTTCCAAATCCAGGGTTAACCAGATGCAGTGTTGGAAAATTATACATAACCCTCAGATCTCCTATGTTCTACCCAGGATTCCTGATCTCATGAGAAATAAATTGCCTTAGGAAGACAGCAGGTGCAACCTATTTTCAATATTGCTCAGGAACAGATAAGGAAGTCATTGTGTTTATATTCCTGTCTCTCAGCTGGTGTCATGGTACAATATGCATGTTAAGTGCTTCTTGGTAAGAATAACAAGAATTGTCTTTGGTGTTGCTTTTGTACATCAGAAAGAATGCACAAGTTGTTTTAATCTCATAATTCTAAACATACCAAATAGGCTGCCAACTAGCCTTAAAGTTCCCCAATGATTTTGAAATGAAATGAAATCAAGTGCTGTAGGAATAAGTGACAAATAATTGGGGGAAAATGATTTTTTATAGGCCTCAAAAATCTTCATGGCCGTTTGATGTCACTGAGTTCCAAAATCTTTTGTTTCCTTTCTGCAAGGTAAATGTACATACAGAAAGTTCAATCCAACAGATAGCATCACTATACAAAGTGTTTTCATGTAACAGGTGATTGACAATATCTGATTTGGGAGAACAATGTGGTAGATTTGGAGGTATGCGGTAGCTGCTTTACAGTAAATCCATCAGCTCTTAACAGTGCTCTGGGTCTTTTTTCCACTAAGCATGTGGGCTCCCATGATTGTATTTCAGCAGATTTTTTCTGATGAAGGAATACTTTGTAAGACTGCTGAAAGGGTTGGCAGGTAATTCACAGCATTGCATCTATCAAAAACTAGATGAACACAAAAAATAAATTATAGTGTATATATATTATGTTTATATAGACAAACAATACAGGTCTAGGTTCTCATAGGAAGTGTAGCTTTTTGTGCCTTACTGGTAAATTCCAGGTGGTATAGGCCACCATGACAGGATCTCTCTAGGCTTAAGGGATCCACCAGTGCTATAAATCCAACACCATTTTCCTCACCAGTTGTCAGTGTGAAAAACACTGCTAATCAAGAATATTTTAATAAAATTATTTTGTGGGTAGAAAATGAAAATTCATCAAAACCTTTTCCAACCTTGGGAAAGATTAGGTTTGAAATAAAATTGAACTAATTAGAAAATTGAGTATTTTTAATTTTGTTTTTATTTATAAAGTTATATCATTCTGACTAGCATTCCATTGCAAATTTCCTGTATTATTCTAAGTTGACATTGAAAGAAATTGTCTTTTTGTGCACTTGCCACATAATGCTCTGGGCATAGTTTTATTGGGCATGTTGCAGCCAATCTTGAGATCTCTGCGTGCCTCTTTACTGGTATATTTCTTAGTTTGGAGCCATGTGAGCAAGAGTGGCTATGAAGGGCATGCTTGAGAAAATCCCTTTCCAAAAGTGCTGAGGACATGGTAGACTTGCATGAATTGCTCCAAATTAATTCAATGTAGTCATTTAAATCATAGCTACTTCTCCAACCTCTCTTTATAGTTGAGTGTAGGCTGACTTGTTTGAAGCTGTGTTTGTTTGTTGAATGAAATATAAAAATCAGTAACTTTAGGAGAGATTCCACACATCACCATAAGATACTCAGGTAATCTTTTTTTCTCACCCTGTACTAACTGTTGACAGTAACTTGATGATTTTAATGTCCTTGATGTTACCTATTCCAACATAGCCTAAAGAAACTGTTGTTTCCCACAAGTGAAAATAAAAGAAACAACTATTTGTGATGCTTCTGCCAGTTCAGGAATGAAGGTGTAGGCCCATTGTTCCTACCACTGCAGTCTAAAAAATATATTAGCAGATCTAGGAGACCACAGCATGATAAGATTCATAAGCAATGCGTTATTCTATAAGCATTTTAGAGTGAAGAAAAGGTACTTCAGTTCTGGAGCTTATAAGTGAACAACCTGTTATTAAAGAATTTCTTCCTGGCAGCAGAGCTGTAACGCTACCCAGAGCTTCCCCAGGTATCTCATAGTGGAATGGCCTTCAGGGAATGTTAGCTGCAAAATAAGCAGTCTTCTTTTTTCCTGGCTGCATAGCCATGTTCAATGGAATCATCTTTACTTCAGTAAAAATCAGCAAAGACATGCAAGCAATTTTGGCACCTAGAACATCAGGAACTTCATGAATAATCCTAACAGTGAATGTCCACAGTTCCACACTAAAACTATGCCTCCAGAACTCAGCCGACACAATTTTGACAGCTCTGCACTGAGCAAGACCCAGCGAGCAAGAGATGAGCAGCTCCAAGAACTAGGGGATGGCTATGCCCATTTTTGGAAGGGTAAACAGGAAGGTGAGCACCAACTTCATGAGGTTGGTCTTGCCATTAAAAATGAATTCATGAACCAATTTAACAAGTTCTTTATCTGAATTAATGAGTGCCTCATGACTCTCCACCTTAAATTAACAAGGAGCTAATACGCCACTGTCATTAGCACATATGCCTCAAATCTTGACATTGCCAATAAAATTGTTGGCTACAAAGGACCAACTCAAGGGACCATCATAAAATTCTAGTTTATTGGATGGCTGCAAAAGTCAGACCATCCACCTTGGTGTTGGTCCCTTCAAACACACACACATTCACACACACGCACGCACGCACACAAACACACGCGCGCACGTGCACACACACACAGTAGCTTGCTATGAACACTAAGCACCAGTGTCAAGATATACCTATCCCCAAGCTCTGGAGTTTGCCATCGATGGCCGGTCGAGGCTTCTTTCAGTGCAATGTTGCTTCACAAGGAGGTCACTGGCTGGTCCTTCTGGCTGGAAAGGCAGGGTACTGGTCAGGTCAAAGACGGTGCCATTGGGGGTCATTCTTCACTGCCTTTTATCCCTCTCTGTCAAACTTTGGTGACTCCCCATTTCTCGGGCTTACCCAATCCACGGGTCATTGACCTTGAGGGATGTCCCTCTTGGTAGCTGCTGGATGTCAGCTCTCAGCCCCAGGGAGTCCATTGACTCATGTCCACAGGTCATGTCCGCACGTATGTGCAGTCTTGGGAGTCCATTGATGAATTTCGATTGATTCACTGCTGTGATGAATAGAGCTCTGGAAGTGGTTGATCAGTGGGTATTTCAGCCCCAAGGGTCTGTTTCTAGCATTGATTAGTTCAAACCGGGGCTTCCATACCTTTAACAGTGAAGTTTCAGGGAGTTCCTGGCTCTGTATTGATTCTTTCCTCTCCTTAGTTGGTGGCATGTAGGTGTTAATTGCTGCCTGTTAACTTACTTATCCAGACTAGCTACTGTGTTACATAATCAACCATGATTCATTCAGGGACCACTTCATACAGAGATTCCTGCCCTTGCTAACATTGTGCGTGGTACAACTTACTTTTAAACTTAAAATACATTTGTAAAAGCACCTAAAAGTTCTATTTTCACTACAAGTACACCTTATATAAAAATAATAATAATATAATAAAATAAAGAGAGAGAGGAAAGAAGAAAAGGTAGAAAAGAGAAAGGATCCCCCAAAGGGGGAAACTACTGCAAAAGGGGCTTTTGTCATATGGAGGAGCTTCACGTTTGAGGATGGGGGTGAAGCGGGGGAGGGGGCAGGCAAAAAGGTTTCTTGCTTCAAAACCAAGGAGGAATTCTATGCTAAACATGATGAAGTCCTTTCTGATGTTCTGGAGAGAGACAAACCTATCCTGCTTGGTGATTTTAATGCCAGAGATGGAAGGGAGGTGAAACTCTGGAATGGAGCCATCGGAGAGGAAGTCAACTCTACCAGAATCCTCTTCTTGACAAATGCATGGAACACAGAATCAGCAACACCCTGTTACATCAGATAAACAGGCACAAGACATCATGGTGACACCCATGATCTAAGAATTGGCATTTCATTGACTATGTCATTCTTCATGCTCAGGATCACAAATATGTCCACATCACCTGAGCTATGCTGATGATTCCTGGACTGATCACCTACTCATCTGCTCAGTTTTGTCACTCAAACTGGCTTTCAAATGAAAGCTGCAGCAGAAGCAATATCAATGGAAAATCAGTCTCCAAGGACAAATGGACCCAATCAAGCAAGCTCTCTCTCAGCAGTGTCTTAACAAAAAAAACCTGGTGAATTCCAATCAACAACAGTGCAAGAATGTTGGCAGCACTTGGTGTGTTTTCAAAGCCACTCTGTGAAGAGATATTTGGATTCTCTACAGGAAACATCAAGACTGGTTTTATGAGAATGACTGGGAGATCCAATAGATGATTGACTACAAGCACAAGGCCTTTTGCAGAATGTCACCGACTCCAAGCAAAAGAAATTGAATCACCAAAGGCAATTCAGGGGGCCAAAAGAAGACCAGCAGTATGAAGAACATATGATAGGAAGGCAAGGTGAAGGAGATTCAACACCTCACTGACGTCCATGATTTGCATTTTTTTAGTGCTGCCAAAGCCATCTATGGTATGAGAAGTAAGAGACCAACTCCCTTGAGACCTAAGGATGGACTCAGGACAGCAACAGCAGTGACTAGGACACCGGCAGAAGCAACAGGGATGGAACCTGGATGCGGACACCAGACATCAGGTACCAGACCCAGGGAGGAAACAATATGACAAGGTGGTTTGAGGCCCAGGTGGAGTCAGACACCGCATGAGCCTGGAAGCACAGAAGGGCCATAGTGGGCACTCGGTGCAAGTACTACCTGTAGCCCACTGCCGCAGCGCCTAAGAAACTGAGTGTTGGTGAGGACTAGAACACCGGCCCTGATGGACAACATCATGGTTGGGGTTAGGCAGGGTGTAGGGGAGGTGGAGCCCCAAGAAGCAATAGCCACGAGGATGATCAAGAGAGAGTACCAGGGAAGACAGGACTAGACACCATCCACCCGCTAGAATACCATTTACCATCAAAGACATGGTAGGCGATACCCATGGGGAGCTGACCCAAGGCTGCTCCTAGTAGCCTGGCCATGCAGCCCAGGAGGCTCTGGAGAGGTTTAATAGAAACCCAGACAAGCGACGCTAGGGGGGAGAGGCATGGAAGGTTACAACATGGTGCACTGGCTGGGAAATGACAGAGTGAGGGAAACCCTGGAGGCTGATATGATTATGGAGATGTACCTAAACCCCCAGATTGAGCAGACATTGCATGTAGTATCAAAAGTGCTTGAGGTCCAACGACAACAAGCCATACCAAAACAGGAATGGATGAGCCGAAATTAGACTGCTTTCCAAATGCATCATATGATGTTAGAGGATGATGTAGAGGCCTACATTGAATCATTTGAGAGGACAGTGATCCAGGCTAGGTTGGACCAGCTACAGTGGGCTAGCCAGCTCAGGTCACTAGTAGTAGGCAAAGCGCAAGCTGCTTACAGGGCCTTACCGTGGGAAGAGGCTTACGACTATGGAAAAGTCAAGGTGGCAATATTACAATGGTTAGAACTCACCCCAGGCCACTATCACAGGTTCTTCAAGGCCCAAAAGAGCAAGGAAAACCGTGGGCCCTGAAACTTGATACAGTTATCAAAAGATCTCTTAGATAAATGGGTACCACCAGGGAACGTCAATCAAGTGGCCCTAGCTGACCAGATCCTACTGGAACAATTTGTAAAGGATCTAGACGAGGACATCCAGCTATGGGTATACTAGCACCTTCCTCGGATGGCCACTGAAGCCTTAAAGATTGCAGAGGCTTTCACTGCCTCAGAAGGGAAACCACTGCAGGAAAAGAGCTACAGAAATATGGGGATGACCTTTAAGAGAGAGAATGAGGCCCGACAGGGGTCTGTGTGCTATAGTAGGTGAGGAATTGTATGCTACTGATGAGGTAAGATGGGACGTGTCTCAGGAATGTGCCCTAGGGGCCATGAAGAAGTGGAGACCTGCCAGAGAAGAGGGTTGAAGGAGCGCCATGAGGCCCATGAACTGTAGCTGAGGCTGTAGCTCCAGGTGTGCCCAAGAAGTACAGGGATGGGACCATCCGAAGATGAGTGTGAGTGGAAGGGAAGCCACTACTAGCTATGATGGACATGGGCTGCTCCCAGACACTGATACAGGCAGGGGTGATCTCCAAGAGTGTTATTCAATGGTGCCTTCCAGTTTGGATGCACTGCATACACAGCAAAATGGAACAATACAAGAGGGGCTTCGTGAATGTGAAGATTGCCAGTCATAAGGGCAGATCATGCATTGGATTGGCCCCAGAGCTGGATGGCCAGATGATTATGGGAAGGGAATGGCCACTCCTCTATGAAGTATTAGAAGAATACGTACAGAAAAACCCCTTCTCAGGCTGAGAAAGTAGGTGCAGTTGGTGTGTCTCCTTGTCCTTGATAGTAGGAATAGTAAAGAAGCCAGAGGCTGGCCTGGTATGAAATGCAGCCAAGAAATTCAGTCACTGAAAGTGAAAATGGAGACATCAGGGAGTGAGGAACAGGCTGGGGGATGGGGAAGGGGATGTAGCAGCGCAGGTAAAACTGCAGAGGTACCTGGGGAGTCAGATGTCTGGCAGGTTGCAGCATGCCAGAATTCCACTGTGTATTTTGAGTCCATGAGTTTTGGGGGAGGAGGCCTCATGGAGGCACACTGCCATAGTGTGCAGAGGACCCAGCACCAGGGAGGGTGCTCCTGAACACACACACAGTCCCACAAGCACCCATGTCACGAGTTTCGCCTGCCTGAGATCAGAGATACAGGGCCCCAGAGCCCAGATTCCCCTTGCACCTATCTCCTTGACAGCTGGCAGGCTTTGTGGCCTCAGCAAGAGCTACCACCCCTACAGTTTTCACCCCACTGTGGCATAACATACACACGTGACATAAGTTTTGTTTGTCAGCAGCTTGAGTTGCAGTTTCCCATAAACCCCTTCACCTATCTCATTGAAGCTTGGTAGACTTTGTGGCCTCAGGAAGACCTAACACTCCTGCAGTTTTTACCCCACTGTGGTGTAACATGCACACGTGACATGAGTTTTTCTTCCCAGAATTTGAGGTGCAGTTTCCCAGAAACTTCTGCACCTATCACCTTGAAGCTTGGTATGCTTCATGGTCTCAACAGAGGATACAACCCCTGCAAGTGTCTTTTGAATCAGCCAAAAACCAACAACGTTATAGATATTTCATTGATTCCCCATTAGATTCTATGGCTGTATCTCCAAATCTCTCCGATTTGGCTCCAACTCTTTTGAATCCATTTGGAAAAGCAATTTGAATCTTTGACTTGAATCACCATATCCAAATAAGCCAAATCAAAATCCAAATAGAATATTGGTCTATTTGCACAGGCCTAGTAATTAGTAAGCAGTACAGTAGCACCAGCAGAAGCTCATCTCAGGCATCCAAAAAGTCACAGTCAATACCAGAGTAATCCTTCACCCCTCTGCCCCTCCTTCTCCCAACTTTCTGTTTCTCTGCAGGCAAGCCCAGCTTCAGCTTTGAAATGTTTCAACTGTCCTCATTCTGTTTAAAGCCTGTTTCAAAGTCTTTAGTTTCATTTCAGTTTCACTGTTTCGAGCTCAAAATGAGTCAAATGTAAAGGCAAAATTGATTGAAACAAAACAGCCGGCAAAATTTTGCACAGCCATAACGAGCATCATGGGCTACAGTCCCTCAAACTTTTCGAAAAATTCACAGCCACTTAGATTTAGCAGAACCTGAAACCCAGTGCTTGGGACAGTACCAATGCAACTTAGCAGTTTTGCAAATCTAGTTAGTATGGGCAAAGACTCCAAAAAAACTAGGAAATTCAGACATGCTGAAAAACATGTGAAACTTATCCTGGAGAACAACACATGCCATAATGAACTCTCTCAGGAAAGTGTTAAAGTGATGTTGCAGCTGTGATGGTACAGGAATTGTGCAAGATGCAAACCTGATGAAGCATGTCTTGATTTAAAAGTTCATCTGACTCTATCCTAACCATGCAGTTGATCCAATAAAAGATACCCCCTTAAGAAATCCTTGCCTCTAACTTATCTTAGGAGAGAAATACATAGGCCTTGAGCCAGCTATAGAACAGATGTCACCAATATATTCTACAATTTTGTTAGCTAAATTCATCAACATTACTCAGAAGACCTTATTAGAACTTTTTTTCAGAACATTCAAAAATACAGAAGCAAAGCAAGTTCTGGCAATCATGTACCATATCCTGAGAACTAACTTAGTCTTGCCTTCCTTGGAAGTGCTATAGAGTCATTTGTCCAACTATTTACACATTTCAAATCCTGAAGTATTTACAATAGAAATCAATATATTTAGAATCATTAAATATATAGTGCTATTCATTTATAGTTTATAGTTTACAGTTTACCTGTGGCATCAACTTTTCCTGCTAATATTTTGCCAGTATTTTAGAGATTCAAAAATACAGTTCCTAAAGAGAAAAATAAAGCCAAAGAAGGAAACACTATTATTTGGGACAATTTTTTTCATAGTCCCAACCTTTTTTTTTCCAGGGTGGATCTTCCTTTTCTGTTCCTTTATTTCTTGTTCTTTTTTTTTTCCCCAGGTGCCAGCCATGTGATGTAAAATGTCAAGGACTAAACCAATACCTAGGATTCTCCAGGAACATTGTAGCTCTATAGATCCCTTAGGAAGTATCACAAACTACACAGACCCTGAAGCTTCTTTTATGTACACCATTGAACATAACTGGCTGCTGTTCTGTACCTTCTAATACTGTCTGAGGGGCACTTTGTGTTTATTGAGTATAGATGAGGTTCAGGGCATGGAGGAAGACAAGTGCATTTTGTGATTCAGAGTGATATTAACCATTGAGAACCCAGAAAAAAAATCATTAAAAGCATGTGTCAAAGGCATAAAATGTTATTTTGAATGTTTGTAGCCCCAGCTTAGCCCCCAGACCATGGTTCAGTGAAGCCAGGTGCTGTATCCAGTAACTGAAATATCCTTCACAAAGCAGGTATGGTTAGGGGTTATGCTTCCTGAAGCAGTCCCTCTACTCTGAGTGAAAGGTTTAGGATTGTGGCATATTCCCCCCATTCCTACTCCTCTGTGCGCTGATATTTATTGCATGAACATGCATAAATCTAGCTCTCCCTTAAATAGTTCACAGAAATGAAGTCATGTTTTTGTTTTATATTTCAAAATCATTGAAGAGGAACTTTCTCCCTCTACACTCAAAAATGCAAATATCTAGCTAGATTCTCCTTGAGTAACCAAGGGAGCATCTTTGCCTGCTGTAAATGTAATACTTACCTGATTTAGGAGCTCTTGAACCACTCCATAACCCTTCTATCAGTATAACATCAGAAAAGGTATATATCTGAAAGAAAGGAGCATGGTTAGGCTACTCCATTGCCATTTTAGACCCTTGAGCCCATTTACCATGATGTAAGTGCTGATAATATTTCTCACATTGATCTGATTAGGCATGTGGGGACTCTTATTGTTCAAGGGAGCAGCAAGCTTGTAATCTTGATCCAAAGCCTATTAAAGTCATGGGTCTGGATGAATGGAAATTTATATTTACTTCAGTGAAACTTTGGATCACACCTCAGGAGCATGTTTTTGTGAGTCATCTTTTCACCATACCTTGCTTTGCCACTTAAAACAACAAGGTCTTTGCCTGTAGCTGAAAGTTTGGCCCCTGATGTGCCAAATACACATATATTGAAAGTCATGTTAAATGTTGTTCCACAATTTACCTCACTGTAGTCACTTAAAAATATATTTCACAATATGCCTGACACTTTAATAACTGCCTGTTGTGTAATGTTACCAGTGTGGAGAATTGAAATTTTCATTTAGGCTTGCAGCCCAATAGCCCCAGTATTATTATTGGAGAGCATCTCTGCCATCATTTCAGCAGAGAGTAAGAAAAAGGGTCAACAAAATAGATCTATTTGAATATCCATAGCTTTTGTCCAACCTAAGTATATTTAATATAATTATATTTATAGTATTGGAACAGTAATTGGTAGAGAACTGCTGCTTTCAACAATCCAGTGTAATTTGAACAAAAATGAAAGGAAAGCACACATAAGTAAAAGAATTCTTTACTTCTTTCTTTCTTAAAATACAGTTTAACGTGTCATTTATTTTTCATGTCATTTTAAAACTTTCTTCTCTCTGGGTCATGTCCTTCACAGGTGTTATAACTTGTTAAAAGAAGAGAAGACCTTGCTGTAATGACACATCTAATATTTCTGCTCAGAGTTTTTGTAAATAGATTCTAGTGGTTTTATTGGTATTGGTATGTGATATCCAATAATTCTTTTCTTTCTCTGAGGCCAGAGGCATGCCACATCTTGTTTCCCTCATTGGGATTTGTTTCAAGGGGTTACACTTGGTTCTGTCTTCCCTGAATGACTGAACATGAGGAAACGTTTGAGTTGGAGATAAAGTTATTCAAGTTGATCTCTTTCATTTTGGGACACTTGGGTCAAAGTGTACTAATGGTAGCTCTTGTTTTAGTAGGGCTAGGTTTATATTCTAGCTGTGATGGTTTAGGAAATATATGAGAAGCAAGAAGCATATGACACTTTTAGCTCTTGAACGTTTTGCTTTGTCACTAATTTTCCTTTGCTCCTACTTTATAACCCTCGTATGCTCCTTTAAGCAAACAGTTTTCACTTAGTTATGGACTTATACAAATGCTGTTATCCTATCTGTTATTATTCTTTTCCAGGCCTGAAGAAGGGCACCTTATGCCTGAAAGTATCTCATGTTTCTAATTCTCTGATGCTCCTTTATACTAACGAAAAAGACCAAATTATAGAACTAGCATTTTATACCTGTCTTATATTTATTTTGTGCTGGTGTAAATGATCACAGAAAAAATAGGGCAATGAAGTAAAAGATTGCTTATCTTAGTCCTGTATGGATATTTATTCATCGTACACAAGTACTATTAAAGCATAGCACAGTCCATTATCTATTTATACATATTTATATTATATTAAATTAATCATTGTTTTAATCATACAACTACATGATCTTATACTACATAAGAGTTAACCAGGACTTGAATTTCATGGAGATTGGATTTAAATGTAGTAGATTGTAGTAGTAAATTGTACTTCAATTTTAAAAGAAACATATTTGACGATAAAAATTAAAAAGTTTTGACTTTATCCCTCAGCTTTTTATCGCAAAAGCATCTGATTTACTTTAGTAGTAGTTACATGTTTGCAAGAATTGAAGGACCAGCCTCTGTTCATTTCAGATTATTTTGTTACTTGGATATAAAAGTATTATGAAAATGTCTGGCCCTCTTGCAGATCAATGCATTCAAATACATTATGTTCTATGTATTCCTTTGATTTAAATTACACTTAATATAATTATTTAATTGTATTTTATTATAACAACAACAGAACATTTGCATTCTTTAGTTTCTCTGTTTTAAATTAAAAGGAAGCAATCATCCCACCTACAGAGGGAGCCCTGGATGCCAGATTGCAACTTCTACATTTCACATGTTGTGCTCTAGCTAGCACAGAGCAGGCAAAACTGAGTAGGTGGCTGAACAGTTTTCCAGTGTATGGAATCCTTGGGTAGTATAGGATATGCAACCAAGAAGATGCACCATTCTACATTATTTCTCTTGCCCAGGACATTTGCCAGAGGAAAAGAGCCATAGATACAGTGCTCTGATATTCCTTGGCTAGTGAATTTGTCTTCTGGGAAATTATTACCAGGCAGTATGTTTTATAGCAGGGGTCAGCAACCGCCAGCACATGTGCTGAGCATAGCATGTGAGGCCATTTTGTTTAGCATGCCACCACCAGCCTGGGGTCTAGGCAACTGCTACCAGCCATGAAGCCTGGGCTGCTCCCAGCAGGTGGCTGGGTGGCTGCAAGCCCCGCTGCAAGCAGACTGTGGTTGGCAGCAGCTACCTGGATCCTGTGCTGGTTGTAGCCAAGAGGCTCCACAGCCCCAGCATCAGCTCTGTGCTGGCAGAGACAGCATGTACACCTCAGAATAGACAGTGGGAGGTCTGTGTTGCCTCAGGCCCTATCCCCACCATATGCTCTGAGGTACGTGTGCATGTGCCAGTATGGAGCTGATGCTGGAGCTCAGAGCAGTTGTTTGCAGCCTCCTGGCTACAGCTGGCCAAGGCTCTGGTAGCTGCTGCCAAGCATGGAGCTCAGACTGCTTGCAGCAGGGCTTACAGCTGAGCCCACCTGACTCCCACCCACTCCAAGCACAGCCCCAGCCCAACCCGCCCCTGAGGACAAGGTTGGCAGTATCCCTTGCCAGGAGCACTGCACCATTTGTGAACTTAGCTGTGTAGGGTGGGTGGTTGGGCTGATGGGTGGTTGGGCCAGGGCCTTGGCCAGCTGCGCTGCAGCACAGGGGCTGACTCCCCAGGGAAGCAAAGGGGCTCTGGCAGGACTGTTGGCTACAAACGTCCAACTCAGGATCCTTAAAATTCTGGTTTATTAGGCAGATTGAAACACTGAATGAAGTTAAATCATAAACCTTGGGGCTGGTCCTCCTCCCCCCCCCCTACACACACATTCACACCCACACAGTAGCAAGCTACAAGAGTCAGGTATACCTATCCTACAGGCACTGGAGTCTGCCATCGAGGCTTCTTTCAGCGTGGTGTTATCTTCCAAAAGGGGGTCGTCGGCTGGTCCTTCTGGCTGGACAGGTTGGGTACTGGTCAAGTTGGAGATCAAGAGGTCACCACTGAGGGTCACTTTTCACTGCTTTTTATCTGTCCTTGGCAGACTTTGGTGACTCCCCAGTTTTCAGGTTTGTCCAATCCAGAGGTCATTGACCCTCATGGGACTTCCCCCTCAGTGGCTACTGGATGGCATCTGTTAGCCCCAGGTGTTGTCCTCATGTACGTGCAGGTTTGGGAGTCTGTTGATAAATTTTGAATAGGGCTCTGCGAGCAGTTGATCTGGAGATATTTATCCCAAAAGTTGGTTCCCAGCATTGATTAACTCAGACCAGGGCTTCTAGCCCTTGAACAGTGATGTTTAGAGATTCCCGGGTTGTTACATTGTCTTCTATTGATTTCTTCCATTGGTTGATCTGCGGCTTTCTTAGATGTTAATTGCTGTCTGCTACTGTGTTACGCATTTAATCACTGATTCACTCGCTCTTTCAGGGGCCCGCCTGAAACAGGGAAGTGGCAGTTTGACTCCTATCCTTGTTAACATTGTTACTAAACATATTTATAGTTGAAAGTTGAAAGATGAGGAGTATAAAATATAAGCTACAAAAGTAATGCCATGTCACACAAATAAATAAAAATACCAAAATACACGAGGAGATACAAAATGCACACATACAAATTTTAAAACACAATTCTTTAATGGAAGAAAAGGTAGAAAAAGAAAAACATATCCAAGGAGTAGAGAGCAACTGCAGGCAAGAGGAAAAGGGGTCTTTCTGCTACAGGACCAGGGCATTGTTGGGTTGGACTTTGTCCAGTGGCCCAGGAGCCCAGCTCCATGTGCCCATGGATCTGGTTCTGTGCATTTGTCTGCCTCTGTCTGGTTTGTGTGTCTATGTCCACACACGTGTGTCTGGTTCTGGATTTTTGTGTGCAAGTGTCTGTTCTGGGTGTGTTCTGGTTTTCTGTGTTTGTGCACATGGTTCTCTGTGTGCGTGTGCCTGGCTTTCTCTGCTCTCCTTTTTTCTTTCTGTGTCTCTCCTCTTTCTCTTATATATCTCTTTTTTCTCTTTGTCATTAAAAAATGCTCAACAAAAAAAGAATACACAACAAAAAAGGCAACATTTATGATTATTAAATATACTTATATGCAGTACATTCTGCCATATACTCCCCCCCCCCCAATTTGTTTTTCTGGCATGCCGGAACTCCAGCACCTTGCAAGATAGACATTGTGGTTTTTTCAGCACTCCAGTAAAAAAATGTTATAGGAACACAGAGTCTTATCTAAATTGTGCCACCAGCCTGGAAGTTTCTGGAGACCCCCACATATGGGAAGAAGGATACTGGTGACTGTCACTTTTGCCCTTCTTCCTGAACCTTTTTTAACACAACGTGGATGTTCTTCAGGATTCAGCCCTGAGTCTTGCTTATCTAATGTATGTCCATTTTCATGTTTTGACACATGAAATTAGCTAACAAGCTGTGCTTAGTCATCCCCATTTCTTCTTGTTTTCCTCTAAAATCATATAGGCTAAGGACAGAAGTTACACATAAACCAGTATAAGTGATCAGAAACTGTTTCAAATCTGTAACAGAAGAGAAGTTCAGTGCACATACGCCCCTTCCAAAAAGCCAAAACTGGTTTAAGATAAACCTGGATAGATGTAGTATCAGATTAAACTGATTTAGGTTAAATTGGTTTATTGAGATTCTGTCCCAGATCCCCTCCAGATTCATGTTAACTCACAGTCACCCAGCATCCCACAATGCTTTGCATCTTCCCCACAAACTACCCTTCACAGGTAGGTGGACTAGCCTTGACCCAAGCTGTTTGCTCCAATCAAGCAGGGAAGCATGCTCTAGTGTCCTCCAGCTTCTGGCCTGGGCCACTGAAGACATGTGGCTGCATTTCTGTTATCAAGAGTGAATGCCCATTCACTTGTTAATTGGTTTTGTCTATGCAGGTTGAACTGCAAAGATTGAATCAATTCAGCCTCAGGCTTTTTGACTGTCTGTATTTAACCATAAAGTTCATATAAATTCTACCACATGTTGCATACTTTTACTTTCTAATTTAATGCCAAACTAGAGACATTTATTGGTGGGTTTTGAGGTATAAAATATAGCATAGCTTCTTCCAGTAATTTCAGCACATAAATTGCACTAAGTGAAACATAGTCAGAAGATCACTTGGGCTCTCACCAAAATCTCTCGGAATACAGTTGGGTGGAGAAGTGGTGTTTGTAGTTAGGCTAGAGAGAAGCAGCGAATGTTGAAAATGGGTGAGTCCTTGCATAACTACCTGCAATCAGACTTAGATTGGGAAAAACCTCCTTCAGCATATGCTTTACATTATAAATATACTTAAATACTGTATATGAACAATAATCTTGATTAGGAATTAATTAATTAAATGTGACCTTAGAGAGGTATTGGTGGGCTTATTCTGGAGAATAAAATGTTTTGAGGTGTGCTACTAAGGGTGTTATGAAGAAGAAACAGCAATAAGGAAAAAGGTGCAGCCTACCTTAAGTCCAGTATCCAGGTTGCAGCTGTATTAGTCTAGAGGAAAAGGCAATCAGAACTCTTAGTAGAGATTATATTAGACCAAGAAGATTGTTATTAAAAAATCCTTTAATTGCAAGCTTTTGGGCACAAACACCCTTCATCAAGCATTGGAGAAAAGATTATAAAAGTTCTCCTGGGTAGAAATGAAAGTTCATATTTCATAGGAATTCACAGAGGAGTCAATAGATGGAAAACTCCTCTGGGCAGTCTGTTCATAGCTGGTATGGAGCCTCTCACTCCCTGTGAGGATCTGTGATGATACAAATTACCTTGAAACAAAGGCAGGAGCAGGATCTTAGGCTTCAGGTGGTCACAGTAGCTTCCTGCTTGGGAAAATATGAAGATTTTGTTTAAAAAATAATCTACAATTTGTTATTTTCCATGTGCCAGATATCCAGGTTGTAGCTGTTTTGGTCTAGAGGAAAAGGCAATAACAACTTGTAATAGAGATGATATCTTTTATTAGACCAACAAGATTTTTACAAAAAACAAACAAACAAAGAAACAAAAATTAATTGTAAGTTTTGGGGCACAAACACCCTTCATCAGGCTTTGGATAAAGACTGTAAAAGTTCTCCTGGTTAGAAATGAAATGTCATATTTTATAGGATTTCATAGAGGAGTCAATAGATGGAAAACTCCACTGGGCAGGCAGTTCAGTGTCTCAAAAAGAGGGACAGAATCATTCTTAACTTACTCACTGATCTTCCTTTTTTGCCTGTGAACTCTCTGGACAAATCAGCTTTACATTTATCTAAATATCTTTGCTTTGCTTTTAAAGAAAGGGAAAGGTTTATGAAGGTCATAGAAAGAATGATCTTTTTTACCTTTTTTTAATATGCTGATCTCCACAGTTTATTTGTTTGCAATAATTTGTTCTTTTTAATGTGGGGCAGGCAAACAAATGTCAGTGCTGTTGGTACTGGTTTGAGGGTTCTCTTTTATTTGCCTTCTTTTATATCTGATATGAGCACAAGGAATAGGCTTGTGTGAATAGCTTTGATAGTGTCATTATTTCACTTCTTTTAATATTTGTAAATGGGGCTTTTAAATTCACAACAATTAATTGCAGTGTATTGGGGAAGTTTAGGGCAAACATTAGCTTTAATGATGATGATGTTTTTTGTAGTTTGTTCCAGATTGTAAGAGTGCTGTATATGGGTTTTGTTTCAATTCAGTCTCATTACACTCATTGTTTACTGCAAAATGGTAAAATCTAGAAGAATTTATTTTTTGCACCAATGAACAGATTCAGGATTTTATCAGAGTAATGCTACTCATGTAGGATATTAAAGTTTACTAGTCCTCTTTTCTTCATGTCAAATGAAGCAACGCATTTTGCTGAATCACATTTTTTAAGCATTTTGAAGGATAGCAGTGAAACAAAATGAAGACATTGTGGGATGATTACTCTCTTTGTATCATATAGTGGTCTCTCACATTTATTTAGTATAAAATTAATTAATTGAGATTTCATGGCGATTAATTGTAGAGATTTATGTTTATCTGATATCTGATGGTTTCTGTTATAATAGCACTTCAAATCAGAGAAAAAGTTCCATACTTTTTCATTAGGTATAGGTGTCCTTAACACAAAGAGCACACATGTAAAATAGAATATATAGTGAAATGATTCTTAAGCTGCTTTACTGATTTTAGATGTGAATTCCTTACTCATTTTAACTTTAGACACCAGTTTTTGGAAAATGTAGCCTGCACTCTGGTTCAGTTTGTGTATTTTCTGATTTCAGTATCTTCAAATTATTTTATACATTGGGGGGGAATAACACTGCACTTTTTTTCCCAAAAACTGATCTTCGCTAAGCCCTTTAAATAAATGTTATAATTTCTCTTTCTATTCCTCAGTTTATATGCCCCAGGAGTTGAGGAAAGTAATTAGTTTCACAAAACTGATAAAAACCTATTCAATTTCCTCTGCCTTTGGAGAGTGGTAAGCACAATTTCATTCCAGCATTATCCTGTAGTAGGCAAGTGAAGGACAGCTTAATGTGCTCACAATGTGCTCAACACACCTGTGCTGAGGCATCTCTTAACTGTTTTGCACAGACAATTCTGTCTTAAAGGACATTTTGTGTCATTAATTTAACTGGAAAAAGTTTGTTTCCTCCCAGAAAATATTACAATCAAGTGTGATTTTTGCCAAAATGCTCTGACAAAATAAATAAACTAATCCATACATGCTTCCGACATTTTTTCATTCCTTGTGATGTTAAGTAACAGCATATTGCTTGGTGGCCTTTATTCAGGTCTTGATTATAATGTAATTTCTCTTTCCCAACCTCAATAAACCCATGAAGCTACACTATGAGGCCTTACCAGCAAGGTGGGAAATGGATTGTTTTCCTTCATTTTAAGGATGGCATTTTCAAGTGTCCACCAAATATTTATGTGCCCAAACATCATCAACATGGCATGGGAATTAAAGCCCATATTTTATATCATATATTAAGCACATAAGTGGACTGGGCCCCTAAGTGCAATTATGTTCTACCTTGCCCACATCCCTGAAAAAATGTTAATATATATGGTGTCTGGGAATTCCTCTTCCTCCTTACTGCTTTTTTATGAGTCAGTCTTAAGTGCAAGATGACTCTATGGTATGTTAATGGATTTTAACTTATATAGGATGGAACAGAATCATATTAGGCACCTAAATTGAATAGGCCCTGTCCTCATGTATCTAATTGCCTTACTCATCTTTGAAAAACTCAGATTAATAAACAGACAATCTAATCTAACAGCCAATCAGAAAGAAATTCCACCACCATTAACCATACATGTAGATGCTGGATGCCAGCTAGGCCAATATGGTAGCACTGTACAAAAGAGAGTTGGAGACAGGGAGTTGCACAGGAACTATGTGAAATGTAGATTTTTGGGGTTCTGATGCTTGCTGATATCACAGTTTATGCATTTTACATTAAACAAAACCAAAAATAATCCTGATTGATGGGGCTAGACCCAGGATTGTACCCTCATCTCATTTATCCACTCCAGCACTAGTCATGTTCTCCCCTGATTGCTTTTCTTTTGGTCCCATGAATCTTGCAATTCATTCTGCACAATCACCTCCCTTTTACATGAAGGTTGAAGGGGTTTCCCACTTAGTCTAGACTGTAGCCTAGTTGTTAGGGCACACTTTTGGAGGAGACAAAGATATCTTTATAGCCCTCAGAGTGAAGAGGGCCTAAAATCCAGCTCTCTCACTTCCCAGATCAGTTTTCTGATCTCTAGACAATTATATAAAATTGGATAATCTCCCCCCACAACCCCTGACTTTTTCTTTCTCCTGCTCTGCTCATGTTTTAAAAAAGCCACTATGATTGCAGCTTGTGAAGGTTCAGAGCTAGTTAGAGTTAGATATGCTTAGAAGACATCCACCAGTTTGGGTACTGTAGAGGGCTGGCACCTATGTGGCTTCTCATTTCCACTGGACACAGGCAGGAGTTAACCATCCAGTAGGTCAGAATGAGGCAGTTATTACCATGCACAGAAACTGAAATATAAGGACATGGGAAACTTTCAAGTCAAATAGAGGCAAATAATAAATGTAAGCTTTTTCACTATAGATGGTGGCTGAGCAGTAGGCCTGTGCAAAGACGGAAGTATTTGATTTGGATTCAGATTCAGTGAATTCGGAGGCCAGCAATTCAATTTCTACAATTTGGATTGGTGTTCTGAATTGATTTGGCTGAATCAGCTTCAGAAGATTTGACGAGATTCAGAGCCATTCAGAAATTCAGCCATAGAATATAATGGGGAATCACTGAAAGACACGTAACTTTGTCCTATTTTGGCTGATTTGGATGAAGAAATAGTAGACCCTTCCAAGGGCATGGGGTCTACTGAATTTCAAAGAAATAGGTGCAGGGGTTTCTCGGAAACTGAAAAATTCATGGCACATATGTGTTAAGGCATGGGGTATAAAAACTGCAGAGATAGTAGCCCCTGCTGAATGCATTAAGCCTGCCAAGTTTCAAGGAGACAGGTGCAGGTGTTCTGGGAAACTGCACCACAAGCTGCTGAGAAGGAAAACTCATGACATGTGGTGGAAGCACATGTGGTGTCAGGGGTGAGGGACAGGGTGGGGTGATGAGGTGAAGGGCTATGTAGCAGCACAAGTAAATGTGCAGAGGTACCTGGGGAGTCAGATGTCTGGTAGGTTGTAGTGTGTCAGAATTCCACTGTGTATTTTGAATCCATGAGTTTCTGTACCTACTACCTAGGAGACTGATGAAGTGAAGTTCAGAGGTCCAGTTCTGAAAAGTGGTTTGTAAATTCAAACAAGCACCTAATCTCGTCACCAGAACTGAAGCCAACTTCCTATAACTCAAAACACAAAAACTGCCAACAATCTCCAGTACCTACCCCCACAAATTGCACACCAGAATCTATCAAAAACAACAAAACTCAACTACCTGTGAGGGCACATTCCTCACCAAAAAAACCCACTCTGCCTACAGTCTCTCAGGCCTGATCCTGAGAGGGAACTATTTACAAATTTGTTTTCACAGCAGGGCCTATGAACTTCACTTCATCAGTCTGCTAGGTACAGAAACTCATGGACTCATATAGACAGTGGAATTCTGGCTGAAGCTTGCCCAATAGGCCAAGGGGTCAGAAAGCAGCTGCTCCACATCCTTGGTGAGATAGGTAGCCACAGAAGCCTTGGCGCTACCTGCCCAAGGTTGGGGTCTGGTTCATCTGGATCGCAGCATTGAAGCCATGCCCTTGGCCCACATTAGCAGTGGCTGGCATTGTTGCTCTGGGGTGTCAGGCCAACTCTCAGGATCTCAATATTGCGCTGTTAGACAGGACGGTGCGACACAATTGCACATATACAAAACACACACAAATCAATTAGGTGCATACACACACACACTACCAGCTCAGGCACATACATATCCAAACCAGCCTAGGCACATGCATACTTATCACCAATTCAAGCACATACACTATATACCCCAAAAATTAGACAGATAACTAATTTGTATATCATGCACACAATGCCATATATATATACACACACATACATACACATAATGGCAGCAGGGGTTAAAGAGGCTTGGTTCAGGGGCTGAAGTCCGCCGAAGTCCAGGAGGAGAGAGAGTGAGAGAGAGAGTCCAAATTGTAGGAGGAGGTGTGTAGGTAATATCTACCTATCCAGGCTGAAAGGGGTCCTTGACCAGTAGGTGTTGCTCAGAGGGGGGGTCACTGGCACAACCTATGGGTGGATAGGAGTATGGCAGGGTGCTGGTTTAGATGGAAATGGCATTCCCAGTGGGTCTGCCTTCACTGCCTCTTTTTATAGGGTCAGACCTTGTGTGACCCTAGTGACAGGAGGCATGCCCAGACAAGGGTCAGCCCCTGGCATACTGAGCATGTGTGTTCCATCCAGGGATGTTTAGTTTCAGGTGTCTGTAATGGTGAGAGTTGCTGGTTTTGCAGGATCCTTTGTCTTTCAAATACTGGTCTTATCTCTGTTCCTGGGTGAGGTCAATGGTTCCAGGGTGAATCAATGTGAGGTGATAGCCCAGTCATTACAAGGAATTCAGTAGAGGCCTGCTACCATTGTATTTCAGTCATTTCCAATCACTCTGATTCATCGGGAAACCAATTTACATGGAAGGGTTATGTGACTCATACAGTTGCAACATGGTATTCCCAGGCAGAGGACAGAAGATGGAGGCTTGACAAGACTTTGGTTGACTTACAAACACAGGCCTAAACCTGTGAACTATCCATATGAAATAATAAAAATCAGTACAGGAATGATAATGATACAATATACAACAGTGGATATCCAAAACAAAAAACTTGCTACCAAAATAAAAATGTTTAAAGCTTATCCTACATTTTAGCTTACTTATACTTATCTATAGGGAAAAGAGAGGGAGAGAAAAAGTCATAAATGATTGGGGAAGGGGAGGGAATGCATTTTTAAATAAATAAATAAATAAATAAATAAATAAAAAGAAACTGGGGGTTTTGCTACAGCACGGAGGAGACTGGCTGGTGCTGGGACTGCTGTCACAGGAAAGTGCATCCCCCTCTTTCACATCCCCTCACCTCTGCACTTCTGCCTCTCTGACTCTGTTGACCATCACCTGCCAGTGATCAAGGGTTTTGGTGATGCCAGTGTACATGCTTCCCTTCACCCTTAGGTCACACATGCCTGCCAGCATGTGGACCATACTGGAAGGAATGCAGCCATCCCGTGATGCCCTCCTTCAGCAGTCTTACCAGTGCCTGAACATCTGGTGACAGCAGGTTGCTGTAGCCAGGAAAATTGATCCCCTGGAACTTCTCCATTTGGTGCTGATGATCCTTCACTATGGAGTTCACCTGACTAAGGACAGTATCACCAGTGCTGAGGGTCTCAGTGGCCTTGAGGAAGGCCTTGAGGGTCATCAAGATCTGGGAGATGGTACCCCACTAAGCTCTGTTCAGGAAGATTCTGATCCCAATCTTCCCAAGCAAAGCCATCTCATGGATGGCCTTTTGTTGCATCAGCCTTTCCAGCATCAGCAATGTGAAGTTCCATCAAGTTTCCACATCTTACATGATTTTGTGGAGTAGGATGTTCAGCTCTGCCTGTTTCTCTGCAGCATTTTTCCCCTCCTTGATGCTGTGGTGGAAGTAGCCCACCACCTTCCTGCATTTTGAAATGATCTGGCTGGTAGTGACAGAGCCATCACTGTCCCCCTTCAAGATGTCCTTGACTATGAGGTGCAGCCTGTGTGCTACACAGCAGATGCCAGGAAAGTTGGCATCAGGAACAGCCTTGACCATATTGGCCCCATTGTCGGTGACCATGAACTCATAAGTGAGCTCACTCTGCCCAGTCAGGCACCCCTGTACAATGCAGTTCATGACCACCATGATCTCCCTTGCTGTGTAGAACTCATCCACCACCTCTGTTTGAAGGAATGCCCACCAATGGCCTGATTGGTCACACCAGTGCCCTGTGAGGGAGAGGTAGGAATGACCACCACCACAGATGCTCCACATGTTGGAGATGAAGTGCAAGGCTACCTGTGGCCCTGTCTGTGCTCCTCACTCAATTGTTTCCTGCATTCCTCATACAGGGAGGGTGCCACCATCCTGCTAAAAGTGGTGCATGCAGGAACTTGATAAGATGGGGCCATGAGTGCCATGAGCCACCTGAACCCTGGCTGCTCAACTAAGGAGAAAGGCTGCCTATCCAGAACAAGCATCTCCCCAATGCTCTGGGTGATCTCATTCAGATTTGCAATGTGCCCCCTCCCTCTGTCTGCAGCTTCCTCCACCACTCTAGGGTGGCCCGCCTCTGCTTTGGAGGCGTGGAGGCTTTGGAGTGAGTGGGGGTCTTCTCTTTGGGCATGCTCACACTGGTACCAGGCTGTGCAGGAAGAAGGGCAAGGAGGTGCTTCCTCCTGAGATGCAGCAGCATCATTGTGGTGTAGAAGTGTTTCACCTCCTTGCCCCAGCTGATCTGCCTTTGGCAGTACTGGCAGATGGCAAACCTGGTATCATCTGCCACCTCAAAACAATCCCACACAACACTACTGTTCTGCTTCTGGGTTGAGGACGAGGATCCTGCCTTATCCCCCTCCTCAGCAAGCTGAGGCACAACAGCAGGAGGAGATGACTCAGCTGAGCCACTTGCCTGAGCCCTGACATCCTCAACCTCAAACTTAACCTCAACCTCAACCTCCTTCGAGATGCTTTCTGGAGAAGGAAACCTAGGTCTAGGAGAACTCTGAGGGGTGTGGAGCGCAAAGCCAGATCCCCCCTTGGTCCCCAGAATTTCTTTTGCTAGGGCACTCAGGTCCTTTGGTTGCAGATCCAGATCCTCCTCTGGAAGTGGGATGCTCATGCTGGGAGATGAAACTGGGGTGGAGGAGACTGTCATTCTGCTGCTGGTGCCTGTTTCTGGATTTAGGGGAGGTGGTGCAGATTCAGGGGCATGTATTGCTCCCACCTCCTTGCTTCCACTGGCAGCAGAAGCCTCATGGCTGCCATTAAAGAGGATGTCTCTATATTTGGGGTGGGGAGAGGAATTCTCAGCTCTATCTCTTCCCCTACTCCCTCTAGCCCCTCTCCCGCCCCTACCACAAGACCTGGTGTCCCAGCCACCTGTGGAGGGTTCAGGATTGAGAGTATGGTTGGGGGTAGAAAGGTAAGAAAGTTTTATTGACTTAACAAAAACACAACTACGCATAGTAACAAGACAAACAATGACAGACAAGAACAAGTCACATTGGCAACTTATTGGCAGTCCCCTCTGATACCTGATGTACAACAAGTTTCTCTTTCCACAAAGTTCAGCAAAGTTAGGTGTCCCTGATCAGCGCTGTCTGAGAGGTACCAGGAAGGATTCTGGAATTCAGTTCTTAGGCTCTTCAAGGTCCATGGGCCCACTGATCCAGGCCAACAGCTAACTAATCCTTTTCACAGAGCTGTATCATCCTTCAGAATGATTTCCAGATATTCCAGCCAATTTATACCTTCTGAATGGTACTGGTAATGTACAGCCACTCATATTCTTTTTACTGCAACTGTCCTGAGACTGACCAATAGCAGTACAAGTCTTGCATTCCTTTGATAAGGTAATTTTAACTATGCTACAGGGCCTTACTACTTCAAGGCTTTGCTAAATTTACTAGGCCTTACTTTATACAAGGCATCTTACAACTTAAACTTTAATTAGGCTCTTAGCAGCAATGTACAGCTTAATATCTAAACAAATACAGGAAAACACTTGGTCTAATCTTCATAGAGCCTTCAGCAAGCACCTTTTTCACACATACTTTTCAGCTGTCACACCTGGCACCTGCCTTTCCAGCATGCTTCATAATAATCTTTCCTGTACTGGAAAATGTGTCTCTGCATGTAACTAATAATAGAATATATATCTTCTTTTTCTCTGATATATAATGGACTGTGTCTGACTTCTTCTAAGTTGTGTTTTGTTTATTGTTCTGTGTTGTTATGTAGTGTGCCTAAAATATCTCTTCTTCTTCTTCTTCTATGACTCTCTGACTTGTGTAAATATGTGTCTGAGTTTTGTGTTGTCTGTAGTGTGATTTAGGTAATAGTATGATTATTAATAACTATATATAATTTAGTGTCTTCTTCTATGACTCTCTCCCTGACTTCTGTGATGTGAATCTGAATGTGTGACTTCTTCTTCTGTGTTGTTTTGTTTATTGTTCTGTTTTGTTGTGTAGTGTACCTAAAAATCTATTCTCTTCTTTTTCTTCTTCTATCATTGAGTGTCTGACTTTCATGTTGTTTTAATCTGACTTCTTCTTCTGTGTTGTTTTTAGTCTGTATGTAACTAGCTATAACTAATAATATTAATAACTATATATAATTTCTTATTCTGCTATGAATGCCTGATTTTTTTTTCTACTATGATGTATGAGTGTGAGTGTGTGTAATATGTGCTTCCCTGAACAGGGAAACACTGCCAGGGAAAACACAGCTTTCTTTTTAAACAAATTTGGGGAAAAAAAACAACCGAAAAAAATATAAATTGAAAGAAATGAATTGGATAAGGATAAGTAAAGTAGAGGGAGTCTTGTTAGTAAGCTAAGCTAAGCTACATCTTATCCAATCCTTTCTAAGAACAAAAAGTAGCAGGCAAATGACTAGGAAGCCAAACCAGTCCAGTACCTTTCAGATACTGTTGCTCACTCAGGCAGAAACAGCTCACAAAAGGCACAGAGAGCCTATAGAAAGAGCCTTATATGCTTTTTATGTGTCCCTCCCCAAGACACTGTGATTGGAAGGGGACTCAGGGACAAATCAGAATCACTGGCCAGCTAGAAATGTCACTCTTCCCCCCCCCCGCTCTCCCTTCCTCTTCTCAGTTTCTGTTTCCCCGAAAGACCACCTTTGAATCTCTGAATCTTTTCCAAATTGAATAAGAGGCTCCAAATCTATTTGAAAAGTTTTAAGCTTCTTCTGATTCAATTCAGATTCAATTTGTATTTGGAGATTGTCCCAGGGATGCCGGGGCTAGGGGGAAACCTTGGGCCAAAATCAGGGGAAGCACCTACTTACCCTTCACAGGAGTCAAGTGCAGGATAGGCGCATACGCCGAGAAACCACCTGCGTGGTTCATCAGCCGCACTTACATCCAGCTGGGGCCATGTGACATCAGGGAGAGGCACCACCCGGTGGGAATAAAGCGTGGCCAGAGCTGGAGGAAAGCCTGAGGCCGGAAGCAGGCACCCACGGGGTGTCTCGGCCGCGAACAAGGTAAGCAGCAGCAGTGCCGGGAACGGTGAAGGTGAGGAGAGCCGAAGCCCAGCTGCAGAGCCAGCTGCAGAGCCAGCACCGGAGCCTGTAAGGAAGCGGGGATGGGAACCGCCGGCGAGGGAGCTGGAGGAGGAGCCGGCAGGGACACCAGTGAGGGAGCCAGAGGAGGAGCCAGCAGGGACGCCGGCGAGAAAGCCTGCAGAGGCAACGGGGCTTCGGGGTGCGTAGTCCTCAGGCCAGTGATAAGCAGCTGAAGGACCCACAATCCAAGGTGGCGGTGGCTGGGGTGTAGGGAAGGCTGGAGCCCCGTGAGTGCCTGCCAAAGGCGTGTTGGCACTGGAGGCCACGGAGAGTAGGACCCCTCCACTGAGGGCTCTGTTAGGACCATGGCTAGTGAGTTCTGGGGAGCTGCCACCGTCTCCTGGGGCACCCTCCGGGGACCCTCCCATGGGAGTGGGGCAGACCCAGTTGGCTGCTCGTGCAAAGGCAGCCTGGGACTGCCTTTTCGAGCAGAGGCAGGCACAGAGATTGTGCCTCTGAATTGGGACAAATCTTTTCCGAATTTAATCACAGACCAAAGCTTTGCACAGCTCTATTGAGCAAGTAGGGTTTTTTGTTTGTTTGCTTTTTATTGCAGTTTTGGACTCAACCACATGATGCTTGACTAAGTTTTGTTTTAGGTCCTTTTTTGAATCTTAGTTTGATCAGCGCATCCCTTTCTCTGGCAATGTATAGTTGTTTCCTGTGGCTACACAAGAACTCAAGGTCAGAGGTAGGAATAAAACTCAGGCTTTTATGAACCCAACTCTGTTTTTATTCAACAAAAAACCTCTGCTTTCAAACATAACTTGTTATTCTGAGTCTGTAGAAAACACAGGCAGATTGTTAGCCACTAGAATTTAAGCAACCCACCTTGCAACCACTCACAATAAAAATATTTCTGAACTTAATAAGTCAAAAAGTACTCAGTTTACAATGGCAAAAACAATTAAATAAATCCTCTAGGTTTACCAAAACCTACATCTAGAGTTGCGCAGAGTGTTAAAAAACTTAATATGTTTCTCCCATGACAATAGTGTTCCTAAAATTATAACAGCAAGTGTTTTGGCTGTGATTTTATTACATGCAATTAAGCAGGCTGTAAATTATGAGTTTAAGGGGGGAGAACCCAAGAACAGATGGGTCACTACTGAATTGCTTAAAGTTTAATAGATCAAACACTTGGTTTTAAGCTTCTTGGAGTAAAGAATTCCTTTTTTAGTTACATATTTGTACATATAGCAGAACAGGGTTATAGTCTATGACTAAGGCCATGTCAAAGCTTTGCATTTCTACAGGGGCAATTGCTGTTCTCCCAGTAGAAATAACAACTGCGCAAGAATTCACATTATTTTTCCAAGACTAAAAATGGAAGAAAAATAACCTGACTCCAACTTGTTTTAAGTTGCTCCTGGGAGAGTTTCTCGCATTCTTTTACTGGTTTACCACTTCCCTGGAACCAATGACATCCTGGTCTGAAGAAGGGTTGGGGGAAGCTGCTCCCACCACTCTCATAGATTGGAAAGGATGGGAGAAGCATCTACCAGTTGCTCCCTACAAGCTTCTCTCACACTGGGGACTCTGGTGTGAGAAGCAGGTATGGGGCTTGCGGTACTGCTCCTGTTTGGTTTTTGCTAGCAATGATACAACATGATACTGCAGTGTAGATAGCAATGACTGAGTGCTTATTACAAATTCTGAATAAAACTAAAAATATGATCCATATTAAAGATAATAAGAATGGCCCTAATAATAAACTTGGATAAGGAAGGAGACTTGCATTTGTTTTCACAATTATAAACCAATATAGCTGTCTTGAAAGCCAGAGAAAATGTAGAGATATGCCTGCTTTATTAGACGCATCTTGATAAGTTGAGTTTTATTTGGAAAAAAAAAAAGATTTTGTCAGATAGTATTTAATTCCATTAGTCAAGCTAGCCAACTAGATGCTGTGTGTTCCTTATGGCTAAGTAGTCAAAAAGCCCAAGGCTGAATTGATTCAATCTTCATAGGTTAGGGTACACTGCATAGATTAAACCAGTGAGCAAGTGAACAGACATTTACTTTTGATTCTGTAAATTCAGTCACATGCCTGCAGTGGTCCACACCATAAGCTGAGGAGTCCTAGAGCATGCCTCCCCATTTGGCTATCCCACCCACCCTGTGAGGGGGAGTTTAATGCGGGGGCAGAGGGAAGTGCAAAGCATCCCAGGATGTTAGGGGACTGTGAGTTAACTTGAATCTGGAGAGGATCTGGAGAAGTTCAATAAATTGATTTAACCTAAATCAGTTAAGTCTGCTACTACATCCATCCAAGTTTATCTTGCATCAGTTTTGACCATTTGAAAGAAGTTTACACATATTAAACTTCTGTTGTGTTACAGATTTGATGAAGTTTCTGATCACTTATAGTGGTTTATGTGTAACTTCTGTCCCTTGCCTATGAGAGAATTGCAAAAAAGGCAGTTGATCACATAGAACAGTCA
>JAGPOW010002742.1:51637930-51695526 GCA_030014935.1 Caiman crocodilus
CAGTCATATGTGTTTGAGAGTAATATAGATTAGAAAGAGGTTCATTGTCTTGACGTCATTTGCTTATAGAGAACCACAAGTAGTACTAGACATGAATAGTAGGTATAAGGGTGACTCCAGTTTAAATTGATGCCCCTGCCCACTCCCATCCAATACTATTTAAATAAATGATGAACCTCTTGGCAATTACAACTCAATAGCATCTGTGGATTCTCTGGATTCAGACAAACTATTATAGGTAGGATCTCTGGTTATGCAATTATGCACTGGGACAAATACTTACTCATGTTGGCCAAATTGTACCTATTCTGAGTAACAAATCAAGCTGAAATCAGTAAGAAGTATTTTTCCATGCCCTTTTCTTATCAAAGAAATTGATATAGTCCTCAAAAATGAGGTAGTGCTGCACTTGGCTAACACCAAATCCTAAGAAATTTGGCCTGAATTCTAGAAAACTTAAACACATGCTTAATTTTAAGCATGTGAAAAGTGTGATTGTCTAACTACTGTTGGACTGCTCATATAATGTAAGTTAAGTCTATGTACTCTGCTGACTCAAGATCTCTTATGCAAACTCTGGAACAATTAGACCACTGGTGCCAATGATAGGTCATGATTTGCAATCCCAATCAAGTAGGGGTTGTTTGGGATGTAACAGCCAAATCTGAACATCAAAGAGCACCACTGTATACATTAATCTTTCTAGTTATTGAGATAACATCATGTTATAAAGTAAACATTAATATATTTAAGGCACCCTTACAGGATAGAAGAAAAGTAAGATTATTCTTTTGAAATTTCAAGCTTCAGATGATGTAGTTATGTATACTTAACTTGCACAATTCTATGAAGACTGGAACATCATTATTCATTTTCAGAAATCAAACATGCTTTTTTAGCTTTGGTAGTGCAGTGCAAGATTCACAAATGAGTTATGCTTTGTCATATAAAGGAAAAGAAAATCAATAGTCTATTCCATAATTTAGCACTGTATATTATTTATATTTTATGAGAATAGCTTTTGCTGGATGCTTTTCAAACCTGAAATGTTGCTTTGGTACTGTAGCACTGGAGAGTTTGGACTTTATCTTGAACTTGTGGTAGGGTCCTTAGAGAATTACAAAGAGCACTTTGCATGCAAAGTGCAACTAGTTGATTTCTTCCGTCCAACCTTTTTTCTTCAAAGACTATCTCCCTCCCAAACAAACAGACAATTAAACTTGAATTGGTCTCTTCACTTTAATTTTGTCCCTTTAAGATTATTAAAAATCAAAATAGCATTGCCTTTTTATTCATTAAACCTTGAAAGCAAGTTACTGGCTTTCATTGTTTATATTCAAATTTTATTCATTTTTAAAATTTGTATTGCTTTATTTTACATGACTTCTTTGCATGAAGGTTGAGGAAAATTTGCTAAATTATATTTGGGTTGCGAAGTGATCATGCACAGTAGAAGGGATATTTGTATGTGTGTTGTTTTTTGTTACTTTTTCTATATCCTTGTGAGGAGGAAAAGGCTAGGGGATCTAATTTGCTGTTATATGTAGTGCAAGAGATGAGATAGGAATTGGTTATATACTAGCTGAAGACGTACCTGCTGCCAAAGTGATATCCATTTGTAAATATTCATCTGGAAGTTGCTTTCCCCTATGGCTGTGGGGGATGAGCACCAGCTGCAGGCAGGAGAAGAAGGGTTAATAAAAATCATTTTACTTAGTGGAAGAGGTCTCTATCAGCTGGCTGTTTCTCTAGCAACAGAAAGTTGAATAGCTTGTCTTGACATATAAAGTGGACTTCAATTAGCTAACATTAGAAAAGATTCTGTTTTAGTACCTGGAGACTGGAAGACTAGGATGAGATTAAAAATATATATATATAGGAGAAGGTCCTGAAAAGGACAGCATGGGCTTGAGAGCAGGGAAGGGAGAGAACCCAAGCTAACTTTCAGAAAACATCAATAGTCATTGCCATCCTACAGGAAAATTCCTGACTCCAAATCTGGGGATCAATTTAATCCTAATCATATAAGCAAGATCCTGCCAGGCACCTGAGAGGTTTTTCATTGTATCTAAAAGAACCAACAGGTGCCTGTACAAGAGCCAGGAGGCTGCTCTAATATGCTGTAATTACAGCATATTGGAGCAAACACGATTGTGTCCATGCATGCAAAGTACAACTAGTTAATTTCTTCCCTCCAGCCTAATTAGCATACTCCAGCTAGCCTCCATGTCCCATGTACCAGTGTCCACACACTTCAAAATAGTGGTGGAGGTGCTTTAACTAAAGCTCATTTGACAAGCTTTAGATAAAGTGCCCCCACTGCCATTTTGAAGCATGGGGATGCTGATATATGAGATGCTCTCAGAGCTGCTCTAATTAAACCATATGCCCCTAACCCTTGGGCCATGTGTATCATAGTATCATAGTATCATAGTGTCTAGAGTTGGAAGGGACCTGGGCAGATCATCTAGTCTGACCCCCTGCCTTGGCAGGAAAGAGCACCGGGGTCAGATGACCCCGGCAAGGTGCTCATCAACTTCCTCTTAAAAATCCCCAGGCTAGGAGCCTGTACCACTTCACCTGGAAGCTGATTCCAGGCCCTAGCCGCCCTGACTGTGAAGTAGTGCCTCCTATCCCTAGATGTGGCCAATAACTAATGAGGAAGTAAAGGAAAACAAGTAATGCATTCTAAAGATGTATTAAGCATCTGAACCAGATTTTCAGTTGTAACCTGGCTGCTTTGTAGCCCTCAGGTGGCATAACAGTCTGGATAAGTCACTATGTCATTAAAACATACCATCACGCCATGCCCACAGCCTTCCATGTAGAGTATTTTGTTTTGTTTTGTTTTGTTTTATCTAAGATTTGTCTTTTATCAGACGTGTCTCATCTATTGTACTGATTATTAAGTATTCCTAGGTGGATCTGTATTTATAAAGTTCAAATTAAAGTGAATTTAGATTAGCAACAACTACATATGCTTGAAGGACCATAAGACACATTTCTTCTCACAACAGCAGTTATGTTTTTAAAAAGTAAACATAAGATTAAATATTAAAATGAATATAACTGCCCCAGCTTAATAATGCTTTATAACAAAGTATAATGCAGTTAAATTGCTTTATTAATGGACCTGTTTTATAGAGCAATGCAGGGGCTTCAGCACTGTGATAAACATTATATGCATTTTTTTGTTGAATTGAGTCCTTAAAGTAAATACATTATTTGCTAGTAAATTACAATGACCTTCCTATGAATGCCTGTAGTTATATACCAAACTGTGCTAGTATCAGATTTGACATTCCTAATCTTACTTTTACTCTTTGGTCTTAGATAAAAATTATATGCATTATATTTGACAATAAATACTTTAGTATATATCTGCTTAGTGCTGAAACCAAAGAACAAAGAGAAGGCAATAGATATGAAAAATATGAATAAACATCATTACACTATTAGCATTTAGCAGAATTTTCAACTAAACACAAATATAAATCTTAAAGTATCATAGTAGTGGTATTCAAGGGCATGCCCAGAGAGGGGTGGGGGTGTGGTCGCATTCCCCTTTGATTCCTGCTCCATGCCCAGTGGCAGCATTTCTGTTTAGGTGGTATGGAGTTAGCTTGGAATACCTGGGCATTTGGGGGCTGGGCTGAGAGTCTTGTTATGTGGGAGCAGTCAGACACTAGAGGGAGAGGAGTGAGCTAGCAGGAAAGAGGCCTGGGCAGTGGCAGGCAGGTTGATTTAAAGGGGAAGCTGCAGCTGCTGGGACTTCTGGCTCTACACCTGGGCTGTGGTGATTGGGACCTCATGGTTCATGTCTGGCCAGTGGGGTTCAGTGGTGGGGAGAAGGAAGTGCAATATGTCATTGGGTCCTCTTTAAAAACCTATCCAAGCCAAGGCTGGCAAGGGGAAAAGGTTAACATTTTTGGCCTCCAATATTTTTCCTGCCCTTGGTGCCTTTCAGTGCAGAGTCCTCATTAGGAATCCAAGGGCTGGGGTGCACACCCTCCACAAGAACATCCCATCTCCTCTGTCTCCACTCCTCCTCCATGGGGCCACTGATGCTTCTGTAGTGGGGGAGCTGTTCCTGCTCTGCACCTTTAAATCTTGCCCTCCTCCTAGCAAAGGGCTCATTCAGCTTTCTCTGATATTTTATTCCCTTCTGCCCCCAACCCCCATTTTCCCACATCATTGGTGATAAAACAGATATAGATATATATTTTCCTGAAGGGAAGTTGAGGATTAAGATCATACAACCTCTGCAGTTACAGATCTCACTCAGGGATGGAAATAGCTGTCAGTGAAGTGTTGTATACCCTGTCAAGACACTAAAGGAGAATTACCTTTTATGAATCTAAATAAAAGATCTATATTTAATTCTATTGACTACATGACTAATGGAACAATAACTTTAATTATTTGCCCAGTTTGTTGTATTTTTATACAAAATATATAATATACAAATTGATACACTTTCTAATAAAGTTGTATTTGTTTTTGCTTTAAACTTAAAAAATATAACTAAGCCTCTAACATATTAATAAAGCTTCTAGCTTTCTTTTAACTAGAGAACAACTTACATTGTGTTATATGTAATGATGCACTATACCATCTGCACCGCCCTTTTCAAAATCCTAAATCTACCCATGGTGATATGTATGATTCAGTTTCCATTGGAATAAAATAGAAAGACTGTCATTGACCTTGGTGAGAAATGGAGAAAGCCAAAGGTGAAAATTCTAGGGAAGAGTACATTGTATGAAGCCCTTTCTCTGCAACTTTTGTTTCATGTGAAATATAAGGATTTCTTTGAAATTTTGGGGAGTTATTATATGCCAGGTCATGCTTATGTAATGAAGTCAATGGAATTTCAAAGGTGTAACTGAGATCACTGAATTTCAAATGTCAGTCTGCTCCATATTCAGTATTTCTATTGATTTCAGGGTTATTTGCTAATTTCAGTTGCGTGGATTCCCAAAAATCTTGGCAAAGTACCTCACAAGGGTGTAAGTAATCAGGAAGGGAGAAACAAAACACTTAGAAGTAAAAGAAGCTAGCTAAGAGTCTGAAAGGGCAGATATAAATTGACAGTTTTTAAAATGGCAAGTATTGAAGTCAGTGAGACTACACATGGAGTTACATGTTTATTTGCTTTTCTGGATCGGGACTTAAAAACAGCACTGTTTCATATATATATTAATTATAAAGTGTGCGTGAGTGGTTAGGCACAACATGTGTTATATTACTCAAGACTAAGAAACTTTAGAGGGATCCAGCAAATTCAAGGGAAAGAACAGCATGATGATGGTTAACCAAAATGAACTATGACAAATGCAGAGTGATAGATTATCTGAAAGAATAATCTGAACTACTCACAAGCATTGCTGGGTTTTAAACCAACTGCAATCATTCAGAGAGAAGACCTATATACCAAGGTGCATGGCTGAATGAAAATAAAATACAAGAAATAAATGTTTCATGCCAGAACCCCTCACAAGGGTTTCACCTGACTTTACCATTCGAAAAAATGGAGATTGTGAACAAAAGACTTCAATGCTCCACAGGCAGCCAGAATCATAAGTTTTATTTTCCAGAGATATATATTAAAGAGTGTAAATTGTCTTCCTCTTTCTTCTGTGTTCTGTTTCTACCCCTTTACTTAGCACACACCCACAAGATACTCTCATTAGGGTCCAAAATATCCTAGCTTCTTTTGCACAGTAGCACTCCAATTAGAGAATTAACCAAGATGCAGAAGAACTAGGCTTAAGTATCTACTGTGGTGGAAGGAATGTAAACTTACATCTCATAACTTCTAAGAGAATACCGTAGCTATTGGTATTCCTAGGCATGGTGGGGTAGGCTCTTTTATTCCCTGACATCTTAACCATTATGGCTAGGTAAGACATTAAAAAAGGCAGAGATGGAATCAATTTATGTTACACGGTTTTCTGTAAGTGGTGTAGTTTAGATTGGTTGCAAACACAGCACACATTCACCCTTTGGTGAGAGGGCAATTCTTAGACTAAGTTCTGCCAATTTTAAACCAGTCTACATGGGCCAAACTTTGTTCTGTTATGGGTATAGACCGGTTTCTGATCACTTATACCAGTAAAAGTATAATGTCTGTACCTGTCCTAGGTTAATGTTTTTATATTTTACTCTTGTTCTCTGTTTTAATGACTGTTTAAGTATCTTATGTGAAATGTAACAATTCCTTACTAGGTATGACCTAGTAAGAGCCACCTCAAAATGTCTTCTGGCATGGGGAGTGGAGGGTGCTGAGAACTGGAGAAGGAAGGAGTCTAGGATACAATGTTAGCCACTTAGGATGACCATAAGTACCCATTTAAATCATGCAGATGGCACAAACTATTTGCCAAATCCTATTGATTTCTATATTAAATAATCACCAGTTAATTAAATAATAAACCAGTTTAAGTATCCTGATTAATTCAGGCTGCAACAGCATGTCTTGGTTGGCTGTTCTGCATTACAGCTTGTTATCTTTTTTCTTACTGAGGAAAATGAAGTGTCTGTCCAGCATAGGGGTGGGCAGTTATTCTGGGTGGAGGGCCGCTTACTAAGTTTTGGTGAGCCATCGAGGGCCACATGATAGGCAGCCAGGGACAGATAAATATTAATTTTCTAAATTTTTTAGGGGCCCTGTAGGGTGCATTTTGCCCATCCGTGGTGTAGCAATTCATACTTCATTAAGGCTTATTGTTTTGGTATTTGCAATGGTAGTAGTCAAGCAACATATGCTACATCTGTGCAGAGTCTGTGTAATGACTGCAGCAGCAAACACAGGGGCAGATCCAACATTTGAGGAAGTGTAGGCACCTGCAACTGCAGCTATGCATTGCTGAACAGGGGTGAGGGAAGCCCAAGACTACACAGAGCAGTTTGTCCTGTGCACCGGCCTCATTGACAGAGGCTGGTTCCTTTTTGTCCCTCTTCTTCCACCACATTTCCTCCACCAGCGCTGGGACTCCACCTACAAGCAGCTGCACAAGCTGTTGTGGAAACAGAAAAGTCTGTTATAGCTGCTTCTTCAAGCAATGAAACTACTGGAGCCTGGGGGTGTTTGTATGCCCTCTCCCCCCACACACATGCACACACCCTTCTCCCCATAGTGCCAGTCACATCTCCCATGCCCCTCTTTTTAGAATTTATAAATCTGCCCGTAAGCAGATGTGATTAAGAAAAGAAAAACAATGCTCAGTCTAAAGGATTAGCTGATCACCATGCATCAGGAATGTGCATGTTTCCAAACAGACTGCTATATGTAGTTTAGATTGTACTCCTGAGTTCAAATCCTTGCTGCAGATCAGATGAGCAGAATTTTGTTGTGCCTGCTCCACTGAATTTAAAATTATTATAAAAAGTAGGAAGGCATGCGACTGAGTGGACAAGGCCTGCTTGTTGGTTGCGGTCTCAGGCACAGAAGGCAGATTTACTGATAGGACCCAGCATGCTTTTGAAAATGTTACCCAGTATCTTATATTTAGTATGTCTTATCTTGGAAAACTTGTGTTGCTTATGCTCTATATGTTTCTAAAATGGTATAGTAAAAATAAAGGAGTACAAAGGTAGATTAAAAAGAATGGAATATTTACAAAACTAATTTTTGTCACTACTTTTGTAATTTCAATATTCTCTATAATTAAAGTGAAGGGAACTATTGGTCTCAGTTTAACTGTGTGTCCAGTGTTTAGTGGAACCTACCAAATATAGGAATTAATAATAGGTTTATATTCAGCTTAAAATACATTGTCCTGTGAATAGTTTATAAGAAATATGTAAGATGCTTTGGGTACTCTGGTAGTAACTTAAAAGTAGTTCAGTTGTGTGTTGTAATGAAGTACATTTTAAGGCATTAACAATATTTTCTGAAAAGTCAAGCCACTTTTAGAAAACTCACAGAATTACCAGTATTGCTTTTGATACTTGCTATGGCACTTTTTGCATACATGTGATATGAATCATTTAACTGATATGAGGAGAGAGAGTAAGATTTAGATGTCAGACCCCGACTCCATGCAGCACCCACCCAATGACTAGGGAGATGACAATCCACGTGCTCATGGATCCGGTTACTCATTTGCCAGAGCAAGCAGAGAGCAAACACCAGCACACATTGCTTGCAACAGATTTATTTAGAATGGGGACAGCTTCAGAATAGCTCCCAAAAAAACCAACAAAGTGGGGAGCCACAGTGAACATTAAGTTCTTTATACATTTTATACACCTTGGTTCATACTCATTTCTATTTACTCCACCGTTGCCTCTCCTTTGTTCCATCCATATCTCCTCCTATCTCAAGCTCCTCCTCTGTTTATTTTGTTAGCATGGGATTGCCTATGCATTTCATTCATTTACATGTCTCTTCTTATACAATGGTCTCTATACTTTTAACACTATCACATTGTTAGAAAACTGCTTGCTAAGCTTGCAATGTTGCTTTTAATATATCATTTTGCCTTGCGGTCAGCAGCTCTGCTGAAGTCACAGATTAAAGCCTTGTTAGCGCTGCAAACCCAGTGCTTCCAAGGTCCAAATACAGTCACCCTAACAGTAGATGTGAGTACAGGTCAAGTTTCACTTCAAATTGCTAATTAATCTTTATTATTATTTTGTGGAGAAGGTAACTTGCTTTGCAGGTGATAACTGATTTCAGTAATATGTCAGCAGTTTGTACATGCACATATATATATGTAAATCCCACCATGGATTAAATACTGATAATTTGTTTATGTGCACATGCATTCAAGTATGCACATGGATGAGTGTGTGCAATGAGAAAAAGAATGGTATCTTGTTGCGTTAATATGTAATACTATCTTCAGCTTACTATTATACAGCTTTTATATAAAATTGTTAACTTTTGATGAGCCATCAAATTATGTACGTTGTTCAGAAGGGAGTCAGTTTCTTTGTCTGTAGTCCTATTCTTGGTGTCCAGTTTTTTAAGTCTTGGCTTTCTGTCTTGTGTTCCATGGGATAAAAGAATGAAGATGTTTCTGTTAGGAAATTCACAATACTTTTGATTCTGCATCTGATTATTATGTGAGTTGAGCAGGAGGGACTCTTGGACCCAGATCCTGTTCTACCTATTAGGCATCTCTGTGGAATTAAGCACCTAAGCATGACTGTATTCCATCATCTTCCAGTCCTGGAAATCCATCAGCTCATCTACTTTTTTACCATAGAGTCATCTTGGCCTTAAAATTCAGGTACAAAAAACCCAGCAAGGTGCAAATAACCCTGACTGGCTTCTCCCAGATCTGAGGCCAGGGGGAGCTAGGGCCTGAAGCCAGCACCTATGCTGTTCCAGGTAGTATAAAAAGCTGCCTTGTCCTGGCCCCATCAATACAAAAAGCTGCCCTGTCAAGTAGATCATGGCTACTTGCTCTCAGGAGCTTCTGGGGGAGGAACCTCTGGGATGAAATTGGCCACACCCCTTCCTGTCCCAGGATGCTTTTGCTGTGGGTGGTTGCTGCCAACTTGGTCTCAGGAGCTTCTGAGGAGAAGATGGCCAGGCCCTTTTCTGCCTCTGGTTACTGTTAGCTGCTGGCTTGGTCTCAGAGCTTTTGAAGTAAGTTGGCCACGCCCCTTCCTGCTTTGGGCTGCTGCTGCTATTGCTGCCCCTGTGCCAGTGGGGGAGGGTCCTCTGCTGCATGCTGCTTCCCCGCCCCCGGTAGGGGCCCACTACACTGCACCCCACATTCTGCACCTCTGTTTCAGCCTGCTGCTCAGCCCACCGCCAAGGTGCGGCTGGGGGACAGCCTGGGGAGGGAGCCTGCACTGCCTGTGGGCCCTCCCCCACCATAACTACCGAAGCCTAAAGGAACCTTGCATGCCCCAGCTCTCTTGTCAAGCAACCCCCACCTTTACCTGTACTTTCACCAGAAGCACACCCTGAGTGGCTGAACTGGATGGCTCCTACCATCACTGCTGCTGTTTCTGCTGCTGCTGTTTCTGCTGTTTCTGCTGTTGCTCCGTCTCAGGAAAGAGGAAGATTCCCTGCTGCATTACCTGACAGCACACCTGCACTGGATTACTTCCTAACTGACTGACTGTTCCTACCCTCCCACACAGCTACCTCCCTGCATCTGATCCTGATTTGTCTTCCTGCCTACTGCTCTGCTACTGAGTGACTGTCTGGAGGCCTGGGGGGCTTCTGGACAGTTCTTCAACAAACAAAGCCTCTCCACTGCTCCAGCCATCTTTTCCACCTGCATCAGCAGCCTTCCCTGTGTGTTTTTTGCCCTTGTGTGGTAGGTTCTATGGTTCACTCCCCCTTATCTGGTGTTTGTTGTGTGGCTGAGTAAGCCAGCTCAAGTTTTCCCAGCCCCTCTGTGTGTGTTCCCCATCCCTCCTACATTCTCAAAGCATAGGCCTCCCATTTTGTTTTTTGTTTTTTTCCTGTGGAGCTGTGGCTCAGTGAGCTTCATCCCCCTTCCTCCCTATCCTTCTTCTCCAGAACTCCAGCTTGCCCCTAACAAATTCACCAGCCCTGCAAGATATTTTATTTTTCTTTATTGTCTTCCCTGCCCTCACATGAAACGACGGCAAGGTAAGAACCTTCTGTGGGGGAAGGTGGGACTCTGGTAGGAAGTCAACAGGGCCAGGTGGTTACCCATGGCTCTACCTCCACAGGAGGGATCCATCTCCTGTCATTGGGGACCAAGGGCTAGGGCAGTAGGAAGGGCTCCTCTTCAGCCTCCTCCACAGCTGGGGCTAGGAAGAGCAAGGGGCCTGCCCCAAAGCCTAGACCACCAGCACCTGAGGGGACCAGCTGCACTATACCAGCCAGTACACCCACTCAGCCTGTCCCTGTCCCTAGCCCCAGCCCCAGGATGGGGTGGGGGAACCACAGTTATGCTTAGGCAGCTGTGGGGAGACTTAAAGCCTGGGGATGTGGACCCTTCACTGCTGGTCCTTCCAGCTTGGGCAGTGGGGCCCCCTTTCTGGTACTCACCCACTGGCATGGGGTGAAGTGCCAATTGACCAAGTGGGAGAGCCTGCATTTTGAGACTTAGGTGCAGGCCCTGGCTTGGGTAGTGCCCCCCCCCCAGATTGTGGCAGCCTCCTACTTTCATTGCAAGGGCGTCTTTTTCCTTGCCTCAGAGGCATCTGCACAAAGGCAGTGGAGAGGGGGCTCATGGTGGAGGGTGAGTACATCCTCCCCTCAAGCCTGTAGAAGAGCTGGGGACCAGGGTGGTCCTCATCTTCATCCCTCCTTATATCCCCAATTGGGCCCTGATCCCCCAGCTCCAAAACCTAGGGAGACTTATCTCTCTGGTGGTGACCCTCTCACTGGGGTGCTGAGACCCTGACTTATGCCATGTGCTCTCCTTCCATTGCCAGGTAATGATCCAGCTGGCAGTGGGATTATGGCTGGAGTCTGAGGGGTGCCTGGTAATTCCTTACCAGGAGCCCTGGTGAGGATTTTCTATACACTGGGGGACCTGCAGTTCTTCTGGCACTTGCATCATGAGTCCCCCATGGGCCAGGCGGGGGAAGGTATCTGAGGATCCCACTGAAAAGAGGACTGCCCCAACCACGGGCATCCCAGTCACAACTATAAGCCCACCTGTGAGCTCAAGGGACCCCCACCCCCCAACCAAGTTTAGTGGAAGGTACCAGCAACCAGGGGTAGAGATGGAACAGGGCTCCCCTATGAGATGGGGGGGGGGAGGAGAGATGGAACAGGGACTTCTATTCTGTTCCAAACATGTATTCACTTATGCTGTATCAACTATCACTTAGTCATACCCCTGTCATGGCTACTCCCCGCCAACCCTCACCTTTTCTTGCTGGAGCCTGTCTACCTGAGGACCATCCCATGGTGAGTGCATACAGGAAGGTCCAGATACAGCTGGAGTCCTCTGATGTGTAGGACTCTTCTCCATCTCCCAAGACCACCACATGTGAGGAAGGAGTGGCCCAGTCTCCAGGGGCATCCTCAGCTGTGCCTGGGACTCCACCCCTGGGAAAGATCAAATGTGTGATCCCCATGGACCAAGTTTAGGGGCTGCTGGATAATTCCAAGCAGGAGCCCATGAGGGAAGCCCTTCATTCTGTACACCTTGGCCCTGGACCCCTTCCTCGTTCTCCTGTGGAAGTGGTGGCAGGGTTGATGCTCTGGGAGCCAGTAATGCAGCTGGTCCTGTCAGTGTATGCTGATGATGTACTCCTCATGGTCCAGGACTCAAGTTACCTGGTGCAGGTAGAGGCCTGCCAGGTATTGTACTTGGTGGCAGTGGGTGATGGGTGGCAGGTGGGCTCACTCCCAGCCACGTTCTATGGGGTCTGCTGAAGCATGGGCTTGCAGCTCTACCTAGGGGTCTACCTGTTCCCACAGCCCCTCCCCACCAGAGAACTGGCACCAGCTGAATGCAAGGGTGGTGGGGTGGCTCCCAGCATGGGCAGGGCTCCTGAGATGTCTCTCCCTGCATGGGAGGGTGCTGGTGCTGAACCAGCTGGTCCTGTCCATGCTCTGGCACCACTTACACACCCTGCCTGTGCCCCCTGAGGTCCTGGCAGGACTCCAGAGATGGGTGCTAGACTTTTTCTGGCTGGGACCTGCTCAGCGAGGGCATGGCTTGGGCACCCTAGTGGTTGAGTCTGTACTCCACCTTCATCCCATGAGCCATTGGGGACCTCAGCTGGTGGCTCCTTCATGGAGCCATCGCTACAGGTGTGTATGTGGTGAGCTTCATGGACACCCTGGTTTCTTGCCCCTTCTATAAGCAGAGGGAGATCCTGGTGCAGATGACCCTCGAGTGCTTCACATGGCAGCCCCTCCACCTTCACCTTCATTACCTCCTCTTGAGGTTCTGGTTGAATTTCACCTCACACCTTTTTGTTTTTGGTCACGCCATCTGTGGCCCCCTCCAAGTCCCGGGACCTCCTGGTCAACCTCCTCCTGGCCTTGGCCAAGTGAATCTTGTATTTGACCAGAAAGGAGGCTCTGGCCAGGAAGGTGCCCAGAGACTGTGGGGCCACTTTCTTCTCACTTGTCCATGCACATCTCTGGGTGGAGCAACAGTGGGTGGCATCCACTGGCTCCTTGAATGCTTTTGAGGACTGGTGGGTGTGGCCCAGGGGACTCTGCTCGGTGTCCCCCTTATACGCACTTATTTTCACATTTTGACCCTTAGATCCACATGACACTCCTATCCTGGTTTTTCATTACTTGTCCCAAGTATTTTGTTGCATCATCCATTCATTGGCCACATACATTAGGGGCTATTAGTTAGCCATGTGGGCCTCAGAACCCATAATAAATGTGTGATACAAATAGTCAGGAGCTTCTAAGGCCCAGCCAATTAGTACCTGGGATCACTAGCCCCGTGCATCAGCTAGACTGCTGAAGCAGCATCCCAAATTCACTTTTTAAAATACCCCCAAATGCACATTCTTCCACAGTTAGAACAAAAGAAAGAGAGAAAGGGGGATTGATCAGATGGGCAATGTTTTATTGCTATATTTAAAATGTTAAAGAAATGTGGAGGCCTACCAGTGATTCTAGTATCATAATAAAATAAATCTTAAATGTCTATATGTTTTAATGTTTGCTTTTGGTTTCCTTATCACATGGTGAGTGTGTGATGGGGGGGATGTGCGATTTGCAGAAAGGGGTGGGAATGGGGAGAGGGGGTGTGAGTAAGTGTGAGGGGATTGTGAGTGTGAGGCTACTTAGGAGGAGTGGGTCCCCTGCATGAACACCATGTGCCCCCGGCAGCTGGTGGGGCACAGCAGTACTGGTGGCAGTGGGAGTGTGGTGACAGTGGTAAGTGGGGAGCTCCCACAGATGCCGCCGATGCTGCTGGCAGCAGGGGGAGGGGTGGCAAGCAGCAATCATGTACAGACAGAGCCAGCAGTGACAGCAGTGGCCAGTGACGATCACTGACTGCCTGCAGATGCTGCTGGTGACAGGTGGGGGGGCAGGTGGCAAGCAGTGACTGCCCACAGCCATGGCCGATAGTGTCAGTGGCACTTTTTCTGAGGGGGTGCACCACCATGCTCAGGGGGTGCATGTGCACCCGCATGCACCTCCTGTGCATTGCCAATGGTCCCCTGCCCCCCACAGGGCAGAGCCCCCCCCCAGCACTTGGATTACCCTGCCTGCAGGGCTCTAGGCCCCCTCCAGGGGCTCCAGCTCTCCCAACTGCCCGCCCCCACTGGCCTGCAGTGCCCTGCTCAATCCCCTGCTCTTCTCCAGCCACTGGAGGCTGGAGAAGAACAGGAGAACAAGCAGGAGATTGGAGAGAATAGGGGTTTGTTTCCCTCCACCCCCATCCTCGTTGGTTCCCCCAGCTCCCCACTGGTTCCTCTGCTCCCCATTCATTTCCCTCCATCCTCTGTTCATTCCCTCTGCCCCCAGTTTGTTCCCCATATCTCTTGTTCATTCCCCCTGCCCTCTGTTCATTCTCCCAGCTTGCTCTCCCAGCCCCCACCATACTCACCAGCAGTAACAGAGAATGAGCCAGGAGGCTGGAGTGAGCAGGGAAAGTCTCCAGCTTATCTCCAGGGGCTTGTCTCCAGCCTCCTGCTCTCCCCAACCCCCTCCTCATTCCCCTGCTTGTCTCCAGCCTTGGGAGGCTTCTTTCCCCTTCTTCTAGAAGTTCTAAAATTCAATATATAGAATCTATTTAAGCACAACATTTGTTCTTAGCTTTCCAGAAAGTGGTGGTTGGGGGCAGGGAGGGTGTCTTCCCCTTGTTTCTATTCCAGATAGAGTCCACTTGGTGAAGGACCTGGGGTTCCCGTCCTTGTGGGAAATAATCATTTTTTCTCCTGATGTAGTGGCAGCTCTTTTCTACTAACCACAGCATGAACAGCCTCTTAGAATGACAAAAATACCACTCTGTAAGCCATGCAGTGGGAATGATTATTTTAGTGAGTGACTGCTGAACACACACCATCTGGTATGTTGTTTCATGATCTCAGATGCATAGTTCATACCAATTAACTGTTGCTAGATGAGTGTAAATTTATGTATAGGAAATAAGTTCTTACAGTTAGCTGTTGAGGATAATTTTGGTATATATGTATTCCTGTAAGACTCGAGAGAAGAAAGATGGGGAGAATTTGGATATATTTGAACCTTACACGTGTGGCAGAGATGAGGGTGGGTGTCAGAAATGTAGCCTTATTTCTCTTATTTGCCTATGAAAATTTATGAAGGGCGGTATAACCTTACTGGATCCAGGACTCAGAAAATTATGATGTTATTTCCTAATTTTCCTGTTTATGGCTGCTGCTTCCGATATTAAAGGGGTAATTAAAATGGAGATTCTTCCATTTATTAAACCAGAAAAAATGAAGGAAGTGATTATGTTAATGTTTATATTTCATAAAATTAATGTAACTGCTAAAATTAGTCCCAGCATAGGATTCACTGCTTTAGATTTTCTCACTTTTAAAATAAAAGATTTACCAACAGCAAAATATGAAATAACATCTTGCAGAAGTATTTCAGTAGTGCTTTCATGATGTCCAGCAGCCTTCTTTTCTGTTCAGAACATGTATTCCCTTATGCTTTATCCACTATCACTTAAAGCTGTTCTCACTTCAGGTGAATTAGTTTGGGGATCAACCTGAATTAGTTTGGGGATCAACTAACCCACCAGTCTGACTCCTTGTAGTAAATATTCTGGTAGTCTCAATTCTCTATGCTCTCTTTACCCATTTGCAAAAAGCGATAAAAAATGTTTGATTTTAAAGAACCTGTCTAGTGATGGTAATAATAATTATCCTACAAAAGGGACCAATATTCTATGCCTATCTTATGTATTTATTGATTATAAATTCCAGTATGTCTAGAACATACCATGTACATTGAGTCAACAGCATAGTTTTTTATATCCTGATACCTTCTTTAAAATTTTTCAGAACCATGCATAGTAATATAAACCAGCAGCTGGGATATTTAACTGTGAAGGCTTATTCAAGCTAGACTCTCTTTTATCATCATCTGTACAAACAAGCTGCAGGAGCCATATATAATGCCAGTAGCTGATGTTTTCAGTCATGTAGGATATTTAAAATAAGAATAGCTAACATTCTGCCATTCACTCTGTGCAGACATCAATAAAAGTAAATCTTCAAATCCCTCATTTTGGTAAAAAAAAAACTTGAAAAAATTACTTGCAGCTTTCCACTAGTATATAAAACTTTTCCCACAGTGGAAAGAAATCTCTGCATTTCTTAAAGAAAAGCTATATTACATGCTCACAATATTGATGGGTGCTTGTAGATAACTACACATTGCCAATGAAAAATGTTGTTTATGCAATACGTATGGCCTGGTTCAGAAAAGAGAATTTTTTATAAGCTGTTCTGCATAGACTTAAAAAGGCGTTATGGCTTGATCTTTCTTTATAACTGAATATTCCTGGTTCCTCAGAGGCCAGACTACAGTATTTGATCTCCCCTAGAATTTTTTTTAAGTAAGCAGATGATAGCTTTGTAGATATCTTCATTTAGTTTGCAAGATTTAAAGAATAGAATGTGTGATTTGCAGGCAAACAATATAGCCAGATTGCATGCATGCATATATATATATGAAAGCTCTGTGTGTATGTGTGCGCGCGCGCATGCATTTGTTTCTTAAAAAAAAACATATATGTTTATGAACATGATAAATACTGAAATTACTACATAATTTGGTAAATACCTGTCTCAAATTCTTTCGTATGCATTATAATATGTTTGCCTACACCATACCCACATTTTATAGGTGAATGTAAATATATAGCATCATAAAATCTAACATGATGTACATAGGCATGTGATGTACAATGGAAGGAATAGTGTTCTGTATTATCTGAATGGTGCTTCCATCCCAAGCTCATGCTCAGGTACTCTTACACTTTATTTCTTTACTTGCTAATTGTCCATCAAGAATGATGAATTTCAGGGAGTGTTTGTATGGCCCACCCCCCATTCTCCCTCCCACCCTTCAAGGCCAGCCATGTAAAGACACCCTCTGCTTCCACTGTCTCCTCTTCCAATCTCCGGTGTCGGGGCTCCCTTCCCTCACCCACCTCTGTCACACAGCAGGGCTTCTCCCCCACCTCCCTCCCTCCCCTCTGCCTCCCCCTCCCTGCCAGTTGTGGTCAGAGCTAGGTGGTGGGTGGGTACCATAACCATGACCCCCTCCCCCCCCCTTGCTTCTCTCCCTTCCTACCTTCCCGGCTGCCCAACCCAGACAACAGATGCCAACAGCCAAGACAACAGGCCATGACTCCTTGCTTCACCTCCCACTGCCCCACACTCACTTGGGCCCGTGCAGCCTCCCTTCCTTCTTGTTGGTGGTTGTTGGGACCCCCTTCCCACTCCCCTCCCTCCCTCCCTCCCTCCTTGCCACTCAGCACTGACAACAGCTGCCCCTGTGACCCCTGCTTTGCCTCCTCTCTCCTGCTCCCCTCCCTCTGTCCCTGCCAACCACCTCTCCCTTGGGCTGCCAGGGCATGTTCACCACCACCATGAACTTCCCTAGCAGAGGCTCAAACTTGGGCCTGTGCAGCCTGGGCCCATACAGCCAATCACTGCCCACTCTCAGTGGTGCATGCAGAGTTAGCCAACAGTGTCATGGACAGACAGACACCTAGACAGACAGACTAAGCCCTTTGTTATATTAGAATACTCTGTATATTATGTCATTTGAATTAAGTTATTTGCATAATCTAATAGAGGTAAAAAAAACTTCAGTGCTCAATGTTTAATATCCTGAACCTAGTCATCATTTCATGGGACTACTGAAACCAAACTAAGATTGTCCTGGATGCTTGGTTTCTAGGTTTTTTCATCAAGAAGCATGTCATTTTATATTCCTTTCAAAGATATGACAGCTATGATTGGCACAACCAAGGCACATAGCTGAATTTTTTTGCTATGGGTTTTGGAAAATCTTTCCCTTGACTTTACTGTCCGTGTCCATCTTCCATGTTCACCCTCTGGTACACGGCAAATTACCCTGGGTAGGGAAGGCTGGGGCGAGAACTGAGTTCCTAGAAATTTTCCATTTTTTCCTGATGCTCTTGTTCTTTATTGTTTTTAAATGGCAAAGTAAACAAAGTGTTCTGGCAATTTGAGTTCAGGAAAAAGGCACAGTTTTTACAGAAATACAAGCAGCACTTCAAGAGCTTTGAGCTTCCTCTCACAGATCATAACCAGTTTCCTTACTGTAGAGGCAGGAATTCTTTGATTAATGTAACATGTTTCTTGATGCAGCACTCTGTTCTTTAAAACATCCTTTTTTTTCCTATTGTACTTGATGAATAATGTGAATATTTTTATACTGAGGGGTTTTGCCTATTAAATGAAATGTGGCAGATAGAAGTTAAAATATCCTATTTTCCTTTCTTCAAGGAAAGGATTATTATTTGATTACTTGATATCCAATGTTATGCCTGTGGTTATAGCATACTGTTGTGCAGAACTGTTCCTTTTTTTTACTTCATTTTTATCTAAATGTGCTAATGTAATGAGTTTCCAGTTTTTCTAGTTCTCATAAAAAATTAAAAAGTTGCAGTCCACCCACAAGAATTTTTTTTTTTAACCAAAAATGAACACACTTTGTTTTTAGGATTGGTTTTATCTTTTTGTTTGTTTTAATGGCATTTTGAACAGGAAAAAAAAAAGTTGTTCAGTTCTACTATTTACTTCGATAGAAGCTGATAATGTATGTCTAAACATTTGGGCTCTTTATTATAAAACTTAATATATTTTGATGCTTAACTACTGAAACATAGGTTTCAAAGTATTGGCTTTTACATTATGGTTTTAATTTCCTCTTATTCTATGCCTTGTATAACCATTTACCCCACTGCAGAATGAGTGTTATTTATACTCCAATCAAAATAGCTTATTTTTAACCTAGCTTGCACTATTTTACCCAACTATAGAAAATGGAGATAATAAAGAATTAGGTCGTATATCTTTTATGTGAAAAATGCACTAAAACTTTTTGAAATAATCCCTCAGCAGCATGGTAGAAACTTGCATACAAGCATTACATTTAGATTATCTTAAATTAGTTTAGTGTTCACAGGTCTTAAGTCACCCTAAAAGATGCGTACCTGATATAAAGCTAATTCTTGTCAAATGAGAACTAAGTATCAGCATGGGTTAACTCGATGTGACATAGGTTAAACCAGCCTAATGAATGCTTGCATGGGTGTCCAACACTGCCTCCGGACTGGGAAGGCCCAACCACACTCCATAGCCTTAGGGCTATGCTGTTTTTACTCTCTTCCCCCACCCTCAGCCCTAACCAAGCTATTTTTATCACCCCTGCCCAATCAGCACACCCCAAGACAGGGCAGCCACTGCATTCTGCCCACAGACTAACCAGCCCCTCTCAAAATGAGCTACCTAACCTAAGCTGAGTCTTCTGAATGCTTATTCTTAACTTTAGCCAGCATCTCTATGCTTAATTTTGTTTCAGCATATGTTTGCTAAAGTAATTAGCAAATTGCAATTAGGTTACAGCTATCACATGTATCTTCATCTAAGAGATCATGTCTTTAAAGAAGAGAAATCAGCACTTGTTTCCCTACCAGTCTTCAGTGCTTGGGGTAGGCCTTTCCAGAAAGTAGGTAGAAGAGTCATTTCTACTGCAAATCAGCAGGAATTGTTCTCCCTGTTTTTTTGAAAAATCTGTTCCTGGATCTTTCATACAGCTGACTTGTATTTTTGTCTGTTTTAAAAGAAACTTGTTATATACACAGCTGCAAAAGTTTTTTGTGTGTTCATTTCCTTTTCTGTTGTGTCCTAGACCTAATAAGAACCATTTTTAAGTTACTTTGAAGTCTTTTTGGACATAGATATTCTCTTTCCTTCATTTGAATAGTATTCATCCAGCACAATGGAATCCTACTCTATTTGAAGCCCTATACCTTGGCAATAAATATAGGAATATTGTAATAATACTGCCATAATACTAGTAAAATTGATGATGATTATGATGTTTTCATTTCGATCCATTTTTGACTTTTTGTGTGTCTCTGTTCTTCTTTTACATGCTTCCTTGATATAGCAGACCATTTAGGAATTGAATTCATGGGTAAGAATTCACTTTTCTCTCCTCAATTTCATAATATTGATTTCTTTGGGAATAGACCTTTGACTGCAATGGCCTTTGCTTTAGGCCCTGAATATTTGCATGTGTAATGTTAGCTAGATTTATTTGTTACATTTTGGATTATTTTTGGATTTTGGATTTAGGATTATTTTAGTTTAATGCACATGGTATGGAAAATAACACATTAAATCATGGCACCTGAGAAAATATTTTGTACAAGACTTAAGACATTGGAAAAGGTTCAATAATAAAATGTCTGTCTTGATGCAAAGTTACTGTAAATGTTTAAAAATCTTTAAAACTTGAATTTCCATATAGTATGAAGTTTTGTAACGCATTAAAATAAGTCATATTAAAACAGGCCAATACACTAGTATTTAGCAGACACCTGGGAGAGATTTGAAAAGAAATGACAAGCAAACTGATTTTAATTTAGCATAAAGTCTTTTATTTTAAGGTAGGAAAGACATTGAACCACAGGGATTGCTTCTTACTAGTTTAAAAACTGAAAAAAGTATATCTTTCTGGCTCGGATGATTAACCTGTAATAGTTTCGCTAGTCTGTGGGAGTGCTGAGCTTCACAGGTCAAAACCTCACTTGACAACGGGTGTTCAGTAAAGAATATAGATTTTTTCCTTGGGAATTCAAAGCTAATCCTTAGCAGAGATAGTGAACAAATTCCTTGCTTTCAAGAAACCAGAAGTAAGGTTGAAAATGTCTGAAAAGCAGAGTTAACAGATACTCAGCTAATTCCTAAATAACATTGTCTCAGCTAATCTGTCCCTTCCTCTATTGTATTGCTTACAACATCCAACTATTAACTCAGTCAATAATGCTTATGTGGATATATTAACATATTAAGAGTTAATATGTTAACTTTTAATATGAAAATATTTACAGTTACATGAAGATATATGTTGTTTTGATATAATTATCAAGGACCTCAACTAAAAATAAAAAAACTGAAGAGGAGAAACTCAAGATTTGAAATGGTATGTTTAGAAGATCTTACAGGGAGAGAATATGACTGCTGACTTCTGCTATGGCATTGTTTTTTGATTCTCCTGTGATTTAAGGCACAACCCTATTATTTACAAGTAAAAATCCCTTAAGTAGTACAGCTTTTTAAAGGGGTGCATTTATTTGTGTGCTAATATCTTCACCTCTAGATGATAAAGTCAATATTGCTAAATTAATAAGAGGTGAGCTGTCTTACACATGGGAGTAGTGATTTTCACCCAGACCAGGGAAGCAGGGAATGCAATGTTTTCAAGTCGTCTCAGATTTTTCAAGACTTTCAGATACAAGTCTCTTATTTTAGAATAAGACCCAGCTGAATAAAGTGTAGTGTTTGAACAGATCAGGGACATAGAACCTTATAAGAAAATAAGCATTCAGAATGTTAAATGAAACTTAAGGCTCAAGGTCTGTCTGATGCACAGCTCTCTCATGACAGTTGATAGGGAGCTGTTGTTGACACCTAGCTTTGCCCTAGTGTAAATTAAGCTGGGGGGAAATGTAACTTTGTGGAACTTTGGCAGCAGAGAATGAGGGAACACAAGTCTTCTTCCATACTACCTACTTGCTTATCTTGCCTCCTTCTCCCTATTTGCCTAATCTATTCTTAGTTCCCTTCCCTCACCTTAAAATATAATTCATATCCTGTCTCTTGATTGGTATAGTTTATGGGTGTAGTGGAAACAGATGATGAACCTGAGATAGGAACTGGAGAGCTACCTTTGCAGAAGGCTAATTCCAGAAGAGCTCTCTAACAGGTGCAGATAATTCTGCAAGATAATTTCTTAGTGGATAAGGACGAAGGCTAAGAAAGAACTTGATTTGGGTTGAGTTTTCTGGGCACTACTACATACGCATACACAAATATTATATCATATATATCATAATAATCTCTCTGAAGATTTCAAGGTACTTTACAGATGTTTATAAATTCAGTGTTCTAGCATTTCTGTCAGGTAAGTAATCCAATAAGCAAAGATTAACTTAATTAAGAAGAAACTTGTTTCTAAAGACAAAACCAGGTATCCTTAATAAAACCCTGTTTACCTACAAAGTCCTGGATCCCTGAGCACTGAAGAAACAAAACAGCAAGAGCATGTGCTTGTAACTTCACAAATAGGAGTAGCCCAAATTTGTGCTGCTCCACAGACAGCATGGAGGTCTGGCCAGTAGCCAGAGCATTGGTCTGGACAACTCAACTCTTCTTGTGCTGAGGCAAGCTTATATTGCCTGTATTGTGTCACTTTTTGTTATGGTGGGTTTTTTTGCTACCAGTATTTCCTGATAGCAAAGTTTGCCACTGCACTGCAAATTTGCAGTGCATTCTGTGTTTTCATGTTCCCCCTATGCAGTTTGTGGTGCCACAAACCTAACACCCCTAAACATGGGGACCTGCCCTTTGGCTACAGCTCCAAAAATTTTAAGTCAGGACATGATGCTAAAGCTTGCTGTCTCTCCTAGCATTTTCTTATGGTGAAAAACCAATTCTGCTGTGTCTACATCCTTGTCTTTCCTCTCACTTTTTCTTTCACAGACACACAACCCTTCACAAAACAGTAACAAGCAACTCTTCTATATCTATTTTAGTTCTTCATACCCCCTTCTTAGAAGAAGTGATATGCCTATTTGAGAGGCTGCTCTTGTGTTAATTACCTGTTTACAAAAAGGAATGGAGTGGTTTCTAAGCACAATTTCAAAAGTGAAAGGCTGTGCTTATACTGCCATTGTGACAAAATGCACATTTCAAATATGAAAGTGAAACAAAGATTCTCACTAAGGAACAAAAGGAAAACTGACTTCAGACTCCTCAGCTCTTTTTATATCATAGCCATGCATGGTGGGATATGCATGTAAAATATGAAAGCTCTCTCCAGTGGACTACAGATGAAGCCCTAGTTGTGCAAGAAAGGACAAACCAATGTCAGCTGCTAAAGTACAACAAAAGTTATGAGAGATAAACTAGGTGATTCAAAGACGCTGAGGTGGAATTGATCTAAGTTACTCAGTTTTCTGTAAGTGGTGTAGTTTGACTGGTAATGAACAGAGCACACATTCACCCTCTGGTGGAGGGGTGACAAATCTTAGACCAAGTTCTGCCATTTTTAAACCAGACTATGTGTACTGGACTTCTGTTATTGGTAAAACCAGTTTCTGGTCACTTACACTTCTGATCAATTTTACTTAAAATTATAGTGGCTTTTTCTGGTCTTCTAGAAAAAAATACCCAAGCATAAAACAAGCATTGCAAATGTACAGGCTTGTTTTGTTGTGTGTGGCACTAAGTTATGTCCTTCCCCACAGAAGATGTCCATAGACCTAATTTGCATCAGATACTTGTATAAATTAGGGTTCCAGTGAAGGCAATGGAATTAAATCATTGTAAAAGCAGCAAGAATTGGGAATCAGTCTCTTCAATATTCAGTCTTCACGTCTCCTAAGTTACTGGAATAAACTGAAAAGAGCAACAACAAGGCATAAGACACAGTTAAACTTATTTCTGAATATTATTAATTTCAGAAAAAGCTGATTCATTCTCTGGATAATTATTTTACTAGCAAATGTTGTAACAGCCAGCCAGGTCTTTTGTTAATATGACCAGTGTGAGCATCTGGGGATGCATGATGTGATTACTTGAATCTCTGACCTTGAATTTTAACATCCACTGCAACAGACACGTTTTGATTTTGCCAAGCCAAAACAGCTTGTTTTTGCAGAGGGACAGTATCAGCAAAACTGAGGAGATTGAATCTTTTTGCTGCTTTGCAAAACTAAATAAAAGGCAACAGTCACTGATTTCTTAACAGCTCAGGGTGTATATAGCTTTTTTGGGGGGCTTCGTATGTGCAACAATATCTTTAAGTACCAAAAAAACAAATGAAAAGAAATATGTGATAACTGAGAAGGCCTTCATGATCATTGAGTATCATCAGCCACATTCTCAGCTGGTGCAATTTGTATGATTCTGTTGTCTTCAACAGAGCTGTGTTTACTTGCAGCAGCTGTGAATATATGTAGCTGCATGTATTCTAATAAGAGTAAAATACAGACTTCCCTGAATTCCATTATCAGTAATAAGCTTATATATCCTGTTTTGACAGTAATGCTCTTTAGAGCATGGACAATTTTTGCATGTCTGTGCAGTCATTGGAGTCCTGATCCCTGATCCCAATGATTGCCAGAGGTAAATAAAGTATAAATAAATACTTAACAATTTTCCTCCTAAATTTAAGTGCAACTATTAATACTACTTAATCATGCAATTTTATTTTCTTAATAAGTTCCTAAAAACTAGAAGATCAGAATGGAACTTCACAGAACAATTGGATGGTTCCCAGAGAGGAGAGAAATGCAGTTTTTAACTGAACCATCAAGCCATGCATATGTTTAATACCAGTGCATGTATCTACATGTCCAATTAGCATGTAGCAATAAAGTATGGTGTAGTTTATGCGGGAGTTAGCTGCCCCCAGGTGCAGCATCTTCACGTGCACCCTGGACTGCAGCTGTTTTAGCCGTAGTGGAGCAGTCCTGGGCTAGCAGAGGATTTAGGGGGTCAGCCATGGGGTGACAGCACCAGGCAGTTGAGTGGCTCGGTCATGAAGCTGCTAAAGTGTGGGGCTAGCAAGCAGACAGTCCCTGCACTGTAGCACTGTCTTGCCCCACCCAGCCCCAGTTACTGTTTACACATGTATTTCAGGGGGCTAAATTACTCTGCCATAGAATAGTACTTGTCCCAGACAATACTTTCCTACAGTGGATTTAATTAATTTACCAAGCCCTAATATGAGCACACATGTACATGGTGATACTTTGTGGTGGAGCTAATTAAACAGCTCCAAAGTAAAGTGTATATGTAGATGCACCCGATGTCATCAAAAGTAATAATTAATTTCTGCTGTTTCCTTACTGCCTGCCAACCTAGTATTCAGTAGCTTTGCTTATTAGCTGTTTTCTAAAACTAGGCTGTCAACACTTTGATGTAAAGACTGTTTTTTTTATTTGCTTTATGACTGTTTTATAAGTACTACAAAGTAATCCTGGAACTCAATGGCATAAAATGCCTTTGGAATTAGCACTTTCTAGAAGACAGTCCTTCACACTGAGAAGAATGATTACCTAGAATCTCTACAGATTAGAATACTGGGGATCCAGTGGAAGCAGGAAGTCCTCAAAACATGGGAATACTGAGGAGCAGAGTATCTGGGGTAAGAAACACAAAAAGGTTAGCATCTGTGGGTTAGCTACGTTTACTGAGGACCTTGTTACATTTTAATTTTAGGTGGCTCCTGGAGCTCTTAACCCATGGACTGTGTACACAGTAATACCTGAAACTAATTTTAAGCATATATTAGGCAGCTTAAAGTTATGCCACTCCAGGGCAGGTTTATCTTTTTTCTATGTTATCTAGCTCATGTTCCATTAATGCAGGGGTGGGCAAAATATGGCCCACAGGCTGGATTTGGCCCACCAGGTCATTCTATCTGGCCTGTAGGGCCCCTAAAAAAATTAGTAAATGAATATTTATTTACTCCTGGCTGCCTGCCAAAGCTGACAGGAGACAGGGGCAGTAGGACCCAGGGGGAGCCCTCAGCAGAACTGAGCAGCCCAGCCCCACTCCACCCCTAGTCACTTCACTCTCTTCCTGCTCCCGCCCTGCTCTGGTACCACATGGATCCCAGCTGCATTATTGCATCATTGGACTGGGGACACCAGAGCCACACCGGTAAGAGTGTGTGTGTGTGTGGGGGGGGGGTGTTGCGCAGGGAAGGGAAGTGTGTGTGTGTGTGTGTGTGTGTGTGTGTGTGTAGGCAGGGTCAATGTGTGTAGGCGGGAGCTGTGTGTGTGTGTGTGTGTGTGTGCACGTGCAGGCAAGAGCAGTTTGGGTGTGTGTGGGTGTGTTCATAGTGTGAGTCCCACATGCACACCCCAGCATACACATGTTCCCACACCCCCGTTGCACTGCCATATATGCAGACCCCCACACCCACACCTCCTCACACACCCCAGCCAACCCTGCTCCCAATCCACAGACCCCATACCCACCCACACCCCACATACCTACAACCCACAGCCCCCACACAAACCTATGTGCAGCCCCACAATATACAAGTGTAAGACTTCATTTTAAGCTATTGTGCAATCATGTCTGTATATACAATACAAACACAGGTAAATCGGGACAAAAATATTTTTTGAAATCAAATTAGTGAATGCTGTAGATGCTTGCTTTTTAGAATATAATTTGTTTTATCCCGGTTCTAAGATGGCAGAACCCTTTGTTGAAAGGAGTGTTTCCAGGGCCAATGGGAGGGGGACTTCTGGTGGCAAAGGTCAGGGTTTAGGGAACAATCACAAGATGGTGACTTCCAGTCACAAGATGGTGACCAAAGGGAAACCTGTTAAGGGGTGGGGCTACCCACATGGCCCTCAAGAGTCTGCCAAAATTCAGTAAGCAGCCTTCTGCCTGAAATAATTGCCCACTCCTGTATTAATGTGTGTCCACTCTCCACAGATGAGCAACCCAAATTTAATTCTTCCAGCATCCCAGGTTGCACCATTCCCTCTACCCTCTCATGTTGTATGTGAACAAATTTTTCACCCCCTGAAATCTACTGTCTGGAGGGCAATTCTGGCTCCAAGCCAACTCCTCCCTTCTACCCATGGCGATATAACTTTTCCACCCCCAATGGTACAACCCTATGCAAATAGCCTGCAGAGTACATACCAGCTAGCCAGGTAGGAAGGCATGTACAGATCCAGGAGTGGAGTCTGGGGGATAGAGGGAAGAAGCAAGGTAGGGGTGAGGGCAGATCAGGTCTCCATGAGTTGGGGCTTTCTTCCCAGGGGTGGTGTAGTAGCTACCCCAAAAGTACCTTCCCTTACCAGTCCCACCTTCTGGCAATCCAAGGAAGTATGATGAGCACCCCCTACACCCCAATCCCAAATACCAATTTATTAAAACATGAGACCTTCTTTAATTTATTTCCTCTTATTTAATATTTTACTTCTTTTTATTTTATCTTTCAGTGGCTGACTTCTTTCATTTTACCACACTTCTACCACCCCCATTTCCTTTTCACCTCCTAGTTCATTACCCACTGCCATACCAATAACTCTTTGCCTCCCAGCTTCATTTTCCTGCCTCCCTGCACTGCCCCAATCTGTCTCTCCCACCTCTCTCTCCCCCCACATCCTCACAGAGCAGGGATAGAGACCTGGCTCACCAGCCCTGTGGTGGCTTCTCACAGCTTTAGCTTTAGATTTAGTCAGGCCCCTGTTCACCAGCCCTCTAGTGTCAAGTCACAGGTGTGCATGTGGGGAGACAGAGAAAGTTTTTAGCCTGAAAGTGTGACTGCTCCATACTCAAGCAAACACTAACACTGATAAACATTTGAGCAGCTAAAAGTGCAACATGTAACAATGTCCTGAAAGTTTAAGCTACTGTTTAAGGCTGAACCTTTGCCAATTTGAATTGAAGAAGGATTTAATCATATGTGATTTTTTGAGCTGTGTGAGTTGTGTTCTGTATTACCCTATGTATTTCTCATCGTGTGTTTACTCCCAAGTTTGTGTCTGATTTCTCACCCCACTGGCAGCAAATTATTGGTAGTTAATTTGCAATGCTTGTGAAGAATAGGATAGGGATTTACTTTATATTTAATTTAGATGGATTGCAGTAATCTATGGCAATTTCTAACCCTTTTCAGTATTAAAATCACTCTCTGGATTATATAGGTGAACTTGTTCTAGTGCATTTTAATTTACCTGAGTAATTTTCTTGTCCTTTTTCTGTTGTGACTATAAATTCAGCTTTTTTTCTGCCAAGTGGAGAGGGGAAGAAGTGTGGTCATCCTATTAACTTTTGCTTTTCCTTTTATAGTAAATTTTCCAGGAAATTCATAAAGTACTTTATTACCAAGAAGCAAATGTTTTTGCCTGTTCTGGTATTTCAAAAAACAAAGGATATAATTAAAAAATAAGGGGACATATCAAGTTGTTATCAGAAACATTGAGTCCATCCCCTGTAATGTTTTCATTTTCCTGAGCAAATGGAATCCATGTGTAGAGGTAAGAGGAAGACATTTTCTTTGAACAACAAAGGAATTGACGTGGGATCTTGAATAAATGTGTATTTCATACATGCTTCCAGGAAAATACACACATTTGTTCGTAATTCATGGTTAACCCTTAATTCATGTTGTTACACTAACAAAGTAGGAAGAAATGTGTATTCTGGGAACCAGGTTTTAGGGAAACATACACAAGCAACATGCCTAAAAAACTTGTGTATACAGATTTTCTGACTGATTATGTACTTATGCATTTTAATTTGCATGCACAATATTTTGAAGATGACAATGCCTGTCAGATTTCTATGCATATGGCCCATCTCTACATTGAACATTACCTTAAAGCTAGGTCATTGGATTGCACAAATACTGAATTTAGAATTGTATAGTTAAATGTGATATTCTATTCAATTAATTTCATAAAGTTCATTTTTAATGTGATATTTAGGTAAATGGTTGATTTAGCCTGAGAAATTGCTAAAACAGAGGGAACACAAAGGAATAGGCCTTCGGGTGACTTGCAATCTCAAATTTTACTCCTGACTCTGTTTGGTTAGCATTTGTTCAGATGCTTTGGTTAGTATTTGCTCAGATGCACACAGTATGTGAACAGTAGCTCATGTATTTGTTCCTCACTGCAACGTTCCTGGAAGGTGGCTGGATTTTCATACCAATCTTGTTGGCATGGTAAAGCTTCATACCAAACTTGTTGGCATAGTAGAGCTTTGAGAAGAAGTCCCAGGATTTGTCCTAGGTGAGACTGTCTGGCCTTTATATTTACTGGTACCAGATGAAGTTGGAAGCAACTTTGGAGGTGGTAAGCACAGCACATTTTACAGGATTCATTGTTAGCCTATTTACTCATTTCTTCCTTTGTTTTGCTCTAGCTGTAAATTTTACTCTAACAACTCAGGAGACCATGATTCTGAGTGACAAAGTTGTGCCACTTTTACACAGTCATGATGGAGTTGGTGCTAGGTTGGCCCATTTCTCATTTCCAAGAACTACAGAGACACCTTTTGCATCTACCAGACCAGACCAGTATGAGTGATCAGAAAACAATGACTGTTTAAACTAAGAAGAGTAAGTACCATGTTAAATGTGTTTGTAACATTACTGATGTTTCTAACAATGATCTAAATCTTTGTGTCCTCTCTGCCTAGATGAGGTTGCTCCTCCACAGTTGCTAAAAGAAGGAGAGAAAGGTAGGTCATGTAAAAAAAATTGCCAATGCACCCTAGATAGCTCTAAATGATTTCTTTTTTATGTACACTTTTCTTTTCTTTTTCAGGAGCATTAGAATTTGACAAGCTGGAGAAATGCTGAGTGAATTGATGCAGTGGCTGGAATTTTTAAAATATAATTATTCAAATTATTTTGCAATTGTCTGGTGTTCCATTTCTCCTGCACCATCAACATCTTTCTCACAACTAATCAGATAGTGGTAGAAGGCCACTGTTATTCCTAGAGTAATTGATGGTTTACCATCATGATAATCATGATATTCATTATATCATGATAAGAAGACCAACTAGGTGTTCAGGTAATATACCTCATAGTCATAGTCATGCTGGGATCAGCTAAGAAAATCTACACTATTCCTGGAGGAAGAATACTTGACTTAAGTTTTAGTACCATGGCCATCGAGATTACAGACTTCATGCACCTGCAGGTGATAAAAGTGAATTTGTGTTCCATAACGTAGATCGCCTCATTCTTGGTATGTGCAGACAATTCCAATACTGAATTTTCATCAGGTATGGATGCAGTGTTAAACAAGTCTGATTTGATGGTATCTATATACTTTATTCTTTGTGGTTATGCCTCTGTTTCTCAATATCTGCCCTTCACTAGATATACCTGCTTCACTAGATCTACCTGCTATCTTCTTTTATATTTTTTAGGTTTGGATTGTGTGCTTGTATATTTAGGTTAGCAGATAAAAGCTATCTGCTGTGTTAGAGCATTATTATTAATAGCTTTTTAATTGTCATGGCAGTTTTATTGGTAATATTTAAATCATGTTTACATTCCAATACAAATGAAAACACAAGTAAACAAACAAAAAAGCTCCCAATAAACCATTAATGATCCGAAGTTCATTGAGGTTAGTGGGAGACTAGCTGTTATTTTTAATGGGTTTTTATTCAGTTCAGTGGGAACTGATCCAACTCCTATTGAAATCAGTGGGATTTTTTTCCATTAGCTGGTTCCAAGCCAGTGATTGGGGAATGGGAATCTGATGTATGCCTGAGTAGCACTGACACTTCCCATTTTCTATAGAAGACTCACTACTGCTTAGAAAGATACAAGCCAGGGAGCTGCTTCCTAATTTTAACCTTCTTTCATTTCTCTTTCCTTGTCTGTCCACTCTTCTTTAGTTTGTCTTCTCCTTTACGTGCCTATAAATTCTCCGCTACTGATGCTTCAAATGTTTTCTGAAGAGTTAGGGTAACTTTCTTTTTTAAATGATTTGTATTAACTATTATGCAGAGTACTGGGGAATCATTTCAAAATATCAAAACTGTTCTAGTTTTCTCTAATGTAGAGAGAAAAATAAAAATTGAGAGAGAGAGATGTTTGGAAGTTTGCTCATTTGTAGTTGTAATGGTTCCTCCTGTCATTGAAAATGATACAGAACTTGAAAAACTGGAGCTGCACGTGTATTAAATTGCCTAGTTCATAAAATATGTATGCATCAAAAATGAATACAGCAATGTTAACTTAGCTAATCAGCTTCAAAAAAACAAAAACACATTTTAGTTATTATATGATGCAGTGGCACGGGATGTTAATGAAGTAAAAGCAGGTGCATCTTGATCCTTGTGTTGGCATTTATTTTATCCTTGTGTTGACATTTACTTTAATTCATTCTTGAAACAATGTTGATTTGTTTCTGACAAACAAAGGTTAGGTATTTTTTCATGATAATAAATGTATTTGTGTTTCTTTGAGTTTGGAGAGAGGGTTTTGATTTTGCATAAACTGTCCACAACATTGTCTTATGCTGGGAGTTTTTCTGCAAGCTACAGAGGCAGTGTAAAAGTTGTGTGGGATAAATGGTGGTGTTTTAAGTGAAGTGCATTAAGTAATTTTATCCTCCAAATTACTAAATGACAATCCCCAAATAATATTAATCTCCCACTGCCAGTTTGGCAATATGAATCCCAATTTTTTTAGGCTTATGTATTTCTTTGCCTTACCTTGGAGGACACCTCCATTAAAAACAAGCAAAATAAAGTTAGTTTTAATTGATTACTTATTAAAGAAAAGAAAGCAACAACATAGTACAGAATTCAAATAGTAAGCAATTTTATTTCAGTGTGGAGAGATTAGATTTTCACTTACAGTATTTTCTAGCTACTTTGCATATATTTTAAGTCAAGCAGGTGTGAACCAAAGCAGGTACTGTAGAGTAGCTGAAGTACTAAGTTCACACTTGTAGCTCACTTGACAGCTTACTTCACACACGTACCTATGGCCCCTGGCAGACAATGTCCTGATTGGGATCAGAGGAATTTTATGTCCTATCCCAAGCATAGCTACTCTTGCCTTGTCAGACGTTCATTGCAGGGGGCATAATGTTAGGAACTAAGACATAATTTTCCTCCAATTCCAACTGTGTCATTACAGAAGTGCCCCGCATCTGATCCTGTAGATTGGGCAGGAGGGAGCTTTGTCTTGGACTCAGGGCTGCTTCCAGTGGCTTCCAGATCCACAGTTGTCAGGGTCAGGTCAAACAAACACTAGATTTTCAGCTCTAAGCCTAGGTTTTCATGGGCCAGGTCTGACAATCAACTGGTTGCTGTCCCCAGCCCCTGGGACAGAACTGGGCAGACTTCCGGTCATAGGCTAACAATCATCCTGGGTCAGCCACAGGACTGCCCACCTGCACACATAATTTTAAAAGTCCTGGGGCACTGGGACCCTAGGCTCAGGGGTCCTCTCCCCAGTCTTGGGGTCCCTGTGCCCCATAAAAACTGCATGGGTAGACCAGCTCCTTGCAGCTCTCCATAATAAAACATTAAAGTGCCTTATTCTGCAGCCCCAATGGGGGCAGCAGGGCAAAGCAGGAAAGTATACTGGGTGTGTGTGGACATGAGGAGGGGTTGCCAAGTTTCCAATGTGTGGGGAAAGCTCTTCAGTTACTCCTGCTGGGCAACAGTGGAACTCACTGTCCTAGCAGCTCATTTTTGGTGTTGGAACTGGGACTGTCCCAGTGCTGACCCTCCTCCCTGTGTCAATGCTGCCAATCAGCTGATGGTCAGCATTGGGATGGGGGTGGGGAGGGTGCTACAATTTATGGCACAATACAAACAAACCATTAAAATGTTCAACGTGATTTGTAAAATATTTGGGGGCTAGTTTGCCACTTCTTGGCACTATAAATTGGCTGCCTATGTAGGACTGTTATTGCTTATAGTGCAATTAACTTGTTAATTACACCATAATTGTAATGGGTGCCAGGGGCCTAAGTGTAAGTGAATCCTTCTTGGTGTGAATAACCTAAAGAGTTTCTAAATGGGTGATGATGATGTTTAAGTATCACAAAACTAAAGATAGTCTTTAAATGCAGTTACTTCAACAAACTTCAGGAAACTGTCAAAGGGAAGCAACTAATAAATATTAGTAAGCTTAAACTGCAGTATATCTCCCTCTTTCATTACCAAGGTTATCTTACATCTCCTTTCTAGGAACATATAGGACAGATCCAGATGAGCATGGCCATGCAGTATGCAGTGTCACAAACACATTTTCAGCACCACGTATCGCACAGTCAGGCATTCTCTGCACTACAAGGGTGCACTGTCTGAGTGTGCACTACTCCAGTTTTGTTTTGTTTTTTCTCACAGGTTTCTTTGACCCCTGGATAACCAGAGGTCAAAAAAAAACACTCACAGAAAAAAAAAAAAAGATCAGTGCATGCTGAGGCAGCATCTGCTGCTGAAAAGTGGAGCCAGGCTGCATAGAGCCCGCTGCAGCTGCTGGCTAAGCTGCAGCTTGCAAGATTACCACAGCTACAGCCCTGGGAGGCCCCCAGGACTCCAGATAAGGCTGCTGGGGCCAGCACAGTGCTGGCCTCAGCCTCCCCTACCACCTTTGGAGTAACCTGCTGCACGCCAAAGTGCACATGGTATGGGCATTCCCTGGGGACAAGTAGCTGCGGTGCAAGGTGCACTACCACTACTTATCCCCAGTAAACCAAATGTCCCTGCACATTTGGATGTACCTATATAGTCCAAATATAATTACTCAAACGTACCTAATGTTTTCAGTAGTGTATCTAGGGCAGGACATGCAGGGTGTTGGGCACCAATTATGAGGGAGCACCCACCGGGAGTATTTGCTGCAGCAGGGGAAGCCATGTGCTACTCACAGGTGTTGGGAAGCACAGCACCCTACCAGTGCCCCAGGTAATTGGGGCAAATGGAATGGTGCTTTTCCTCTTAAGAATATTTGCAGTGCCAGGGGAATCCCTGCACTACCCCTTCTCAGCCACAGGAGCTGGCCAGTGCAGTGCTGCACCATATAGTCATGCAGTGTAACCGGGGCGGGGGAGGAGGGGAAGAAGAATGGTGCCTCATCCTTTCTTCCCTCGGGAACCTTTATCAAAGTGGGTATAGCCCTGCTCCTAGTAAGCATATATGTGAATGAGGCAGCAGGATCCACTTGGTGGATGTCAGGCCATGGGAAAGCTAACACTAGTGACCCTGAACGGTCACAGTGGCAGTGGTAGTTGGGGCAGGTAAGATTTCCCTTCCCTTCACCTGTGTCATACCCCTTCTTGCCCTCTCCCACCCACAGTGGTTGGCATAACCTTGCCCTTCCATCCCACTTGGGTTGCTCAAAAAGTTCACTACACCACTTGGTATTTTTTAGAGGAATTTGTTAGTATCTCAAAATACAATAGCATTTCAATATTGCATTAGATCAATGTAAGAAATATTTCAATCTAATCCCTTGGCAATCCCTTGTAAACTTCATCTCACCAATGATATACAGAAATTGCACTGTACTGGCAAGGTACTGGTTGTAGTTGTGTAATGGTTGTAGTTTCTTCTTCATAGCCTTCCGGAGTAATGCTTCTCAAAGGGGTAGATGAAACAGGTGAAGCTAAGTATGGAATTTGTTCAAGTTTTCCCATCTCTTTCTTAAATGCATATGGATCACCTTTCTCAATTACCCAGAGTGTTCATAATGTATCAAACTGGGGGTATTATTAGGAAAGGGAGGTTGCAACCCAGTTTGCCACTTAAATCAGCGGTCAGGGTCATTAGAGTCATTGTTGCTATTGTCCTTATGTCAGGTGTTATTGATGTGTTGGCAGTGGTGAAGTCTCAGGAACTGTGGTGACAGTAAAAGTCAAAACCAAGAGATCCCCAAACCAAGCTTGTCTTAAAGAACAGCCACAGGTTCAGTTCGGTGGGTGGCAAAGATTCAGACAGGTTTATTGTCTACAATTATAGGCCTAATAAGTACATCAGACCAGGTGTTAAAACATTTATACTTGTGACAAGGTAGAGCCCCCACAGGCTCCCTTAGGTCACTAGAAAGTTCCCATGCTTTCCAATTCTCCTTTTATACAGTGGTGCAAACAAATCATACATTGCATTCCTTCTGAATCTTGAATATCTTAAAACATTTTATATCCTGGACTTGTTTCACAGCTGCTCCGGGTGTTTCCATTTTGACTTCATCATTCTAGTACTGGACTATCCAATACCTTGTACAGCCATCTCCCTCTCTCATCTTCTGACAGAAGTGTACATCTGGTCCACATGCCAAGTTTTTGTTTAAAAAAGGAGTTCATGCAGGAGTCAAATTTGCTGGTCAGGCCTACTCTGGCCAGTGCTTTAGAACAGCCTTTGTGTGAGCAGTATTTATTGATCAATGTTCCAGCAAGGCCTACACTACATGTGTTTTGCTGAGAGATTTAAGCAGTTTTTCTGCTCATTTCCTTTTGCAATCCAGAGAGTTCTGTGCTCCTCTCTTCATAATTCAGAAAGGTCTGTGCCTCTCTATCAGGCCTTGGCTGAATTTAGATATCAGCTGCTGTCATCTTTTGATTGCCTTAGTTCCTGCATGGATTGATCTCAGTAGCATTTTTAACCCATGGTCACATGCATATATAGTATTCTTATTGTCTTCATGACACTAAATTTTCAGAACATCTTTATCATCTATAAAAGTTTTAAACTTTTCTCTTTAATTACCCCATAGTCTGAGATATCTTTGTGGTTCCATTCAGATTTCATTTTTAAGGAGTGTCGTGGCAGGTTGATTAAAGCATTTTACTATCACTCCAAAGATATGGGCTGAAGAGTTGATCTGGATTTATGCCAAAGACACCCCATGGCTAACCCACCTTCAACCAGGCATTTCTACACTCAGGCAGGGGGTGTCAGACAGAGCATTCTGATACTGTCCAAGCCTAAGAAACTAGTATGTCTCAACCATGCCTAGCCCAGGAAGCTGTTAGGCTTGGGCAGAAATCACTTATGCTTCAAACTAAAGTCTTTCAATTGTCAATTATTCTTTTTCATTTCTTAAAGAGAGACTTTAAATTAGTACTCTTCCAGAAAGACTGGGATGCTAATTGTCTTTGAAGAGTTCTCCTTGTTTTTCTGGCTAGGGACAGACGTTACTAATAAACTGGTTTAAATGATCAGAAACTGGTTTAAACCTGTAACAGAACAGATGTTCACTGAATGTAAACCAGTTTGAAAATGGCTGAAACTGGTTTGAGACAAACCTGGTTGAATGTAAATCAGACTTAACTGATTTTGGTTAAGCTGGTTTATGCAATATCTGTACCAGACTCCTTGCTTGTTTAAGTTGAACCAGACACCCCCAGCATCCCAGCATGCTCTCTGGGCTAAGAAGGGCTCTCTGTTCCACAGAAGAGCTGGCCCCTCACCACTCCCTGCTAAGCAGGAATTCCTCCCTCCCTTCTGCTTTGCTGAGAGGTATCTGTTTAAAAACTAGCAGCTCACATGCTGGCTACAGTCCATGTTGTGACAAAGGCAGAATCAAGAGGTACCTGGTAATGTCCCTCTGTTGTTTTCTTAATGGGGTGATAAACACTGTTATCAAGTCCTTGCTGGGCTAATCAGAGCATCCTGCCAGGGCCTGGCCACGCCCCCGCTTCCCACATCCCCCAGCTCAGTACAGTGGAAGGGAAGGGAGGGCTGCTTAAGTGCCCCCTGACTTCCGGCCTCAGCCCCTGGAATCATGTGCCTGAATATCTGGAATGAAAAGGGAATATCTATCCACCTCCAAATCAGTTCAAGCTTTTTGGGTTAGACTGCCCTGTAAAGATTGAATCAATTCAAGCTCAGGCTTTTGAATGTTTGTCCCTAACCTCTGAGTGCAGCATAAATCTGTTTTGGCACTGTCTGGTAATTTGTTTTTCATTTAACATTCATATTTACATTCAAATGGTGTCTTATATTAGTAATTACTTCCAACTCAAATGCCCTTTCTTTCTAGAATAAATACTACTTCAGTCTTCATAGACTAGGACACCAGAAAGTAGTTAAAAATGTGCATTTAGGTACAAAATATTTGCAAATATATATCACACAGTAAGTTTACATCATCTTTAAGCATTTAATTTATAATTATGTTGTGTCCATTAAGACAAGATAAATATGAAATGTCTTCTGGAAAGATTTTCCAACCATCAGCGTTCTTTAAAACAGGAGCTGTTAGTTTAAAGTGTGAAGAATTTATGCTGTTTCTGAAAAAAGTCACTAGCCCGTTTTATAAATTTTCAACTAAAGGAGAAAAGCAAAAAAATCCAAACATTTTTACAAAGCAGTTTGTGGCTCTTGATAACACATCTCCTTATTTCTCTTTGAATTAATGTGAATAGGAAACCCTAACATTTGTACACAGCTTATTACTGGGACAACATTCATCTCTGTTATACTAAGATCTTATATCAAACAGTATGTTCTGTCTTTTTGGTATGGCAATGCTGTTAGTTATTTGTAAATCTAAAATCAATATTTGATCTTAAAGGCAATGTTCTTCATACAGTGTGAAGGTATCCAAGTCAATGTATGTGCCCAATAGATAGGATAGAAGCTGGCCCTTAGTATGGGGTGCTGGACCACTAAATCCATTAACATACCTCAAGCTGGATACAGTGACATAAAATGACTAGAAAAATCTGAATTACTGACTATGTAGCAGAGAACAGTCATTGAATTGCATTGCCAGGACCTAATAAATAAACAATAATTTAGAACGTTGCATGATGGATTTGTGTACTCAGACATTTATGTTAATTATTAAATGGTATTAGCATAAAGCAATATGTTTACAATATACAGAAAAAGTAACTATTCATGTAGCATTTCAAGGTCAGTGACAATCAGACTATGTGCAGTCATAATGGTTTTCTTGTCAGATCCCTCTGTGTTACTGAAGTTTATAATTGCCATTAACTAGTTAGATTTTTTCCTTCAGTTTACCTTTTGTATAAACTATTTTTGTAAAGTGTTTGGCTGTCTTTGAGTAGGGAAACACTGGACATCAGAAATGGTCTAGGTTAGCTGTACTACATTACCTGAAGTTCACAGTTTTAAACTTTGAACTATTACTGGTATTTCTATAGTTTTAACATTTACTAATGGCTACTAACATAGGCCATTTATACACCCCCTAAGAGTTAATTAAGCTCATATTCTGTATGTAGTGCTGTAGCTGAAAGAAAGCTCTTGTGGGAATTTACTCAAGATCTCCTGGTATGCATGTATTTAATATACACATCATCACTTTTAAGTATATAGCAGTAATGGGTTTTCAATCAGATGAGTCCTGTTAGTTTACCAAGTAGAAACATAAATATTATAGTCTGCTTTTTAAATTGAATTATTTTTTTTAATTTTTATTACTGTTTTTGTGACTGCATAAATGATAAAGCTGTTGTAAATTTATTGATAGCCATGTCCTCAGTCTCTTTTCAGACTAAAATGAATCTTGCTGAATTGTGCTTGATTGTCTTGTTTTATTATGATAACAAATTCAGATAACTAAAACTAAACTTAGTTTCATTTATTAATGACCTAAGTCAGCATTTCATCTTAACTTTCTACAGGTAAAAAAATCTAATCAACATGTTTGTTTCTCACAATTACCATTCAGCTTCTGTGAAATAAGTAAATTTATCAAAGGATTATGGCACATGGGAAAAATGTCATGTAGTTAATGTAAAATCTTTCTCCTATGATGTCTTTGAGTATGTACATCATTACAACCAAGGAAATGCTTTTAGTGCATTTCACAATCATGCAGCATTGAATAACTATTATATTACTCCATACGTTACTTTAAGTAGAGGCTTCCAGATCTTTGAAGATATCATTAAATAAATGAACCATTTCAATCTGTTCTTTCTTCCATTTTAAAATGTATCATGCCCTACTGACTTTTCTCTTTAACCTTCAAATATTTAAATTTGCTCATAATGTACATTCAAATTTTTGTGTCTTGAGGCTACTTTCCTTTTCTTGTCCTGATAGCATAATGTTTGTGTGGGAATATACATAAAATTATATGCATTCAGTGACAGAGCAATTGTTGCTTCGCTATAGATAAAATGCAATATATTTATTCAATATAATAAAATGGGTTCCAGGACTGGTTACCCAGAAAGAAAGAAAGAAAGTACGATAGGACCCTGACACATTCCATTTATTATACAATGAACTGGTTAATTGTGTAATACATGTAGACAGGCTTTGCACGTGAGTTTGGTGTAATTATAGTACAAAAATGGTCAACCAGCTACAAAGATATTACTTAAAAAATGTAGAACATTTTTGTGGTTGATTTCTATTGAGCTATAATTTGAATGCATGGCATGTCACATACAAGGTGATAGATCTTTTTGCTAGCATCCCAAGGCGCATTGCTCCCTCCCTCACCTCAGTGCCCACCTATGTGGAAAATCAACCCAAGCTATGAACACAGCTCTTGGCTGTCAAATGCACCCCTTATGCAGTAAGGGAGTTAAATTCCTGTTGTCTACCCCCTTCCCCAAGCCTGGGCAAAGCAGAAGAAATCCCTCTCTCTCCCCATCCTGGTTTAAGTGCAGGGTATAGGCCATACTCTGCCCTGAGGAAGGGATTTCCCTATGTGCCTGGCTCTCTGCTGGTAGAGTAAGTCCTATCCCCCCTTCCCTGACCCAACACACACAGTCATTTACTTAGCAATAGGAAGACATTTCCTTGGTGTGCCTCTTGTTTCATTTTGGAGGAAGGTGTTTTCCACTACCACACTTTGGCTGGTGCAAGGAAAGGGAAGGGAAAAGTAATCCAGTGTGCCTGGCTCTTGGGCGAATGGATCTGTCCCTGCTCTTTCCCTGAGAGCCTTCCTTACCTAGCAACAGAGATGGGGAATCACCAGTCTGCCTGTCTCTGTATAGAGATTCCCTCCACCTACCACCCTCAACCACCTTCCTTGTCCAGCTCTGGGTCCTGGAAAGTATGGCATAGTGGATGTTTCATAGTGGAGCCCTATCACTCCTACAGTTGTTCTGCTGACCATCATTGAATACAGAGAGCTCCCCCAGCTGGTCAGCAGCAGCAGTGCAAGCTGATGTGCCACTTATTCTCCCTTTTAACAGCTTGCTCTTTTCAGTGCACATGTAGCCATGCATATGATGCAAGGATTTCATGGCATGGAAAAAGCCATGGTGTAATAAAGACACTTTCTGCTCACAAAGGTTTGTAATATTCACCCACTCCTACCCACTCACCCAAGCACATGTATATATACACACATTCATGCCCCCCCATATAACACTCACACCCACAGGATAGTGTCTGCTCTGCTGGGAGGGTGCATTACTGATGAGTGTAAAGAGGGGTTGAGGAGTCCAATCCATGTTCTACAAGTTTTTTCCACACAAGTGACAAGTGATGCCTGGGGAGGAGAGGGGGAGGGAGACAACTGTTGGCCAGGATGATGTGCTCTTTGCTTCCTTCTCCGCTGTTTCTCAACTTCCTGACCAAGACAGTTCTCTTTGAAGTGGGTTATAGCTTGATGTATGGTACAGCGTCATTGAGACCTGTTACCAGCAAGCACTTCCCAATTTGTAGGGTTGATGCCACCTCTTAAGGTATGCTTTCAGGTTGTCCTTGTAGCACTTCCTCTGTAATGAGCTGAGAGAAAAGGACTTGCTTTGAGAGATGAGTGTCAGCCATCTGACATCTGTATTGTGTCCAGTATTGGTCCTTGCACCAGCCAAATCTCTAAATAATGTCAGATGTGGTCAGCCTGGTGGAGTTGATGTTTCATGATCTTTGCCTCAGTCCTGGTTATGTTAGCTTCAGAGAGGATGCTGGTATTGGTGCAGCAGTCTTCTCATTTAATGTGAAGGATTTTCCTAAGACAAAGCTGATGGAACCATTCCAAGCCCTTAAGATGGCTTCAATATGTCACCCACATCTCACACCCATAGATCAGCGTGGGTAAAACCACTGCATTGTAGACTAGGATCTTAGGTTCCATGTGCAGATCTGAGTCAGCAAAGACATGGCAAAGCATCTTTATATCTATCTATCAATCGATCAGTAGATATCTATGTCTGTATACATATATATGTATGACATATATATATGTCTCTCTTTCTCTATATATATACATACATACATACGTGTATACACACATGCACATATTCTTATCTACACACACCTATCTATATATACATATGTGTGTGCATGTGTGTGTGTGTGTGTGTGTAGCTTTTATAAGCAGAAGGTACTTTCATCACACTATGACTATTTCCATACCATGAAAACATTGCACCATATGCATGGCTACACACACATATATGTGTGTGTGTGTGTATACATATATATATATAGCATGTTATCTACTTTGATTTCCCATGATGCTAATAGGCAACTCTAAATAATATACATACAAACCATGAGAGATGCAGATACTTGATCTACAAATGGAAAATAAAAAAACCTCTCCAATATGTGACTGGTCACTCAGAACAGACCATGGAACATATGCTCGCTCTACAAATATGAAGAAGGCATCACAGTGATACATTCTGCAATTTTGTGGCTCAGCTGCCTAAATGAAAAAAGTATCATTGCTATTCTGTATCTAAATCAGCCATATGAAAAAGAATCAACTTCCATTAGTCTACAAAGTGCAGATCTACCGTCTTCTACTTTGCATCAGACCAACGTGGCTGACTATGTTTCTCTGACATAGCATCTGCCAGAGACCCCCATCTGTTTAGCTACTTTTTCTGAATGAGACATGCCCTATTTTTATGGAGTTCCTAATATTTGTTGCATAAAAGATACTGAAAAAATGGTAGTGGGTAAAATACCCTCTGAAAAAGGGTATCCTATTATTTAATTGTGTTAATACAGTTCAGGTTATTTATCTGGACCACTATGTAAGAATAATTAATTCAAGGCACCAAAGGAGCCCAGTGATGGTTATCAAAAACAGCTCTGTTCATATGCTGATTTAATTTTGTGTTGTTTTGTTTGGAAAGAAACTAGGGATAATAGAAAGTTTTATGAGGCTCCTGTTTGTTGTAATGCAGCCATATAAAAAGAAAAGCTAATACCAAGGCCTGTCTGTGCAGTTCCATTTATAGTTCCCATTTTCTGTGCATCACATTGCCAAGAAAGTTAATGGTATACTGGGTTGCATTGGTAGGAGTGTTGCCAGCAGCTCGAGGGAAATGATTATTTCCCTCTATTTAGCACTGGAGTGGCTACATGTTCAGTATTGTGTCCAGTTTTGCCCCCCCCCCCACTACAGAAAGGATGTGATAGATTCCAGAAGTGGACAACAACATGGCTAGGGGGTTGGGGCACCTGACTTGCGAGGAGAGGTTGAGGGACCTAGGCTTATTTAGTCTGCAGATGAGAAGACTGAAGAGGGATTTGATAGCAGCCTTTAACCACCTGAAGGGTGGTTCTCAAGAGAAAGGCTCTAGACTGTTTTCAGTAGTGACAGATAACAGAACAAGGAGTAAAAGTCTCAAGTTGAAGCAAGGGAGGTTTAAGTTGTATATTAGGAGTGGGGCTGGAATCTTCATCTTTGGAGGTTTTTAAGACCTGGCTAGACAAAGCCTTGCCTGGGATGGGGATAGTGATACTTGGAGTAGAGGGTTAAATTAGATGACCTCCTGAGGTCCCTTCCAACCCTATGTTTCTCTGATTATATGCTACTGGTTCTTCTTCTTCTTCCCATGTCCTTATCTATCATAAACTAGATTTTTTTCCACTATCATGAAGAAGTGATAGTTTAATAGTTTAGTAACTCATTGTAGCAGGTTGGGGATTACTCAGCTCACTCTTGACTCATAGGTAACTCCACAACCTTAAATCCTTAAGTCAGTAAACATAAAGGGTTACCTTGCAGTCCTGGGCTTTTTCCCAGATCCTGAGAAGGCGACTCTGGCTCTCAGCTGCTCTCTCAAATGAGTTCCCTAATGTGGTGATGGTGCTTTCAGCCTCACAGTCCTTGGGTTTCTTCCTGGACCCCAAGGAAGTGCCCTAGCCTAGGATTGCAGTTACTATCCTGGCATATATCTGTCTCTCTCTCTCTACCCGGAATCCTGGCATATATCTGTCTCTCTCTCTCTACCCGGACCCTTTCCCCCCAGTCATTATTCACATCAGCTGACTGAATCCTCCAGGTAGGCCAGCAACTGCCTACAGCTGGACTGTAAAGGCTACAAGCCTTCATACTGCTCCATCCTGATATGTGAAGCCTGCTATAAGCTGCTGCAAGCCAGCAGCCTGCTATACTCATATACATAGAAATCATATTAAATATATTTGTAAGAGTTTTCAGGATTGGGTCCTTCTTTTGCAAACATTGTATAGACTATTAAAAAAATTAAAATGGTCCTAAAAATTTTTTTGTAATGAGTTAATATTTTTTTTTCTAATGAGTCAATAAGCAATCATGAAAATAGCAGGAAATGACTGATTTCATATTGGAATTCCTTTTTCATCAGTACCTTCTTTGACATGGCATTACTAGTTTCTCATACTGGATGCTGCATTCTTTATCACAGGAGTGGACAAAGTCTGGCCTATGAGCTAGACTGGGTTTGTGACAGACTCCATTTCCCAGCAGCCCCTGCTGCTCTCCATGGAGACCCCAAGAGCAGCAGGGCCATGGCAGCTTGAGGCCAGAGTTTCCATGGAGACCGGCGAAGCAGCGCTGGTGGGGCATGCTGCTGGGTGGGGAGCTGCTCCAGAGCTGGGGCTGGAACCAGGATACTTTGGTGGTGACAGCATGAACTGGAGTCAGGGCAGAGCAGCGATCTTTTCCACACATGACTCAGGCAGGGGCATGAAGGCAGGATCATGGCTCTGCCCCAGTGGGGGTGCAGGCGATCGATCACAGCTCTGCCCTGGTTCTGGACCATACTGTCACCACCACAAAATCCAAGCCCTGAAACATCTTCCCACCCAGCTGCATGTACCACCAGCACTGCTTGGGCTGGTCTCAATGGAAACCCTGGCCCTGTGCAGTTACAGCACCGCTGCTTCTGGGATTTTCATGGAAACCAGCTACAGTGATGCGGACAGGAGCTTCTGGCAAATGGAGTCCAGATGTCAGATGCATCTGCCATTTTGCCCATCCCTACTTTGCAGTGTCAGGGATGGTTATCATACATCAGCTGTTTTATTCTTTTGTCATCTGTATTGCTTGCTCAGTCACATCCCTTCAGTATCTTCAATTTTTCTCATTTGTTGTATTGCTCTCGGTGTTCCAAAAATATTGATGTTTGTGTTGATAATGTAGTAGATGGGCTGATAGAGGATTGCCTTTGATGTTTTCTGATGCTCGAAGGATGCAATTCCTTGTTGTATTTATTCTCCAGTTACTGTTCTTAGGGAACAATTTTTCAGATATTTATTGTGTGCCATATATTATATGGTTTCTCTCTTATATTTAATTCTTTTTCACATCTTTCTGAAAGGAGCCTTTTCTCATTCACTGATCACTTTGGTATCACCCTTTCTTTCTTTGTCAGTCTTCTTTGTCTTCTTTTTTATCTTCTTACCAAAAATATTTCTTGTTAAATCTGTTGCTTTATTTATAAGTATACACATTAGTACCATGCATCTATTATTCAAAGCTTTTTGTTTTATTTTGTTTTTATCTAAGAGCTTTTAGCCTGTAATGTAATCCAGTAATTGAGTGGAGTTTTCAAACACTTCTCATCTATATGTCTGCTATTTTTCCTCATTTTTTTTTCTTTCTCTAGAAGATCACTAATCTCAGTGTCCTATGGTCATTTCTGTTATAAACTTCCTAAAAGGATCTCTACAGCACGTTGAACTATGTCCTCTATGTAGGACTTTTTAGAGAAGCATCAAATCGTGTTTTTTTCCTCTTTGCTGTGTCTCTGTCCATATTTAAAATTCCTTGTATATTATGTTTTAACTACTCCGAGGTACTATGTATATTTTACCACAAACAAGTCTTTTTCTTCTAATTCCTAACTCTTCATCCAAGAAACTCACTATTCCTTTTTACCTTCCCTAGCACTGTCATCCTCCCAGTGGGGACCAATCTCTTTGGCAGGTGTGCTAAAAATTAGCCCCATACCCTCACCAAGTTCTACTCTAATCTCCTTCACCTGCCTGATCTTCTGCTTTGCTTTCTGTTCCCAGCCCTTTGCCCCTTGGACGATCTGATGTCTGCTTCTTCCCTGTATTCACCACCATATTTACTGTTTTACATTCTGCTTTCTGCCCTATCTGCCATCATGCTAACTGCCCCATCCCTAGTCTGCCACCTACCACTTTTGGGACAGGTTAGCCATCCCTGTTTTAGTCCATCACAGTCATCTTCTTATTTTTTCCCTTCCCAAATACTTATAGATGTTGACAATTCTGCCTACAAGTTGTTTTATTTACTTAAATGAGACTACTCATATGTACATGTTTATAAGACTGAGGTAATTTGTATGGAAATCTGAAATAATATTCAATTATATTTTCCTATTGCTTGATATTTTCTGTTTGCTATATTGCTAAATTTTTACTTCTAGGAGTATATGTATTGATATTCAAGTTTTTTTTTTTTCTGTCTGTAGTGCTTTTACCCTTGATAGTTTAAATGCATTCATTTTTCATTCAAAAGTCCTTCCCATCCTTGCCCTGCCATAACTGTACTATCCCTGATTTATTTCTGTTATTATACTTTATAGAGAGATTATGTGTTCTAACATAGTGCTAAAATAAAATTCCTTTTGCAGACTTATAATTATCAAACCTTACAGTATGGTATTATATCAAATTTATACAAAAGTGGGTTTCTAAAACTAATGGACAATAGATTTCAGTTAGTTCCTCATAACAGAAAAAATAGAAAACTTTTCTAATATTGACCTCTTTATTTTAAACTTTATAACATGGATTTAGATGTTCTTTAGGTTCAAGGAAAAGAAATATCTAAAGTAAAATAAACTGAAAAGCAAGTTTGATTTAAGACAAACGTTTTATTAGATAAGAATAAAATTTGTTTAAAATAGATCAAAAGATAACACCTCACCATCTAACTTTGCAAAGAACCTTAGTGACATATGGAGAATCTTTTTCAAATAGACCAGGGTTTTTACAAGGTACTTCAGCAGATGGCTAACTTAAAAACAGGTACATAAGCTATCGCCAAGATGCTTGAAATTAGGTGTGTTCCTTTGTCTTATGCTGAACAAGAGCCATAATCATGGGGATGAATATACATTTAATAAGTATTTACAAAAAAATAAATAAATAAATAAAAAGTACCTGTAACAAAGACAAATGCAAATGTACTCGAGTCTTATCGCTGTCAAGTTAAAAGAATAAAAATCAAGGTGATGTGGTTCATAGTATCATATTAATTAGGGTCAAAAGGTAACTAAACAGACCATCAGGTCCGACCCCCTGCCCCTGGCAGGAACTGGTGCCAGGGTCATATCATCTCAGCCAAATATCTGTCCATCCTCCTCTTGAAGACCCCGAAGATAGGAAAGAGCACCACCTCCCTTCAGAACCCATTCCAGAGCCTGGCAGCCCTAACTGTAAAGTAATGTCTTCTGATGTCCAGCCTGAACCTTCTCTTTAACAATTTGTGGCCATTATTCCTAGTAACCCCAGGTGGTACCCAGGGGAATAGAGCCTCCTGCAATTCCCGCTGGTCTCCCCTGGTGAGTTTGTGAACAGTCACCAGATCCCCTCTCAGCCTTCTCTTGTGGAGGCTGAATAGGTTCAGGCCCTTTAGCCTCTTTTCATAGGGCCTGCTCTGCTGCCCCTTGATCATGCAAGTGGCCCTCTTTTGAACCCTCTCAATGGACTCACATCCCTCTTGAAGTGTGGTGCCCAGAACTGTATGCAGTACTCCAGCTGTGTCCTGACCAATGCCGCACAGAGGGGAAGGATCACCTCCCTGGACCTGCTTGTGTTGCATCTGTAGATGCACAACAAGGTGCAATTAGCCTTACTGACCGCTTCCTCACATTGGAAGCTCATGTTCATACTGGAGTCAACAATGACTCCAAGATCCCTTTCTGCCACTGTGTTGACAAGCAGGGTGTTCCCCAGCCTATAGGTGTGTTGTTGGTTCCTTCTCCCTAGATGCAGCACCTTGCACTTGTCTGCACTGAATTCCATCCTATTCTCATCCTCCCACCTCTTTAATTTGTTTAGAACTAGCTGGATTCTGTCCCTCTCCTCCAGCATGCCCACCTTGCCCCATAACTTGGTGTTGTCAGCAAATCTGGACAGTGTGCATTCCACACCCACATCCAGATCGCTGATAAAGATGGTGAACAGTACAGGCCCCAGAACCAAGCCTAGGGGGACTCCACTGCCTACATCCCTCCAGGTCAAAAACGATTTTTCTACCACTATTGTCTTGTTGCGACCATCTAGCCAATTTGCCACCCATCTGACTGTGTAGGAATCAATGCCACAGTCAGCAAGTTTCTTTAAGAGAATGTGGTGGGAAACCATGTCAAAAGCCTTCTTAAAGTCTAGGAAGATGACATCCACCCCAACACCCTCATCCAGGGATTTTATGACCTGATCATAAAAAGAAATTACGTTAGTCATGCAGGACCTGCCCTCACAACCTGTTCTCTTTTCCTGACTTCTTCCTTTTGAGCATTCTGTCAGTTTAGAAGATCTGCTTTGTAAAAATTATAACATTTAATGAATTTTAATAAATGCTTTAAGAAATAATCAAAATGCCTCCTTGTATAGCACTTCTGTACTAATAGCTTCTCATTCCAGGGCTATACATTTCACTGTATATTTACAAAATCAATATCCTGTTCTAATGGTGATAAGATCTGTTTTGCCTAAGATATTTTATGACATTCTTTCAGACTGAGGTCCATCAATTGCAATATTATGGTGAATGGTGACTATAAACTAGCAACTTGATAAAACTAAGAGAAGTTAATAAACTATTCCTTCTCTTCTTTTGTTGCCATGACAACCATATCAGTAAAAGGAAGGAAATACTAATGATGTCTCTTCAGGGACAAATTTTACTTTGCAACCACATTATAGATCTTTGCCAACATTCTTTCTAAAATACATTTTACATTTGAAATGCACTTGAAATGTGTATTTAAGATGAAGTTTGATACATTATTAATTGTTATTATGATTATTTTACGTTTCTGGTAGTGCCTACAATGTGCCTGTCAGACGCACAAGCACAAAAGTGTACAATCTCTATCCCAAAGGACTTATGACCTAGAAAAGCAACAAACAGCAGTTCAAAGTGAAGAAATAATTAGCTTCATTTGGGCTAAAAGGCCCAATGACTCAATGCCTTAATGACATTGGGTTTTGGATTGCTTTTAATAAAATAAATTTGGTACTCAAATCCACCACAACTTTGGCAGAACCAGCAGGTTCATTTCTCATAAATATCTTGTGTCTTTAGGAAGGTTTTGAATGCAGACAGAACTGTAGTTAAGGAGTAGCTTAAATAAGTGTGTTTACCTCTGAAGAAGTGGCATGGATAAGAACAGTAGGAGGGAAATGTAAGTAGGAGAAAAAGAATAGAGGGAAAAGCTTTTTTTCATTCAACACAACAAAAAATCTATCTTTGAGACAGGAATGTGATAGTCCTTGAAAGATGATGTCGTGTAAGAGAAGAAGATGGTATGTAGGTTAAAAGAAGAAAATGAGATGGTAGACACTAAATGATGATCTAAATGGTTGAGGTTTCTATTGATTGGAGTTAAGCAGCATGTTTCAGTGAAGCCAGATTCATAGAGGATGCAATACACTTGAAGATAATGGAAGTATGGGCTATATTTTAGCTGTAGGGAAAAAAAGAAGGAAAGAAATAAAAGCATATGTGTAGGAATTGCCCTGAAAGAAGCAGCAACAAGATTTGAATGTAAATTGGTTATGTGAGCAAGGGCAAAGGTGGGAGGAAAAGGTTTGACTTCTGCCATTTTAACTGTGGCAGTGAACCCTGTGACATAGATGCACCTAAGCCAGCAGAAGTTTTTCTGCTGCCAGAGTTATACTAGGTTCCCCAAATAGTAGACACAGTGCTGGAATAAATGTTTTTTTCTCAGAATTTTGTTAGAATGTTTTCACATTCCTAGCTGATATAGTGAATGCTGGCAAAACCTTGTAATGTAGGCCAAGCCTGATAAGTTTATGTCCAGTGGGAGGTAAACTCAAAAGAGTAGTGTGCTCTTATTATGTGTAACATAATGGCATCCATTCATCAGTGAGTGATGTGAATATTATAGCTATTTGAGTGACTGATGGTGCATTTTCCAGTGTGGCTATAGAGACCAATGTTAGACTTGCACGACTTGCCACAGTGGTCACATGGGTGTACATAGCATTCAGGGCTATTGTACTGACAGGCTGTTTTCTTTGGTCACATTTCTGTTACAATTTGAATAACTATTTCTGATCACAATGTTGAATTCCATGATTGAGAAGGGAGCGCCACTTTGTCCTGTCTCCTGGTAAGGCCTCCCAAAGGCTTCAGTTGATTCCAAAAAACCTTTCTCCTGCTTTCAGATATCTTTGAAGCACAATTTGGGGTACTCTACTCTTCTCTCTCCACCTGCAATTTGCCCATACAGGATGTTCTTTGGGATGCACTGATCTTCCATCCTGTGGAGACAGCCAAGATGACATAGGCACTGCTGTTTGAGTAATGAAGTGACAGTTGGTAGATTGGTTTTGGTGAGGATCTCTGTGTTGCTAAATCTGTCATTCCACTTGATGTCAAGGGTGAACAGTGTAGTTGGAAGCCGCTCAGCTTCCTTTCTTGACAAGTTGGGTAGAGTCTAGCAGACATCAACAAAAATGGTGACGGGGTGTGGGTTCATGACTTATGAGGAAAGGCTGAGGGACCTGGGTTTATTTAGCTTGCAGAAGAGAAGACTGAGGGGGGATTTGATAGCAGCCTTTAACTACATCAATGATGATTCCAAAGTTGATGGGGTGACACTGTTCTCAGTAGTGAGAAATGACGGAACAAGGAGTAAAAGTCTTAAATTACAGCAAGGGAGGTTTAAGTTGGATATTAGGAAAAACTTTCTTACTATCCAGAAGAAAGCAAAACCCAACTGCTGTCGGTATCTTTGTTGGACTCAGTCCATATCCCCTTTACCTGGGGTCAGTCTCATGTCTAAATAACAAACAAACAAAAAAAAACCCCAACCAGTTAATTCAGTGACTTCTCAGCATAGCATCAGACTTATCTGATTTAAGTTAAACCAATTTATGGAACTTCTGTCCCAGATCCCCTACTTTAGTTATCTTTTGTGTTTTGGTTATTTTCCACAACATCCTTTCTTCCATAACCTTTTTTCTTCTCCCTTTGAAAATCCCCACAGATTTAATTTTCTGAAAAAAATCTACTACAAATTTCCAGTGAACATCTATAAAACTTGTTTGTTTTTTGTGAATACAAGAGGTTTTATACTACACAATTTATTTACTCAAGAACTGTAAATAGACTTATATATTGTCTGCAATAAGCTACTTTCAAGCCTATAAAATATGAAGACAAAATAATCACAATTTATTTTTTTCCCCTCAGAACACTGCTAATTACAAAATTTCTACTCGACAAATCCAAATTTGAAAAAAATGTATCTGATTGATACAGGGGTGTAGGTTGTAGCCGTGTTGGTCTAAGGACATGGGCAGACAAGGTTCCTTGAGTGAATTTGATATCTTTTATTAGACCAACCCAAATATTTGAAGAATAGTTATTAAACAAGCTTTCAGGTTCAAAAAACCTTGGTCAGGCTAAGGAAGTTTCAGCAGTTGGTGTGCGCTCTTCCTGGATGGAATGAAAAATAATTTCTGGTGGGGGAAATTCATTTCCAGTGGGGCGCATTTCTCACAGGAGGGCTACACTCTCTCTCCAATCTCTTAGTCTTGATCCTCAAGGGAAACTTACACAACACTTCCCAGAGACGAGCCTATGAACTCCATTTCATCAACCTCCTGGATACTAGAGATCATGGACTAAATATAGACATTGGATTTTTGACACATTATAATCTGCCTGGCAACTGACTCCCCAGGCCAGCCTCTGGCTTCTTTACTTTTCATTTCATTCAGGAAGAGCACACACCAACTGCTGAAACTTCCTCAGACTGATTAAGGTTTTTTGAACCCGAAAGCTTGCTTAATAACTATTCTCCAACTATTTGAGTTGGTCTAATAAAAGATATCAAATTCACCCAAGAAACCTTGTCTGCCTCTGATTGATACTGAATTCTATGGAGGAAAATTAGATATCTTAAAAACTGACAGCATTCTACATCAAATGTCATGTCTACCTTGATTTTCCTGTGCAGTCCTCCATTTATTTTGATACAACATTGTTCATGAAAGGATTCTGAACAATAAATCTAGACCTTTAGTTTTAGATACTAGCATGGTTGGAAAGAAGAGAGAGCATATTACTCCCCCATGTCAGGATCTTTTTCCTATTTTGAACTTAATTGATGATGTTTGTATTGGTACTGGACAAACATCTGTACACATTTTTTTTTTGAGTAGAAAGGAACCTTTGTATACAACTTTGGGTGTGAAATCCTACCATTTTTTGAATGTATCCATTTTCTGCTTCTTTAAGAATAAGAGTGCAGAGTGCATTTGTGTTTGGGTTCTTTTTTGTGTGTGCATGTTAACAAAACAATCGTTTGCCCCTCTGCATTATTTTGGGGATATCTGGAATTCACATTCAGACAACAGTGGCTGGATGATGATGATGATGATTCAGTTTTACAGTACTGTCAATTGCTATGCAAAATAACAAAGATCTTGCCTCAGAGGTCTTACAACTAAGATTTAATCCAGACTACAGATTTACTGCCAAGAGCAGCAACTTCATATACACCACACTGGTTCATGCATACAGCTTCCTCCAGAACTGGAAGTAAAGTAGGCATTGAGCAACAAAGGAGGAAAGATAATTGACTCTCTATCATTCAGACAGCCTAATCAGTCCATCTTCAATACCAACTTGTTTGAATGTTTCACTACCAGGCATAGTAAGTTTGCAACCTAGATATGGGCAACGGTTAGAAATGTAGAGACTGAAAGACACAATGAATGGAAGGGATAGCCCATTGTTAGATATGCAGTAGAGTGTTAACACAGTAAGAATGGGTATTGAATGTAGTAGGATTGGAACAATGAACTAATAGGTGTTTTGAATATGTGGGATGGGGCAGATTTTCCCAAATCTGTGCCAGTTTCTTAAAGGAAGGTCTAGATGGAAATGTAAAATTTTCGATAATTCCAAGTATACTTTCTGGTTTTAAAAAAGTTTGTTCCCTTATTTACAATAGTAATATCTAAGAAGGAAAATAATATTGGTTTTCTTTCTAATTTTTTTTTTCTATTTGATAGACTTTGTTGAGTTTTGGGGTTATGGGTTGCTTGATTTTAGAGGGGGGCTGTTTATATTTGAATGGAGTGTAAATTGACAAAACATTTGTTTTAACATCATTTTTTTTCCAAGCCTGTTGTCAAGCCATTACACCTTTCTTTGTGAAACAATACCAGTAATAGTCAGTACAAATCTATAGTTTTAATTTAATTCTGAGGAACATGAAAGATTTCATTTTATGAAATTCAAAAATGTATCCTGTTTTGTTTTGGTGACTGTGTATTATTTGGAAGACTCAAAAAACAAAACTAAATATCCCCCACCTCATCCCTTTTAAAATAAAGACAAGTTTTCCTTTCAGTTTATTTTAAATGTTCCTTAGTAGAGATTGTTTCATTCCTTAAACCTAGAATATCCCTTTTAGAATAGCCATAAGTATGATGTTCCAAAGGACAGACTAAGTCACAAAATATAGATAGGTTTTTAAACAATGTTTAAAAACATTGTTTTTAAAACAATGTTGTTTTAATAATGGACAAATGTAAATAATGAGCATGGACAATGAAAGAATTGATCTTATCACTGTCTGTATGAATTCATTGCAAGCATTGATCGTATATTATGGGAAAGTCTTGCCTACATTTATATGGAAAGAGACAGAATCTGTTCTATGCCTTTTCCGACTGAATGGAGACCTATGGAGGTGAGGATCTCAGAAGTATCTTGACAGATTGGAAAGCTGTTAGAGCTAACAGAATGAAATTCAGTGAGGAAAAATGGAAGGTGCTACATCCCTGGAAGAATAATCAAAAACATAAATATAAAATGAGTGAAAACTGGTTGGTTGAAGGCACCATGGAAAAGGATTTTGAAGTCTTGATAGATCAGAGGCCCACTATGACTCTGCAGTGTGAAGCAGCTACGTAAAAGGCAAATGCAGTTTTGGGATACATTTAGTAGAAGCATTAGGTGCAAGACATGGGAAGTAACTGGCACTGATTATCCTCATCTGGAGTACTGTGTGCAATTCTGGGTTCCACATTTTAAAAAGGATATGGAGAATTTAGAGAGGGGCCAGAATCAGGCAACAAAAATGATAACGATTTTGGAAAGCAAGTCATATGAGGAGAGGCTGAAGGAGCTAGGGATGTTAAATTAGAAGAAAAGGTACTTAAAAGGACACATGATAGCAGTCTTCAGATACATGAAGAAGAGGAAAATCACCTTTTCTCAATTGTTGTGGAGACAAGGACATGGACCAATGACTTGAAGTTGCAGCAAAGTAAATTTAGATTGAATATCAGGAAAAACTTCTTCACTGTTAGAATAGTGAGGCAGTGGATTGAGGTGTAACTATGCCTATGTTCTACTGTGGGTATTTCTCATGCTTCTGGGGTTTCCTAGTTGCCATCACCTCTCTTTTCTACTACATATATCAGAGTGGCAAGGAGAGAGGGAAAAAAAGTTTCATATGTATTCCATCCTGTTCAAGTCCAAGAAAATCCATGAATTAATCTAATCTTATTGCAGACTGTAATCCTGTCTTTAAGAATGAGTCACAAAAGAACATCAAGGAGGAGAAGGATGCACCCACCTTTGGCACTTTGGCATTAATCGTGCTTCATGGACTCAATAGGGTGAAATAATATTTAGGCATTAGGCATTGTTTCAGAGGTGTTTTGGCCCATTTGAGCACCCAAAACACCAAATCAAAAATGAAATGGAAGGCTCTGAAACATCTCCAATACTAAACAAAACCATTCAAAATGTTGTGGACATCTCAGAATGTTTTGGAGGTGCCCCCAGAAATAGTCTGGCACAGCCCCAGAGCCCTCCTTTTAAAGTGCTGGGAGCTTGGGGCCAAGCAGGGGATAAGATTAGGCAGGGAAGCCATGGGGACTTCTTCAATGGCTCCACCTACTAGGGCAGAGGCAGGCACAGCCAGAGGAGGCACGGGAGAAGCCCCCATCTGCCCTGCCTAGCCCCAGCCCCCATCTGGCCCAAGTCTCCCCTCATTTAAAAGAACAAAAAAAGAGTCCTCACTCACTGGATGCAGCAATGGCAATCAGGGCCTCTGAGGGCTTCTGGCAGAGCCCCCCAGCACAGCATTGGGCAGGAGAGCAGCAGGGATCACCCCCCCTGCCTGTCAGCTACCCTATGGCATGGGTGTAGTGTGGCTTGGCAGGGTGCTGTGTGGAGTCTGGGAGCTGGTGCTGCTGGGGATGAGTGGTGCTGAGCTCCAGGTGACTGCTGGAACCACCCCAGCTCCCAGGCAGTGCTCAGCACTCTCTCCAAGCCATGCTGCACTCATGAGACATGACAGCTGCCATGTGAATGCCAGGCAGTGGGGGCTATCTTAGAATGAACTACTGGGTTCAGAAGATTCCCCATGCTTGAACAAAGGATGTACTCATTGTTGTTTTCACCCTTGCAAAGCTTTATTTAAGGATACTTGCAGTGGCAGGCGATAAAACAGAGCGGAGACCACAGTCAGCTCACATCAGCCTTAGGCAGCAGCCGCCACCCTGCATGGTTCCCCTGGCCCCCTAGTGTCTCGATCCTGGGGATGCGAAAGCCTGTGCCTGGGTTCCATGCAAGTCAGAACTCTTGCCAGAGCTGAGGATTCTGTCATAATTTAAGAATGTACAGCTTATATAGTATGGAGTAAATAACGTTATCTCAAGCTAGAGATTTGGGGATGAGTCGTGATCCAACACACTTTGTGTTTACCACATTCCACTGTATTACAACATTCTACTATCTAGGTTCATAGTCCAGTCACGCTCACAGAGCAGGAGGCTACGTGCCACTTCACCAGCCTACTGTAGAATCAGCATGCAGAATTCTTGCTATTAGCAAAGCTCTTCCTATTATAGGGGCCAATCCCCACTGTCCCCATTGCCCTGCAATGCATGGGAGGGCTCTGCCATGAGTGCCCATAGGCCTCAATTGCCACTGCTACAGTTGGTGAGTTTGGAGCTTTAAAACAAAAAAAAAGCCCTGCACTCCCAAGCTACAGCAGGAGGGATCAGCATCTCTTAGGGCTCATGGCAGAGCCCCCCAATGCAGCATGGGGTAGTATGGGGAATCAGGGATCACCCCCTCTGCATAGCACCTGCGTAGCAGCTGTCATATCATGTGGGTGCAGCGTAGATCATCAGGGCACCACATGCTGTCTGGGAGCTAAGGTGGATCCAGCAGTCAGCCAGAGCCCGGCACCACTCAGCCCCAGTGGCCCCAGCTCCCAGACTTTTTTTTTTTAAGTGCAGAGAGACTGGGGCCTGGCAGGGGATGGAGCCGGGTTCTCCTGCAGCTCTGCTGGAGCAGAGGCAAGCATAGCTGGAGGAGCCAGGGGAGAACTTGAAGTAGTCCGGCTGTGCCTGCTTTTCCCCAGCCAATTCAAATCTCTGAAACAGCATCAAAGCCCCAAAACAGATTCAGCTGAATCAAAATGGAACAGTGATCCAAACACTGAAACAAATCACTGTCCTCTGAAAAAGCCAAATCCAAAATGAAACATAGCAATTCTGTACAGCCCTATTAGGCATCTAAGTCCACTTACATGCTTAATAGGTTGAACAGAATCTGGCCCTTAGGAGATTCCACTTCCACTAAAACTACAAGGTGAGAAGAAAATCTACTAGAAGTGAGGTTTGTAAAGACCAGAATGAAAGTGAACAGTTTTGTTTCCTATTAGGAGAAATAAGAAGAGCCCTGAATGAGCAGTCAGAGAATAACAAAAAAAATATTTGAAACCAAATGCAGTTCTACATAGGATAACCTTTCTTTTTTTGCGGGGGGAGGGGTAGGTCTCCCTAAGGTTTTGTATGGCGGGGAGAGAGGGAAGAGTGGATTCTTGTACTTTCCCACAAATGTTTGCAGACACTTGTCTCACGACTAGTTTAAAATGCCCCATGTCTCTGAACTGCTGTGATGAGCCTACATGAAAGACAGAATAAGATGCAAACACTGTTCACTTTGGAAATAATCCCATGGCTTCTCTCATGGCCAATCTCATTACCTGTGCCACTTGTACACTTTGCAGTTTACTGTCTTGCTGTGTTATGGCTTGATCTAAAGCCCACTAAAGTGGATAGAAAGATACTATTGTTTTCACAGGGCTTTACAGAACCACTGCCAGCAGCTTTCCATTTGTTCACTTTGTAAAGATGCCTGAGGTACTGCTGATCTTGAATGTGCAAAGCTATGTTTTTCTTTTTCTTCATAAGGCAAACAGTATATATATATATATATATGTTTTTTCCCTGTAGAACATTGCTCTCGGCTTATGCATTTATGGTATAAAATAAGAGCTACCTGCTTCTGTCCATTCACAACTTCAGAGAGTGTGACTGTTCCTCCACCCCTTCCTAAAACAATTTGTGCTGTTCTACCTGTCAGTTTTCCTGCCCATCTGCTGCTTTTCTATGGTAGATGATTGCTATTAGCAAGCTATATTCAGTTGATAAGGGCTCCTAGTGCTTTTATCAGAAGATTGGGATGGAAAAATAATGCCCCTTATACAAAATATTACATACCCAGGATCTGATGTCCTTCTCTTTGCTGCAGTATTATTCAACAGCTACTGCTAAATTACTCAACTACTAAGGGTAGCTATCCTCGTTATTTTAGAGAGGAGAAAAACAGCCTCTGAAATATACTGGAACATGCTATGTAGCTTTACTGTGTTGTCTTTGCTTAGTGTCAAGACTGATGGGTGATAAAAAACAGTGGATCCTCATATTGACTTGTAATGCTGGGCCAGGCAAGTTGAGGCAATGTCTTTGTGTGACAGGAAAGATAAATTTAAAAATTCTACTATCAAGGAAAAAGCAGTTCCTCATTAAAAAATAAAACAGAAACCAGCTCTGAGGTAGAAAGGAGGCACTAAGCATCAGCTGGAATGTCATGCAGTGGGACTGCGCACACGCCATTGCAGATAAAAAGGGTTGCTGTTGCTGAGACGAGAGGATATTCTGGAATGAAGTCTCTGTCAGTATGATGCAGACAGATGCTGCCTCGACAGTGAGTCTTTTGAGGAAAAGACAAGCAAGCTTCAGTGAGGATCAGTTTCTGAATTTGAAAACTGATGCCACCCTGCAAAAATGTTTAACAGGAAAAATACCAGTAGCACTTGTTATTGTACTTAACAAAACAGAACTGGGAGCTATTATGCTATGAGGATTATGCTACAGAGAACTATTAACTAATTATGATTTTAACATGCTAATGCTTTTTGTGTGACTATTTATGGCTGAATCAAGTGTGTTCTTTTGTCCAGATTCTGTTCTCAACATGGATCAGTGGAAAAGTTTAATAGTTTCATATTTTCATAGTAGCTAGGGTCAGGAGGGACCTGAACAGATCATCTAGCCTGACTCCCTGCCATAGGAAGGAATGAATGATAGGTTCACAAGACCCCAGACAGGTGATCATCCAACCTCCTCTTGAATTTGCCCAAGGTAGGGGCAAGGACCACTTCCCTGGGAAGTTGGTTCCAGATTTT
>JAGPOW010002742.1:51695626-51709352 GCA_030014935.1 Caiman crocodilus
GAAGTTGGTTCCAGATTTTGGCCACCCTAACTGTAAAATATTGCCTTCTGATCTCTAACCTAAACCTATTCTCCATCAGCTTATGACCATTGTTCCTTGCCACCCCAGGTGGTGCTGGGAAGGAAATGGCTCTACTTATCTGCTGTTGATCTCCCCTGATAAGTCTGTAGGCAGCCTCCAGGTCCTCCCTCAGCCTCCTCTTGCTGAGGCTGAACAGGTTCAGGTCCCTCAGTCTCTCCTTATAGGGCCTGTCAAGCTGCCCTCTTACCAAGCAGGTGGGTCTGAACCCTCTCCAGACTGGCCACATCCCTTTTGAAGTGTGACACCCAGTACTGGACACAGTACTCCAACTGTGGCCTGACCAAAACCACACAGAGAGGGAGTATCACCTCTCTGGACTGGCTTGAGAAGCACCTTTGGATGCATGACAAGGTATGGCTGGCCTTGCTGACTGTGGTTTGGCATTGGTAGCTCACATTCATCTCGGAATCAGTAATGACTCCAAGATTCCTTTCTGCCTCTGTGCTTTCATGAGGGGAACTCCCCAGGCTGTATGTATGCTGTGGATTCCTTCTCCCAAGGTGCAGCACCCTGCATTTGTCTACGTTGAACCCCATTCTATTCTTATCTGCCCACTTCTGTAGTCTGTCTAAATCTATTTGCAGCCTTTTTCTCCCTTCAAGTGTGTCCACCTCACCCCGCATCTTAGTGTCATCAGCAGTGTGGACAGTGTGCTTTCCACCCCCTCGTCCAAGTCACTCATGAAGATGTTAAACAGTGTGGGCCCGAGGACCGAGTCCTGGTATACCCCACTGCTCACATTTCACCAGGTTGAGTACAACCCATCCACCACTACTCTCTGGGTGCACCCCATTAGTCAATTTTTTACCCATCCAACTGTGCAGGCTCAATGCCACAGTCACTTAATTTATTGATGAGAATGGGGGTGAGAGACAATGTCAAAGAGCTACTTAAAGCCTAGAAAGACTATGTCTATGGTGACACCATCATACAAGGATTTAGTTACTTGGTCATAACAGGCAATGAGGTTGGTCTGGCAGGACCTGCCTTTGATGAACCCATGCTGATTGCCCCTGAGCATGATCTCCCCTTTAGGCCCCCATATATGTACTCCTTGATGATTCTGTCCAAGATCTTCCCAAGCACTGAGGTGAGGCTTACAGGCCAAAATGACTTCAGTCTTCCTTCCTCCCTTTCTTGAAACCTGGGCCCGCATTAGCCAGTTTCCAATTCCCCAGCACCTGGCCAGATGACCACGAATGCTCATACAGCTGGGCCAAGGGCTCTGTAATGATTGTTGCCAGCTCCCTCAACAACCTTAGGTGGAGGGCATCTGGACCTGTGGATTTCAAAATGTCTAACTCTTCCAGAAGATCCCTAACTACATCTGTACTGACTGAAGACCTGACAGAGCACCCCAAGATTGTCCCTACCTCTAGAAGGTGGGATATCCTGGTCCCTGTTCGAGAAAACAGAGGCAAAGAAACTGTTAAAAATATCAACTTTCTTGTCTGGCATAGCCACAAGATTACCGTTTTCATCTTGCAAGATCCTCGCTCCTAATTTACTTGAAAAAGGACTTTTTGTTGTCCTTAATACTGAACACTAGCCTGAGTTCCATCTCTGCCTTGGCCTTCCTAATAGCTCTCCTATACTCCTGGGCCAAGTAGGAGTACTCCTCCTTGGTGATAGCTCCTCCCTTTCACTGGTTGTACAGCTCCCTTCTAGTTCTTAGGCATTGCTGAATGTCCTTGCTGAGCCAAGGAGGTTTGTGAGCACTCTTACCCCACTTGCTTCTCTCAGGAACTGTTAACCTTTGGGCCTGGAGGATTGCCCCCTTAAGGTACGACCATCCCTCATGGACTCTCATCTCCTCTACCTTCTGGGTCCTCAGTGACTCCCCCACCAGTCTCCTAAGCTCATTGAAGTTGGCCCTTCTGAAGTCAAGGGCTTTAGCCTTGGTGTGAGCCCTTGATGCCCTGCATTGGATAATGAAATCCAGCAGGTGATGATTGCTATTGCACAGGTGGCCAAGGACCTGCAGTCCCCGCACCAGGTCATCCCCCATGGCCAGGACCAGGTTCAGCAAAGCGTTACCCCTGGTGGGGCTGTGCACTTCTTGGATAAAGTGAAGGTTCTATAATACAGCCAGGAACCTACACAAGCAGTCGGACCTGGCTGTCTGCTCCTCCCAGCAATGTCTAGGTAGTTTAGTCCACCCATGACAATAACATCCCTTGACCTAACCACCTTAATAAGCTGACTGGAGAAGTCCTGGTCCAGCTCTTCCCCCTGACTGGGTGGTCTGTAGTAGGCACCCACTGTAAGGTCCCTTTCGCCACGCCCCTCTTGTAGTTTGACCCATAGTGCCTCTGTCCAACTCTAACTCAGAGCTAATCCTTGGTGAAGAGGTTGCATTAAGACCTTAAATTATGGATTTTCAACCTTTGTGGAGCAGTCTATCCCCAGCAGCCAGATATGGGGGTGTGGAGAAGGGTATGATGTGTGGCTGAATGCAGAGTGGTGGCAGCCACCATGTGCAAGCTTCCCTTGCCCCCCATATCTGGCCACGTTGGTTGTGTGGTGCCTGCACAGCAGCATGGGATGGTGCTCCTGCTTCCTCTGTCCAACTGGGTGGGCATTGCCGGTGTGGCAGCACAGAATGGTGTGTGGCAGCTCTCGATCCCCACCCGCGCATACCCACTAGGGCCTTCTCAAGTACCCCTGAGGGTATGTGTACCCCTGGTTGATAACCCCTGCCTTAAAGCCTTCTGTCATGTGACCATCTGGCTGAGACTCAGATCTTGATTTAAAGTGAAACACCTTCTTTACCCCAGATGTTGAGCCACTTAGGGCTAGTATATCTAGGTATCAATTAAATGAATGACAGTTAAGGATAACCATCTTGGACACAGATGCTATTTCACCTACTGAGCATTTATGTAGATTTTGATGCCCAAGTGCAACTCTATTCCATCCTCTTTTAGTTCCTGAAAATGCAGTAATGTGTGTCCTTTTGTAACATGTGGTCAATTGGTGCATAAGAGTGAATCACAAAAATGTAAAAGGTGCAGAGAGGACCAACCCACTTTTTGCATTGACATTTTTTAAGTTACTTGAGCAGGGTGGAATTGTCACACTTAGATACCTAAATACAGTTATGTGCATAATTGATAGAATAGTATCTGTGTATTAGTATAGAAGAAAAAATCAGGACCCTATATGATGGATGCCAAGGACCATTTTTGCATAGACTGGAAAGAAAAATTCTGAATCAGGGAAATGCATTATTTCAAGATAAGAAGCCCTAGCAAAGCTATGGCTGACAATAATGAATAATTCTCCTGTTACAAAGTTTAATTTTACAGTCAAGTGGGTGACATCCACAGCACCAATAGTTTAATTTTATGTATTTTTTTCAATACATTTGCTGTTATAACATTATGGTTGAGTGTTTTCCTGTTAATCTCACCTGCTGGCAAGTGCTGAAGCACTGTAGGGAATGGCAAATTGAGTTCGGCAACTTCACCATGACAAGTACAGCATGTTGTGAATAAAGGAGAGGAGAGTGGTTCCTTTTCTCAGAATAGTGTCATATTCCTTTGGGATGAAACATAGCAATAACTAGAGCTAAGTAAATAATGGATTTTTCCTCTTAAGGCTGAACTAGAAAATCAGGCTGGGGAGGTGGATCAGTTCAGGTAAACAAAAAGATAATTTTTTTATAAGAAAAATATAATTTGGGACAGCCCTAAATCTTGTTTAAACCTGAAACAATTTTTATTTGACTTCTCTTTATACTTTATTAAAATTTAGAATAATTTAACAATAATGGGTTTTATGACTTCAGAATAAGATTTCCAAAATTTACAAATTCCAAACAATACCATGAAATCTGTCAATATTTTCAGAATCTCCCCCACACCACACCTTTTCAGTTGAAACTACTTGATGAATTTGCATAATTCATTTCCAGTTCATAAATAGGATTAAAGCATTTTACCCTTAAGAAACCTGTCTTGGAGGGTAAATTTATTCCTACTTGCCAAAATTGTTGTCTGGGTAATAGCAGGAATGATGTTAGTGACCCTTGGCATTGCGTCTCTATTAGGAACAAGCTTAAATGACTATCTAACGTAATGAAAAGCCACGGGGACAATTTTGCACAAAGATGAGGTTGTTAATCCATTGAAGACTTGCTTGTGAAACTTTAATTGTTCAAATATGTAGTAAAGCTTTGAAAATGATCAATCTGGAAGCTTTAGTTTCTATTCACTTTCATTCCACTGGATTGCAGTGAAAAGGAACTACAGGTACAGGTAGGCAAGTGTCTAGTGGGTATGTATTATATAGAATTTTTTTTTAAGTTTCCTTAATTTTGATTCTGAATTATTATTTACTTGTATTGAGGTAGTATATAAAAGTTTCAGCTGTCGTTCAAGGCTAGTCATCATAGAAGTGCATACAAAAAGGAACTGCTTGCCTGGGGAGGGGCTTACAGTCTTACATTCCTAATCACTCTTCCACTGATACCATGTTTATTTTATGTGGGAAATGTTACTTGTCAGTTACAGCAGGTGTATAGATGTTTGGGTTCAATTTCTGACTGAACCAGGGCTTTCTGTGTTTTTTTCCACTATATTTCTCTGCTCGTCAGTTTATCCTTGTATAAAAGTAATTTAATTACAGTAATAACCTACTTCACCTTGGGTGAACTTCATAAATGAAGGGGCTTATTTATTGTCAGCAAAAAGCTTTGAGATCCTTTGGTGAAAGGCACAATACAAATGTGACCTACTTTATATTTTATAATAAATAGTTATTTTAATTTATCATCATCACCGTTATGGTAATACTAGTACTGCCATTGCTGCTGCTGCTTCTGCTGCTACAAGCTATTTTCATTAGCCCTAATGCTTTACTTAAATTGGTGACTGGTTTCAGAGTTGTTTTCAGAGTTAATTTCACTTCAACTTTCTTTCCATGCTGCCGTTTCAGGCTTCCCAGAAGCCAAGACAACTATTACTAAATTGATGTGTATTTTCCCTATATTTTGAAAGGTTTTTTTGCAGCCACAAAACTTCTTTAAGGTTTAAAGGGAAGCTTAGGTTTGGGGCACAAAATGGCAGGCTTCAAAAAATTAATCTTTCAATTGAATCTTTTCTCTTTTCTTTCGTAGATCAAAAGATGCACTCTGGTAAATCCAACCAAGTACTTGAGTAGTAGCTTGTTATGGTTTTGTGGTCCCTTACTATGATTTGCAATTTATTTGATAGCTGTTTTCTTTCATCATGCTCATGCAGCTTTAAATGACAGGATAAGAATATAAGTTATTTTGCATATTCTGAAACTACTCATGCTAAGTTTAGTTGCCATGACCACAATCACAGCAACCCTCTTCCTTCTAGAAGTGAAAATGGCATTAATTAGTTATTAAAGCTAAGAAAGAAGATAGAAAAGCTAAGTGAAGTAGTCTTTTTTTTTGTCTTGAATTATAATGACAAATATGCCAGGAGTTCTTTCATGAATGAACAAGATGAAAGAGACTATGAACATATTTCCATTCAGAAAAAAAAAGGAAAAGAAAAAAGAAGTAGAAAACCATTTGTTAAAAAAACATACAGCAAATGAAGCTTATACAAACAGGCTTTTAGTATTTAAAAAAATAAATATTCTAATATATGTTTAAGCCAATTAATCTGCAAGTGTAAAGCCATTCACTATATGCCAGTAATAAAAGGTTATTTAAGTACCTACATATTTTGTCAACATTCTCAAATATTAAAATCAATTAATATTTATGGCTTTTCTTTTCTCCTATCCTCTTCCAGTCATGGCCCTTAATTATATATTGTTATATTTCCATGTTAAAGTGACAGATGTGTTGTTCTGAGAGGAACCTAACTGCCCCTGGCCTCTGTTATGACTTATTGCTCAAGACTCTTCACCAACTGTGCAGAATGGAGCTTTAGAAAAGCAGGTTTTTGTTTTTTTAAAACTCTTTGGAATCTTTTACTCTAATCATCAGCATCATTTTAGATTATGATGCTTGCATATAGAGGTGATAGGACTATTCACAGAAATTTGTTTAAAATTTGTAATTCCCATGTTTGATTCTTTTTCTCTGATGTAGTAGGAAGCCTGATCCAAAGACCATTCAGTAATCAATGTGCCTGTGAAATTACTCCTTGGCTTTGACCAGGGTTTTCTGGGGCTAGAGTTTTCTGTTGCTTAGTATAGTCATCTGAGTTTAAATCTTACAATTTATAGTGTCACACCATCCAGTGATCTAGCCAGAAATTGCTGCTGGGTGTCTATTGAAAATGTCTATATCAGACCCTTTGAGTTGTTGAGGTGTAAGTGAAAGTAACATTTGACTCCCTAACTCCAAGCTCATTTATTGTTTAAAATCATGTACCAGTAATGTAAAATACAAAATCTGTTACAGTTTCTAGTAATTTACTTTTATTCAGATATACTCTGAAGAAAAATGGAGCATGCAAAGACCCTGGGGAAAGCAGCCTGCTACATGCAGCTGACAAGGCTATAACAACTAAAGCAATAACCACCTTAGAAAGACTAAAAGCAGAAACAATTAAAGTGCATAACAGCACTGTATTATTAGGTCTTCAGTTTTCAACCTAACAAAAACAAGTCCTAAAGCAGATTTTGGTACTGTAAATGATATTTAGCTTGAAGAGACAATAATAAAGCACAAGCAAAATTTTGGCTGACTGTAGTGGGGAAAGAGCTGAACTAGAGAGCCAGTAGACTAATTGATTTAATATAATATTGGTTTGAACTGTTGTTATTAAACGCTTCTTGTAGGGAAAAGACACTTTATAGCACTTTCCTTTTGAAGTACTAAAATACTGTTCAAATAAAACATTCTGTTTAGTCTTACAATCAGTGTTTTATAATCAAAATGATTTCTCCTTTCCCTATTATTATTCCCCTACTGCCTTCTTGCTGGAGATGATTTATTCAGAATGTCAATATGTTAAACTCTGTTGGGAGGATGAAAGAAAAGTTATATAGGCCTTGTTTTGATAGAAAGTGTTAATTGTCATCTACCAGCTCTTGGAACTGGAAATAATTGCTGAAGTACTTGAAGCTGTTGCTCTGCTAAACAAATGGCAGAGGTCCTCACTCTTCCCCTTACAAAGTACCCCACTAGCGTTTATAGTAGCACCTTCATTCTATAAGCTGAGTGAAAGAGAACGGTTTGAGGCGTGCTCACTGTTAAGAATGAGTCATTGGCAGATGACTGTACCGAGTTATTTATTAACATAAAAATACAATCCCTTATACCCCAAACTAACCTGTGGTAGACTGGGCTACTATAGTATACTATAAACCATAGTAAGAACACAGCCATATTCGTAGATTCATAGTTTGTAAGTCTGGAAGGGACCTCAGAAGATCATCAGGTCCAGTCCTCCAGACCAGGGCCAAGAAACTGTAATGTAAAGGTGCTGGAGAACTCTAAAAGTCATGCCCAGTACTAAGAGCCTGAAAAATAGTAGTTTATCCCTGGGCATTCACCAGGCTATATTATATCTTTTCAGCATTTGGCCCACATGAAAGAGGGATGTGTAGGTGGGGCATATTTTCATGGCAGCCTACCCTAGCATGTCCCACTCTGTTTTATTTTAGAGCTTGATCCAAACCTAGTGAAATCAGTGGGAATCTTTCTATCAATTTTAAAAGACTTTAGGTTTTGTTCTTAAACTATGCTTTTTAAAGGAGCCAAAGGAAATTAGCTATCCAACTCCTAGAATAACACAACTGGAGTTAAACACTTATGTTTCTTAGGCTTTTTTGAAATCCAAGCTTTAATATTATGCTGAACATGCTTTTATTAGTCTCATCAGTCATATTTTCTTATGTTTGAAATAGCAGTCTGGAAGTCTTAATTGTAGTTTACCATGTATTATACACCTAAGTATAAAGATGTTTCTTTGTATGAGAAAAAATATCCCCTAGGTATGAACAGCACTGATTTATATATTTTCCACAAATGTCAGCTTTATTTTTAACTCTTATTGCTATCCTCTCCATCCTACAATCTAAATTCTGTTGTCATTTCTATCACATGTATTAATTATGAGAATTAATTAATACCCATTCAACTAGCTGGAGGCTTTTTAAAAGCATAAATAGACTGGGAAGCATGTGCGTTTTTCATTTATTATTTATCTGGAATCATTTCCTAAAAATAATGATATATATTTTAACATCTTTCTGTACTCAGTTTAACAGACTTGGCATTTGTTGGGATGGACATCTACTAAGTCCTACCAAATTGTTGATCATATTTAGTAGAGCTAAGTGAATAATTTGTAGGAAATGTTTTACTTTATGATTGTTTTCTTTGTCTATTTTACTCTATGGATAGATCACAAAGAGTTTGTTGCAATACTTGGTATTTGAAACATTGAAGCGGAGTCAGTTAGAGGTGATTGATTATGGACATTGTATGAATTCTGTTCCTTAGATGGAAAAGCGTAATCTTTATTAGTTTTTCATATTTTCCTGTGTGCACAGAGATGTTCATTCTAGTAGAACAGGGAACTCTTCTCCTTTTTTCCCCCAATCCAGCATTGATCCACTTTGGTAACTGCATAGTCAAAGGGGCCCAAGAACAGACATCTTGGAAAAGAAAGGAGGAAGACCACAATATGAGAGAGGTGATCTACACCTCTTCTAGGTTCTCTTTTCCAAACCAAAATCCACATGGCAAAAGAGCTGACCTTAAACAGTGCCATGCAAATTCAGACTCCCTCCTCTTTCCCTCCGCTTTGGAATTGTAGATAGGTGAGATGGTGAGTCAATGGAAACACCATCTATAGGAACAATACCTCAGCAGCTGGTAGGATCAGAGTAATCTGAGTAATCTGAGTAATCATAGATTTCATAGATTTTCATAGACCTCTGGGCTGGAAGGGACCTCGGAAGATCATCAAGTCCAGCCTCCTGCCCCAGGGGCAGGAAGTCAGCAGGAATCATAGGATCCTAACAAGATAAACATCCAAAAGTCTCTTAAAAGTGTTCAAACTAGGTGCTTGAACCATCTTCAGTGGCAGTCTATTCCAAACCTTGGGGGCTCCGACAATAAAGAAGTTCTTCCTTATGTTCAGCCTGAATTGGTCATGGAGGAGTTTGTGACCATTTGACCTTGTCATCCCTTGGGGTGATCTGGTAAACAAATATTCTCCCAGATCCTGGTGAGCACCACTCATAAACTTATAAGTGGCCATCAGATCACCCTGAGCCTGCACTTTTCCAGGCTCAAAAGTCCCATGGCTCTCAGCCTCTCATCATAAGGTCTGTTTCCCTGACCTCTGATCATGTGCATGGCTCTCCTCTGCATTCTCTCAAGCTTCTCCACAGCATTTTTGAATTATGGAGCCCAAAACTGGATGCAGTACTCCAGCTGTGGCTTCACCAAAGCCAAGTACAATGGGAGAATGACGTCCTGGGATTTGTCTGAGAAGCACCGGTGGGTGCAAGCCAGCGTTTTGCTTGCTTTACTAGCTGCAGCATCACAATAAAGGCTCATGTTCATATTGTGGTCAATCATGACCCCCAAGTCCCTTTCTTCTGTAGTGCTAGGCAGCGTAGTATTGCTGAGCCTATAAGCATGCTGCAGATTTTTTCCTCCCAAGGTGGAGAACTTTGCATTTTTTGGTGTTGAACACCATCTGGTTCTCATCCACCCATTTCCTGAGCCTGTCAAGGTCTGCCTCCTGTCCTCAGGTGTGGATGCTTTACCCCAGCGTTTGATGTCATCAGCAAACTTGGCCAGCCCGCTTCTGACCCCAATGTCCACATCATTGATGAAGATATTAAATAGTATAAGCCCTAGGACAGAGCCTTGAGGGACCCCACTGGCCAAAGGGCATCATGATGATTGAATTCCATCCACCACCACCTGCTGGGTCCTATTGCAGAGCCAGTTCCCCAGACAGAGGATTGTGGTGAGCCTGAGGCCACAGTTTGCCAGTTTTGCCAAGAGGTGAGCATGGGATACCAAATCAAAAGCTTTTTTGAAGTCAAGATATATGACATCAATCTCTTTCCCCTTGTCCAAATGATAGGTCACCTGGTCAAAAAGGAACTGAGATTGGTCAAGCAAGACCTTCCCACAACAAACCTGTGCTGGCTATTCCTCAGGATGTTGCCATCAGCCAGTCTGTTAAGGATGGCCTCTTTGATAATCTTTTCCAAGACCTTTCCCAGGATAGAGGTCAGGCTGTTAGGCCTGTAGTTTACTGGATCCACTTTCCTCCCTTTCTTGAAAATAGGCACCACATTGGCCTTCTTCCAGTATTCAGGCACTTCACCAAAGCCCCAGGAGATCTCAAAGATCCATGAAAGGGGTTGGGCTGTGATGCTTGCCAGCTCTTTAAGTGCCCTGGGGTGTAAACTGTCAGGTCCGACTGAGTTCCAGGTGTTCCTTCACAAGGTCAGCTTAAATGAGGGTAAGGAATCTCCCTCGCCTGGGCCTCCCTGTCCTGTAGTGGGCAGGGGCATCCCATGGAACTAGTGGAAAACTGACACAAAGTACCCATTTAGCAAGTTTGCTATTCCCTAGTCATCGGTTGTCAGTTGTCTCATCTGGTTTAGCAGGGGTCCAATGTTGCCCTTGCTTTTCCTCTGGCTCCCCACATATCTAAAAAGGGACTTTTTTTATTGTCCTTGATATTTGTAGCTAGCTGGAGTTCCATCTCAGCCTTAGCTTTTTTGATTTGCTGTCTGCAGGCCCGGACCAGTGCAGAGTATTCCTCCTTGGTGGTGGATCCAATCCTCTATCCTTTGTACGTCTTTCTTTTAAGATTCAGGTCTGCTAGTTCCATGAAGAGCCAAGGAGGCTGCTCTGTCCTTTTCCTGCCTTTCCTCCAAGATGGGATAGACTTAGCTTGTGCACCTAGGATTGCTCCCTTTAGGACCAGCCACTTGTCTTGGACTCCACTCCCCACCTTCCTTTGGATTGTGGCCCTTGAGGGCCTCAATGACAAGTCTCCTTAGCTTGTCAAAGTCAGCTTTCCTGAACTCAAGGACTTCTGTATTACTGACTGACTAGCCAGCTTTACATCAGATGGTGAAAGTGATCAGCTCATGTCACTGTCACCCAGCTTCCCTTCAATCATTTGGTCACTGATTAGGTCATCACCGATTGCCAGTACCAAGTTGAGCAGTGCTTTACCTCTCATCAGCCCGTAAATCAATAGAGAATACTTGTGTACACTCATTTTTTTTGTAAATTTCTTGGTTAAATGAGTACAAATACAATACCTTGCCCAGAAAAAAAGGGCAGAATGGAAAAGCAGACCTCCCTAACTGCAATTCCAGGAAAGCCTACAAGACTTCTGTATCTTTAGCAGGAAGTACATGTACAGCTGAGAGAAGGTATTATAATAGGAAGACAATTCAAATAAGGCACTGCAGATTTTACACGTGTGCCAAAAAGCTGGCAAAGAGGGTTAATTAGAGGTTGGACATGTTAAAAAATATGAATACTTTTTCTTTCTTGGGCACATGGGTACAAATACCCTTCTTCAGGCATAGAAGTGTGGTTGTGTCCAAAAGCTTGCAAAAATTATCTTTCCAACTATTTAGTTGGTCTAATAAAAGATATCACATCTATCCAAAGAACATTGTCTGCATGACTATATGCAGTCTTAATTTTAAAGGGTATTGTCAGAGATTTCAGTGCCCATTCAGTTGCTCCTGAGTTTGTTAAAGAGATCCTGAAAGACCTTTAAAAAAAACTGGCCCTGCAGTGCTCACTGTAGCTTACCATATGAAATACACCACTTATGTGAATTATATGTAGGAGTATGTATAATTCACTAATTTCCAATACTTCCCAAAGTTGGAAACTCTATCGGCAAGAACATGAAATAAATCACTTTCTTTACTGTTTGCAAGAACTCAAGTAGATGGGCACCATTAAAGTCAACCCATTTTTCAGTTCAGTCAAATATTTGGAGGCAATTTTCAGTACCTACCCAGTTTTTTCTGTGATTAAAACTAGCCTAATACAAATTTCCCTCCATCTTTGAAAGAGTTTCTACATTAAAGTATAGGAAGAGAGAGATGCATCCTTAATAAAAATGGAGCCCGATAATGTTGAACTATCATAGAAAGGAACTCAAGAAGTCAGTTACTCCAATCCTTTGCTCAAAGCAGAGTTGTTCCTCTCTAAATCCTCCTAGACAAATGATTTGTCTTGCCTTCACTTAAAACTTCTAGTGCCAAAAATTCCACAACCTCTCTAGTTAATTTGTTCCAGTGTATAATCACCCTCCTGGTTAGAAAGCTTTATCTAGATAGCTCACCTACTGGTAAATCTTCCTTGTTGCAATGCAAGCCCATTACTTGTTGTATTGGCCTCTATGGACCCAGAGAAAAATTGATCATCATCTTTCTAAAAATATTTTTTTGTAGTTGAAGATTATTTCAAATCCCCTGTCAGTATTGTCTTTTCTTAGAATAAATATTACTAATTCTCCCAACATGTCCTTGTATATTATGCTTCCTGGACCTGTAATCATTTTTTGTTTCTCTCTCTGGGACTCAGCCAGACCACAGTTTACCATTGCTGCTTCTCCCTGGCCAGGCTGGGGCCAGGGCCAGGACTGCTACCGCTGACTGCCTCAGAGCTGATATCCACAAGGGGGAAGAGTAGGCGGTTAGAGGGGCAGATGTTTGGGTGGGAGGCAGCAGTTTTGCAGGTACAGGCACAGAGGAAGAAAGTGGCAAGGGAAGCAGAATTCAGGGGTTGGGGGGAGGGGGCAGAGATAGGCAGCAGTGGACTGGGGTGGCAAATGTCAAGGGGCATGTGGTAGAATGGGGGTAGGCTCAGACATGAAGGGCACCAGGATATGACAGGGGGCATGCAACTATCAAAAGAAAATCTACCCAATACATTCCAAACAATTAACACATTGCACTGTGTAAAAAAGCAAATAAATTAGTAATCTGCAGCTTCCAATTATCTTCCTTATTCCTCATTAACCGTAATTACTGCACATTAGGAAAATAACTTGTAATCAATGTGTAAAGGTAAAAAAAAATGTCTCTAGTGTGTTCTTCTAAAATTTTATTCCTTTGACAGCTCAGTTAAACTGATTCTTTCACCCACGAATGCCTATACTGCCTAAGAGGACCTGCTACAGTAACAGTTACAAAATAGTTTCATTTATAAACTAATTTATAATTTTTTTCACACTTTTACAATACTCTGAAACATTTACTTCTGGGGCTGAAATTGTCAGCGTTTTCTCTCAAAAGGCAGATCTTAGACTATTTAAGTGGTTCAGAGAATAAAGTTAAAGAATTTCTCTTTTAAAGAAGTCTTGATCATTTTAAAGCATATCCAGATTTGAAATGTTAGAACAGAGAAGGCATACTAGGAATGAAAAGAGCACATTTATTAGAGTGAAATATATTAACACAATTCTCCATTAATTCACCATCCCTTCTATGGAGTGCTGACCAGCAAGCTTATTGCTGGTAGTGGACTATTTGAAGAAGATGAACTGCTTCTTAGTTTCATAGTAACTAGGGTCAGAAGGGGCCTAGAGCAGGTCATCTAGTATGACCCCCTGCCAATGGCAGGAAACAAGTGCTGGGGTCACAGGACCCCAGCCAAGTACCTATCTAGTCTACTCTTGAAGACACCCAAGGTAGGAGCAAG
>JAGPOW010002742.1:51715022-51725565 GCA_030014935.1 Caiman crocodilus
GTCCCCCAGGTGACTACCAATCTGTATGTCCCCTACAATATCATCCCCCGTTGCCAATACCAGGTCTAGTAAGGCATTCCTCCTAGTGGGACCATGTACATCCTGCATCAGGTGGAGGTCCTGTACGCAGGATAGGAATGTGCATGAACGGTGGGACTTTGCTGTCTGTGTCTCCCAGCAGATGTCTGGGTAGTTTAGGTCCCCCATGACTACCACCTCCTTAGTTTTTATGGTCTCTGAGAGCTGCTTCAGGAGCCCCGAATCTAGTTCTTCTCCTTGGTGTGGGGGTCTGTAGTAGACCCCTACCACCAAATCCCTTTCTCCTTGCCCCCCATGTAACTTAACCCAAAATCCTTCTACTTTCTCCTCCTTCAATTCTGTCTTGATGAGGGTCAAAGTATATTGCTCATTGACATAGAACGCAACCCCTCCCCCTTTCTTCCCTACCCTCTATTTTCTGTGCAGCCTATAACCCTCAATATGTACCACCCAGTCATGGGAAGAATCCCACCAGGTTTCAGGTAGCCCTACTAAGTCATTGGTGTTTTCTGCAAGCAGGAGTGCTAGTTCATCCTGCTTGTTCCCTCATGCTCCTAGCATTAGTATATAGGCACTTGCGCCCTGTAACTAGTGCCTTTTTTGCCCCCCCAGCTCCAATTCCCACAGGGTCCTTTTTGCTTACCTGCTTTTTGCTTACCTGTGCTGTATTGCTGTCCACCCCATGGATTGGAGATTCCCGATGTTCTCCTTCTTCAGGCTGGGCTGTCCTTGTGGGTGCCACATGGTTTGGTGGTCCATGGCTTCCCCCACCCTCATCTTCTCCTCCCCTCAACAAGCCTAGTTTAAATCCCGCCGGAGGGATCCGCCAACCTAGAAGAGAACACACGCTTACCTTTGGGGGACAGGTGAAGCCCATCCCAACTGGTCATGTCCCTCATCATGATGTGCAGGTTGTTGTCCAGGAAGCTGAAGCCTGCCTCGAGACACCATTGCTGAAGCTGCCAGTTGGTCTTTCTAATGCAGTTCTTGTGCCGTCTTCCACATCCACTCACTGGTAGGACAGAAGAGAAAACCACTGATCACCCTCAGCATACCTCCCAGAGCATGGTAGTCCCTCATCAGGTGATCAGGGCTTCTCCTGGCCGCATCATTAGTACCCACATGGACTAGGACCATGGGGTAGTAATTGGTGGGCTTAATCCTGACATGAATTATTCCCATCACATCCCAAATCTTTGCTCCGGGCAGGCAGTAGACCTCTCGTGTTGAGGGGTCCTGGTGACAGATGGGCCCCTCTGTACCTTTCTGGATGGAATCGCCTATGATGACCCATACCTCTCAAGATGGAGTCACCTATGATGATAATGTCACACTGAGAATCTTAGTGCTAGTAAAGAATCTCTTTCTCTATGTAAAGGTAGTCAGGGACTACTTTGCAGTACTGCAACAACATTACATCAAGAATACACTTAAATCAGAAATATTAAAGTAAAATTGTAGTCTGTTTCAGGTGTCCTGGGCCAAAGCCATTAAAAATATTAAAAATAAGGACCTGGAATATGATCACATATTGCTGAGATGTTCCCCACTAATGAATATTCCTCCAGGCTGACATCCAGAAAGTAATACAGTTCTTCAGAATTTTTTTTTCCCCTTGTGTTCAACTTCATCCAGCCAGTTCAGTTACAATTATTTTGTTAAGCATTTGATGAACTAGTAAAATGTCAGTTGAAACAAACAACGTTCTACACCCAAAAAAGCTACCCTGTGTTACCTTTCCTGCCTTCCATTTTACCTGCCTTCCATTTTAACAGTAAAACTCATAGAAAAAGAATCATTAAGTGGCCATTGGGATCAATGGGGTCATGGGACAATAAAATGAAGAGGCATGAAAGAACAAAGGAATGAAGAGGTAGCATGAAACCTCTGTGGCAGTGATTAAACAGATAGAAACTTTTTTACCTGTACTGACCAAAGGGTATGGGACATAGGAAATGATCACCTTCACAAAGCCCATACAAAAGGTCAATTACTGTAAGTACTAATGAGTTTGAGTGTGACGAGAGCAGGAAAGGATTATAGAAACCTAAATGGGATGTTGCAGCTATTCAGAGAATTAGCAAGAAAGCTTTTCTTGCATCATTACTCCAAATAGATGCTAAACTAAGACGTTTTCATTTGTTTATAGATTGCAAGATACTTTTCATTTAGTCAGGCAGATTTTTGTGTGTCAAACCCTCGTGCTGCTATAACAAAGTTCTAAATAAAGTGATGTTTAATCTTGCTGCCATTTGACTTCCCATGAGTTATAAACTGCAATCAATACAGTGTTGTAATGATGGAGTATTAAATGTGTGTCCACAAAAAAATATAATTTATTTCCTGGTGGTTTGCCAGACACTGGACCATGTAAGCTAGTGTTTTAGGTTTAAATTTACACTGCATATATGTTCTTTTTTAGCTAATTAAGAATTGTGAAAATACTATACTGTAATTAAGGAACAGAAAACAATGTAACAACTTTAATTTGGGAAGCTTTTTTTTCTAAGACAATGTGAAACAATTTATTAGTTTTACTAAAATCTATATGATTTATGGGTTTGTTTTAGTGTCTGGTTGGGCAAAAAACAAAGCCTGAATTCACATTATGATTTCTGAATGCCAACACCGCTTCTTTATGCTTCATGTTTAGAGACAGAAAAAGATACTGCTAAAATGGCAAGACTCTATGATATTGACACATCTACTAGGCAAAGAAAAGAGCTTGGAGTGAAATACTATTAACTGAAAATCAGTGGGTATTTTACTATTGACTTCGGTGGATTAGGGTTTCATTCTTGTTTGTCATGAAATGTATTACTAATTTGAATGCTACTAGGGAAAAATCATCACCCAAGAAATTTGCTATGCAGTCTGACTGATTTTTCTATACTGATATTATTGTCAGAGCTGGTAGCTTATCAATCAGCAGGCCAAGGAAGTATGAGATGGATGAATGGACTGTAAAGTACCTAGAAAATTGACTGAATTATCAGGCTCAGAGGGGAGTAGTCAATGGTTCAATGTCTAGCTGGCAGTCAGTGTCAAATGGAGTGCCACAGGGGTTGGTTCTGGGGCTGTCTTTTCTCAATATGTTCATGAACAACCTGGAAGATGGGATGGAGTATACCCTCAGCCAGTTTGAAAATGATACCAAGCTGTGGGGAGTAGTAGATATGGTGGAGGGCAAGGATAGGATTCAGAGAGACTGCAACAAATTGGAGGATTTGAACCCTAAGAAATCTCATGAGATGTGCAAAGTCTTGCACTTAGAATGGAACAATCCCATGCATCAGATCAGGTTGGGGACCAACTGGCTAAGCAGCAGCTCTGCAGAAAAGGACTTAGGGTTTACAGTGGACAATAAGTTGAATATGAGTCAACAGTCTGAGCTTGTTGCAAAGAAGGCTAACAGCATACTGGGCTGCATTAGTAGGAGTGTTGCCAACATGTACAGGGAAGTAAGTTTTCCCCTCTATTCAGCACTGGTGAGGCCACATCTGGAGTACTGTCCATCTCTGCCCTCTGCTCCCACCCCTCACCCCCACAGAAAGAATGTGGACAGATTGGAGACAGTCCAGCAAAGGGCAGCAAACAATGGTTAGAGGGATGGGGCACATGTCCTATGAATAGAGGCTGGGGGAACTAGGCTTATTTAGTCTGGAGAAGAGAAGACTGAGAGGGCATAAATAGCGGCCTTCAATGACCTGAAGGGTGGTTCCAAAGAGGATGAAGCTGGACTGTCCTCAGTGGTGGTAAATGACAGAACAAGGAGCAATGGTCTCAAATTGCAGACAGAGTTGTTTAGGTTAGATATTAGGAAAAACTTTCTCATGAGAAGGGTAGTAAAAACACTGGAATAGGTTACCCAGGGAGATTGTGGAATCTTCATCCTTGGATGGTTTTTAAGGCCTGGCTTGAAAAAGCCTTGGCTGTGGTGATCTAGTTGGGAATGGTTCTACTTTGAGCATGGAGTTGAACTACATCTCCTGAGGCCCCTTCAAACCCTAATTGTCTATTATTCTGTGTCTGGAATGGCATCTTTGCCAAATTATGTGGGCAAATTTTTATTTGCCAGGTGTCAAACTGACTATTTTTGGAACATTTCAGATATAATAGGTCTGCTCTTTCTCAGTATGAGGTTAACATAATTAAAATCTGCCAATGTTTTAAAAAAATGCTTACCACCATGTTAGGAAAAAAGTTTTACCATCTTCATGCTTTGGAATAATAATTACAGATATGTCAAGAATCTGTCTTTTCCATCTCCATGAAGATTCACACATCTTCTGCCAAGATATAAACCTCTGAAAAAAAATCTCATTTCACACATATGAAATAGAGTTGTTAGAATCTGACAGCTAAATTCTCCAAATAATCCATCTGAACTAGTAATGCTCCATCTGTCTAGTTTTTGTGTGCTGACAGCCCTGTGCATAGATCATTATCAGAGAGACTGAAGGTGAATAAGGGTGTAGGTTGTAGCCATGTTGTTCTAAGGACATAGGCAGACAAAGTTTTTTGGGTGACACTGATATCTTTTATTACAACAACTTAAATAGTTGGGAAAAAAAATTAGCAAGCTTTTGGGTTTAAAAACTCTTCATCAGGCTGATGAAGCCTCTGCAGTTGGTGTGTTTTCTTTCTGGATCAAATGAATAGTAAAGAAGTCAAAGGCTGGTATGCATGCAAGACAAACAGTCAGTGAAGATGTAAATTGAGGAGTCAGTGGGTGAGAGACAGACTGGGGGAGGGAGGCCTGGAAAAGGGGGCTGAATGTACCAGTTAAATAATGTAAACCTGAGGAATCAGATGTCAGGCAGGTTATAATGTGTCATAAATCCAATGTCTATATTTAATAAATGATTTTTTTTGTATCCAGGAGGTTGATGAAGTGAAGTTCATAGGATTGTCTCTGAGAACTTAATTTTTATCATTTTTCATATATCATTTTTAATTATATGTAATTATGTGATTTAATTATATGTAAAAATTAAACAAAGTTAAACTGTTAAATATATACATTTAAGCTAAATATACATTACATTGAAGAAAAAGGAAATATTCTTCATGAATAAAATTAAAATTTTGCAGTTATTTCCATTTCATATGTCTGGAATTAGACCCACTTTCCTTTTTCTTTTCTTTTCTTTTTTTTTGATATTGATACTTGGACTAATATTTTAATGAAAAGCTTTTTCAGAAATTATATTCTATTGGAAGTCAAGTCTTCCATAAGAAAACATAAATATTGAATTCTAGAAAAAATATGGCTTCATTTATATATATGGTAATGACTTATTTTAATGGTATCATCATTGAAATTTCAGATTTTAAACAATCTTGAAGCTTACCCAACCTGACTCTTAGGCAAAGATTATTCAGTTCCAATGAAGTACAGATATCAAACTATTCAATATTGTCCATAGTCAAAAATGACACTAATACTTCCAGATGTACAAAGTTAAACTGATAGTAGGTCATAAATATATTGCAGGTAGAGAGGTTATCCATAAATCATTGCCTTATGACACGCTGTGAACTTACTGAAGCAAAAAATGCACATATTGGAGCATTCCTGTACTAAGGTTTATGTCCCATAAATGACCTCACTAACTCAATGAATTTGGAGACATCCATAAAATTTGATTGAGGTGTCCATCATTTATGATTATCTCTATAAATTCAATTAAGATAGGTCAGAAATTACTTCAATGTCATGAAATTCAGCTCCAGGTTCTTTAGCTCCTTGCTGTCTAGTGTCATGAAAATCAGGACAGGATTTTAAATGAATCTAATATGTAAGAAATTATAATTTTGTAGTGAATTAATGAATCAGCTTGTTGCTATAGTAAAAATGATGCTCAGAATAGAGATGAGGAGCAGGAAATTAAGTTTCAGGCAAATTGGCAGAGGCTGGAACTAGAGCCAGAGCTATGGGAGTGCTGAAAAGGTAGGTGGGGAGAGGGAAAATGGGACTAAGGGAAAGTGTGGATGTTAAAGAGGGGCTCTGGGTGTGGGGAGCCAGAGGATGGCTCTGGGGCACCTAGAGAAGTTGCAGGGAGAGGCAGTAGGTGCTGGGAGCTGGAGAAATGCTCCAGCTGCTCAAGAAAACTGCAGGATGGCCAGGAGGATCTGGGAAGCTGCAGGACAGGGGGGATGACTATAGAAGGTGTGGGAGAAGCCTGAAAACAAAGAGACGGGCAGCAGAAAATCACAGGAAATGCGGCAGGAGAGACTGAAAGGCAACAGGGCAGCAGGAAAGGAGAAAAAGGCAGCAGAAAGTCACAGGGAAAAGGCAGTAGGAGCAGGAGGAAAGTAAAAAATCACAGGAAAAGCAGTATAAGAAACTGAAAGGCAGTGGTAAAGCTGAGAAAGGCAGCAGAAAGTTACAGGGAAAAGGCAGTAGAAGCAAGGGGAGAGCAGAAAATCACAGGAAAAGCATCAGGAGAGACTGAAAGGTGGCAGTGAGCTGGAAGCAGGAGAGGGAGAATGGAGACAGATGTTAGAGGAGCGAGGACCAGAGATTGGAGTAGGGCCAAACCATAATAAAACAAAACCCAACTTAGGGATCCAAATATCAGTTTTATTACACAGATAACATAGTACACAGCCCCATGAAGTTATTATTTCACACACACACAAGCACTCACAATAGCAACAGGAGAAAGAGACTCACTGGAAGGGTTGGAGTCCAGGTGGGGAAGAGAAGCAGAGTCCTAGTCCTTAGTTGAAGAGGTGGTGAAGAGTGATAGCTACCTATCCAGGCTGGAAAGGGATCCTTGTCCAGTAGGTGTTGTCCAGAGATGGGCCCCTGGCAGGGCCTCTGGGTGGATAGGTGGTGTGTCATGGTGCTTGTCCAGATGGAGAGGGCATCCCACCGGGTCTGTTTTCACTGCCCCTTTTTATAGGTGCAGACCTTGTGTGATCCTGGTGACAGGAGGCATGCACAGGCAAGGGTCATCCCCTGGCGTACTGAGCATGTGTGCTCCATGCAGAGATGTGCAGTTTCGGGTAGAGTTGCAGGCTCTGCAGTGTCTTTTGTCTTTCAAATGCTGGGTTCTTGTCTCTGTTCCTGGGTGAGATCCATGGTTCCTGGATCAATACAAGGTGATGGCCCAGTCATTACAGGCCATTCAGCAGAGGCCTGCTACCATTGTATTTCAATCATTCCCAATCACTCATTCATCCAGGAACCAATTTACATGAGAGGGATACATGAATCATACAGTTGCAACGCAGGGGATGCCCAGGCAGAGGACACAAGATGGAGACTTGACATACAAAATGGAAACTTGACATTACTTTGGTTCACTTACAAACACAGGCCTATACCATACAATATCCATATGAAACAATAAAAATCATCACAAAAATTATAATAATACAATATACAACAGTAAAAATCAGTACAAACCTAATAATAGTACAGTATAAAACAGTGGATATCCAAAACCAAAAACTTGCTACCAAAATAAAAATGTTAAAGCTTATCCTAAGTCTGAGCTTGCTTATGTTTGTTTATAGGGAATAGAGAGGATGAGAAAGAGAAGCCAGAAATAATTGGGGAAGGGAATGGAATGCATATATTAAAAAAAAAACCCCAAAACTGGGAGTTTTGGTTTGCTACATTAGTAATTATATGAAGTTACTATGAAAAGCCACTCCCTTCCATGTTACCATCCTAACCCAAGATAGTCTCTTACTAAATTATTGCCTATTTGGATCAACTGAAACTAAGTGAAAAATCATGTCTATTTCATCAAATTTTGTTGTGACCAAAAAATGAATGAAAACTGGGGAAAAATCAAAACATTATTTTCTTTTAAAAAATCACTCATGCTATAGAGAATTATTCATATTTAATGTTTATGAAACCCATTCTCCTAGGGAAAAAAATGTTTCTTAAACTGATCTGATATTATTTTGAAGGTATTTTTTACAACGGGAAGCTCTGTTTTTGTTTTAATTCTGGATGAAACTATAGTTATTTCCCCCCTATTTTTTCCAGCCAGCAAATAGAAAAATTAGGTTTTGTACAGCTTTACATTCAAGTCATGAGATGCTTCAGAGTTTCTCCTAAGTTCCAAATAACATAAGAAGAGTAACTTTTCAGGGTTAAGTCCAGCAGAGCTATGTAACATCTTCTAAACTTTAGTTGCAAAGGTGGCCCTGATGACTTCAGTAAGAGTACTCATTAATATTAAGGATGAGTGCTTTGCTAAATCAGACCCTTAATGTTTTTGCTACAGTCTTCTTGAAAATATAGCGCATGTAATAATACAAATCAAACTATTAAGCCGCTCAAAATGACTTTTGGAATTAGATTTATAGGCATGGGTTTTAGTCACAGCTCAAGAAGCCATTATAAGCCAATAAAATTAAAATACTTACATTACTAGATCATAATTTTAAATGGTTGATATGCAAGATAGTAGTGGTCAGTGTATTAATTTGATCTATCAAGGGAGAGCTCTTTCATTATCTCTACAAAAAGGATCTTCAGCATCTCTCTTTGATCTTACTCGGCAGGTCCAGATGAGTCCGCACATGCCTCTTGCAGTGTATCAAACTCTTTTGGGGTTCTTGAAACCCTAAGGTACTTGCCAGGGCAGCTTTTTGTACTGATCGGGCCAGGAGAGGTGCTGGCCCTGGGCTCTAGCTCCCCCTGGCTGCAGATCTGGGAGGAGCCAGTCAGGCTTATTTTTCCCCAGGTGACACAATTTGCTTCACAACAAAGTGCATGGCTGGGCATGTGCACTAAGGCAAAAAAGCCCCAGGTCAAATTTGCACCACTTCTATTTGAGCTGTTACAAGTACACATGCCTGCACATATGGACATGCCCACAGGGGTCATCTACATGTGTACTTTATTGTGGAACTGACCAATTAGCTCCATAATAAAGCATAATCATTTACTGGTGCAGCACTATTAGGATGGAGTAAACTAATTAACTGTGCCATAGGATAGTAGTAGCTGTCTGCCAGCTAGCCCCACATTGTAGCACCCTTGTGCCCCAGCCAGATCCTCTGTAGCACAATGAGCTGGGTAAGCACAGCCCTGGGCTGGCAAGCTGACTAACTTGGGGCCTCTGCCAGCTGGGGCTACTCCACCCCAGCTCATTGTGCTGCAGTCCTGGGCACACATGTAAATGCTGTGCCTGGCATTAATAAACTCCAGCACAAACTGCTCCAGTGATTATTTAACCATGCTAATTGCCCATTTAATATATTTTTAGAGGTGATGAGGCTAGAGAAAGATTTCCCTTGCAAAGATCAAGCTACCTCTGAGTATTTGAGAGCAGAAGGAATGAGTTACCAGAAAGACAAGTACAATTTTACCCTGTTCTATAGTGAGAGCTGTACCTTTTCGTGTCTTGCTCCTCTCAGGCAGTGCAAAGCCTTTACTTTTTCTTTTCTTTTTTCCCCCAGTTCTTTAGTTCTTCAATCATTTCTGTTGAGTCTTCTGTTCTCCTTTTTCACTAATGTTATGCCTTGGTACACTGAGCCCAAAGACTTTTTTCAAGTTTGGCATAATCCATTATTTAAAGAGTTTTATTTATGCCAACATGTATACAGAATACCAATGTATGGAAAATAACTGGTTTCATCCAGAATTTTAAAAAAGATGTAAGCTCCTATTGTAAAAAAAATCTAGCATCCTATTGTAAAAAAAAAAATCACCAAAATCAGATCAGTCTAAAAAATTTTAATTTTTTTCAGGAGAATGGATTTCATAAAAATTAAATATAAATAATTTTCTATAAAATGACTGAGGGGGTTTTGTTCCTAAGGGTAAGCAGAAGAGCTGACATTCAGCAATATAACAATAACAATGATAACTGAGATGTCTATCAGTTAAAGAAATATAAGAAACATATCTTGACTGTAATAAAGTGAGAAATGCAATATCTAAGGTAGTGGCATAAGACTTGCTTCTGCAAGGTACCTTATAAAGGCAGATTCTGAACCAGCACAAAGCCCCATTAACTTATAACTTTTGCAGGAAGCCAGGTAGATAGGACCTTATAGACTAACTGAGCTATAAAGAGAGGGTTTTGTGAACTTGAGTTCACTTTATCAGATGCAAAATTAAAATATTTGGCTTAGGTGCTTTCTCCTTCTCACCCTCCTCCTTCTTCCATCCACTCAGATGCCCCAAGGTCATTCAATGCATTCTTGAGCCAATTGATTTATACATTGGCTTCAGAGACCTTAATCTGCATATCAAAAAGAAAATTAAGATATAATTTTATTATAGTGCATATGCACTTCCACAGAAAGAAAATAAGGGATACGTAAGAAAAAACACCCTTCAGGTAGTTGAAGGCTGCTATTAAAGCTGCTCTCAGTTGCTTCTTCTCTAAATTAAATAAGCCCAGTTCCCTCAGTCTTTCCTCACAAGTCATGTGCCCTACCCCCATTTACATTGCCCTTCGCTGAACTCTGTCCAGTTTGTCCACATTCTTTCTATAGTGGGGGGCCCAAAACTGGACACAGCACT
>JAGPOW010002742.1:51725665-51741125 GCA_030014935.1 Caiman crocodilus
TCATGTGCCCTACCCCCATTTACATTGCCCTTCGCTGAACTCTGTCCAGTTTGTCCACATTCTTTCTATAGTGGGGGGCCCAAAACTGGACACAGCACTCCAGATGTGCTGACCAGAGGAGACTAATCACTTCTCTTTATCTATTGGCAACATTCCAAGTACTGCAGCCCGATATGTCATTAGCATTCTTGGCAACGACAGCACACTGTTGGTTCATATTAAGCTTACTGTCCACTGTAACCCTTAGATCCTTTTTTGCAGAGCTGCTGCTTAGCCAGTCAAACCCTAGTACTATTGACCCATTGTGTACTCCATATACAGAAGAATATACAAAGTGTCATACTGAGTCAAAGCAGTGATCCATTTAGCCCTGTATCCCGTCATGAGTAGATGCTGTAGAGGGAGAGCACTAAACCGGATATCGCTAGAATGATCTAGCCCTATTCTATACACCACTGACATCCACAGGGAGGGCAATAAATAAATAAATAAAATGAAATAAAAAAATGTAAGGCCCAACTAAAAGGTCACCTATGTTTAGTTATATGCTTGTGATTATATCTTTCAGTGCTTCAATGGGATTTAGGCATGTTCTTAAAATTGTGCTTATGTGTACTCCTGATTTGGGATGCTCTGTTAAACTGGGGTTTAAAAAAGGAAGGAGTAAAGACACAAGGGTAAAAAAAAAGGGGGGGTATTATAAGCAGTTTTTGTGAATTTTTATTTAACACATAAAATGTTGAATGACTCTTAAAATATCACAGTGCTTAAACTTTTTAACCACCCAGCCAAATAGGTTGTATAAAGGAATTTTATAAAGCATAAGGTGCAAGTGACTTGACATAGGAATACAGACAGAAATTTGCAATTTGCACTGCCAAGAACTTTCAGTAATTCCCCTAATGTGGGTGAACAGGTGATGTGATCTACTAGTCATTCATTCAAGTGGTGGACTTAATTGTATTTTAAACTTGTGTTTTTAACCATCTAGGAGCTCAATCCTGCAGGCATAATGCATAAAGGAAATTATCAAAACAAGTATCACTACTGATAGGCTTCATACTTGGCACAGCTGAAATACATTGCCAAGGTAGAAATTTTTTTTTTCTTTTGCACATGTTTTGTGTTGTTTATATTTAAATGTCCTACATAAAAGGATTTTAGCCACATACCCAAGAAACACATGCCTGTAACAGGATACTTTAACTTCCCTGGACATTCCATCCCTGACCAATACAGACACCAAAATGAAGGTCAAACTTACCTGGCAAACAGGTGTCTCTACCTGGTGAGAAAAATGCACCAGTTTTTAAAGCAGGATGTGGATGATGTCATCTAAAGATATTATAGTAATTTGTGAGAACTAGGATGTGTATTCAGTAAACATTAAGTTGTTTTGATTGGTATATAAAAAGAGGCCTGGCAACCTTTCATATTTGTACTGGGGTTATGTTGAGGCCTGTACTATGCCTGCAAAGGATTCAGCCAGCACCATGGACCAGTCTTTGTTAGTGTCTAGGCTTATTTGTAGACAATAAAATTGGCCAAGCTCTTTTTACTAAGATTTGAATCTTACAGTCTTTTCTTGTAACAATGAGGTTGTTAAAGGCACATGACAAATTGCAATGGCAAGGCTTTTTGATAATACATAATGGGAAACCATGGAATAACAAAATAAAATACCAAAGTGGAAATGTAGACAGTACTATACTATTTGCTAGCTAGTCTAATGACACTTATGGGATTAGCAATTAGAAAACTGCCAAAATCAGTTAATTATAATACCAAATGTTATATATGAAAGTAAAATAACTTGAATTTTTATATTAAATATATCACAAATCACTTTTAGAGCATGATTTTATAAAATATTGGTAGTGTAACTTTTATCTACCTGAACAACATTAGACTTTAACAAGCCTTGAATCAAAACCTATGCTCAATAACAACATAGGCAGAAACTGAAGTATCATCAGTGAAGTTAAGTTCACTCACTACAACAGAATGTCTTTCCAGCTGCTTATGCCATATACCAACACAGAAACAAAACTGAGCAACAAGGCACCTGGATGAGATTGCAATCTGAGCTGAGCCTTATTGATTGGTAAATCTATGTATTGATCTATCTTCTGGTTATGATATGATTGGCTGATGAATGATTTCAGACCCAGCCCCTTGTAGACTTTAAAAAAATATTTCTATAATAAAGTTCTAAAAGTTAATGTACCACTAGCACCTTCGTCTGCCACCTAGACCTGCCAGTATTGGAAGCCTGGCCTTCTGCAAAAATGAGCATCTGGGCAGCTATCTTCCATGCTTTATGCTTTATCTTCCATGACAATCTTATAAATTGTATAAGAATCTATAGGTTTAGTATCTGTATGGTTTGTGGGGCAGCAAAACAAATAGGTAATTAGACTGGACTTTATTATCATGATAGAGACACTGGTAGGCTTCCCAACTGCTTGGACACTGTAGATATATCAATAAAACATTGCCCAACTGATCACTGTATCGCTCTCTCTCTCTCTATAGATATATCTATATATCTATCTATCTATCTATCTATCTATATATATATATATGTGTATATATAGTATTATTTTTGTTTAGTTGTAAAGGAACATGGATTTTTGGGTACTTTACACTGTGACTTTGGGATTTTTTTTGTCAGTGGTTTTTCAGTTTTTCAATACGGAACACCAGAATTCTTGTTAGGGAGGCAAGTGGCAGGACCCTGCCTGCTCAGAGCTGTCACCTTCCACCCAGCTGGAGTTGGCTGACCTGCTGGCCAGTTGGAACCAGGAGGACCTGGTTTGACAGTTGAAAGCAGGCCACCACACCTGGAACATCTTCCTGGTGATAGCTGCCTAGATACCTCAGCAGCAGGCACACATGGCAGTACTGCCATACAAAGGCCAACCCTCTAGCCACAGCCCACTAGCAGCTGGCCCAGAGTGGTAGATGCCTCTACTGGCTGTTCAGTCTCCATCCAGGTCTGACAGGTGCACAGCAGGTCACAGCCAGGCAGCAGTCCTCACTGCCAGACTGCTGCAGTGGGTAAAGGGTGCAGGGAACTCTCAGGGCTTCTTCAGCAGTCCAGCTGGCACAAGGGGTAGTATCCCCAGGTACCAATTGACTGGGCCCCAGAAACTCCTGAGAGCAAGTAGCCCTGAGGTACTTGCCAGGGCAGCTTTTTGTACTGTCGGGGACAGGACAGGGCAGCTTTTCATGCTGCCGGGGACAGCACAGGTGCTGGCCCTGGACTCTACCTGGCCCCTGGCTTCAGATCTGGGAGGAGCCAGGCAAGGTTATTTTGCCCCAAGTGGCACAAAATTCTTTGACTCAAATTTGCACTGCTTCTATTTGAGCTGCTGCAAGCACACATGCCTGGATGCGTGGACGTGCCCAAGATTGCTAAAAGAGCTGGCTGACATCATTGCTTAACCAATGGTGAGGATATCTGAGAACTTGCGGCACATGTGAGAGATTCCTGAAGATTGGAAGACAGCCAATGTGTTGCCTATCTTCAAGAAAGAAAGGAAGAAAGATTCAGGAAATTACAAAACAATCAGTTTGACCTGAATCCATGAAAAGATCTTGGAAAAAATAATCAAAGAAACCATCAACAACAGGCTAATTGAAGGCAACATTCTGTGAGATAGTTAACATTGCTTCTTTGCAGGTAGATCCTGCCTGACCAACTTCATTTCCTTTTATGACCAGGTGACATATCACCTGGACAAAGGAGAAGAGGTTGATCTCATATATTTAGGCTGATCTCATATAATTAGATTTCAGAAAAGCCTTTAACCCATAACATCTTCATGGTAAAATTGGGGAACTGAGTCCTCTACAATCTTACGGTCTGATGGCTGGGGAACTGGCTCCACAGTCAGACACAGAGAGTAATAGTGGATGAAACTGAGTCAACATGGTGCATGGTGACCATTGGCATCCCCCTGGGCTCAGTGCTTGAGCTAGTACTCTTCAGTATATTTATAAATTATCTGGATTTGGGTGTCAGAAGCAGACTGGCTAAATTTGTGGATGATACCAAATTATGCGAAAGCGCAGTCACTCTAGGGGATAGGCTAACAATTCAGGCTGACCTGGGTAGGCTTGCAAGGTGAGTAGATCAAAACCTGATAACATTCAATATGAAGAAATGAAAGGTGCTTCACCTTGGGAGAAAAAACCCACATCATACTTATACGCTCGGCAGTGCTACACTTACTAGCACCATGACTGAAAGAGACTTGGGGGTCATGAGTGACCACAAGATGAACATGAGCTAACAATGTGATGCTGCTGCTGGCAAAGCAAATAAGACACTAGCTTGCATCTACTTATGCATCTCAAGCAAGACCCAAGAAGTCATCCTCCCACTTTACTCAGGGTTGGTGAGGCTGCAGCTGGAGTACTGCATCCAGTCCTAGGCTCCACACTTTAGAAAGGATGTGGAGAAGCTTGAGAGAGTCGGGGAGAACTACGTATATGATTAGAGGTCAAGAGAACAGGCCTTATGAGAAGAGTATGGGACTCTTCAGCCTGGAGAAGCAAAGGCTCAAGGATTTGTAATGTAGCAGATCAGAGCAGCCTATAAGTATACAAGGTGTGTGTATCAGGAACTAGGAGAATGTATGTCTAACAATCACATACTGCTGGAAGACTGCTGGAAGACCATTTTAGACTGGACATAAGGAAAAACTTCTTTATTGTCTGAGTCTCCAGAGTCTGGAATATACTCCCCCCAGGAGTGGTGCAAGCACCTACTCTGGATACCTTTTAAGAAATGCTTGGATGCTTAACTTGCTGGGGTGATCTGACTCCAGCTGACTTCCTGGCCCTTGGACAGGGGGCTGGACCCGATGATCTCATGAGGTCCCTTACAGCCCTAATGTCTATAAAATATATGAAATATGTATGATTTATACCATACAAACACAATCCAGTCTGTGGATGATTTCTTGCTTCATAATTTCACATTCAAGTTTGTTTTTGAAGTTTTGTTATCTAAGAACCCGAGGTCAGTAATGGAATGTCCAGGGAGCTTATGGTGTATTGCTGCAGGCTTGTGTGTTTTTCCAAAACTGATGCTAGGTCAGTTTTCATTTTTTCTTACATGTAAGGATCATCCTGTCTGTCCAATGTAGACATTAGGGGACACTGTAAGCAGGTGATGGAGTATAGGATGTTAGTAGAGATGCAGATGAATGAACTTTGGCTGTTATAATCAATGTTATTTGGTTCAATGATAATGTGGTCTGTACTAATGAGGGGACATAGCTTGTATGGCCTGATGCCTCAGTAAGAATAGGAGTTAGGTGGCATATTGTTCCCAAAGACACAATTTGAGTTCGGGGGCTGTTATTAAGGCAAGCAAGCTTGTCCTTTATAGTCATCCTTTTCCAGGAAGAGTTGAGAGTTATTAATGAGGTGTTCAAGCCAGGGGCTATATGTGACAACCTGAAGGATTCTGTTGTCCTTGTCCTGGGATTTGTATTGTAGCAGGTCAGAGCAGCTACTGTTTGGGGATTGTACTGTAATTGTAGGAATCCCTATTCCAGACCTTTTTAGATGTGCAACCTAGTTGATGGGAACAAAGCAGATATGGTTGCAATGCAGAGCTTGGCTATAGATCACAGCTTTGGCGGTGTACTTCAGATGAAAGCTGGTGGTGTGAAGGTAACTGGGGCAGTTGGTGGGTTTCTGATACAATATGGTAATGGCCATTGCAAACTTTCACCATAGTGAAATGATTTTCTGGATGGACTGTTTCAGAGCTAATTAAGTGGAAGGGTGGAAGTTGTTAAAAGTCCTCATAGGCAGACAGGGTTCTTTGAGTAGATCTGATATCTTTTATTAGAACAACTAAATAGTTGGAAAAATTATTTTTTTGGGAGCTTTTGAGCACAAACATGCTTCTTCAGGCATGGACTCTCCCTATGTCCTTAGACCAACACAGCTACAACCAACACCCCTGAAACTTTAAAGACCTCATGCAATTTGTCTAGAGATTCCTTCCCATATGTTCATATGATGAAAATGTACCTTAGGTATATCAGAGTGGTGAGAAGACAGCTGGGGAGGAAACCGACTTCACGGCCTGTCATAAGTGTATGGGGGCCACACATGTGCCCATGTTAATGTAATTTGTTTGTAGGTATTGGGAGTCTCTAAATCTAAAATAGTTATGTGTGAAGACAAAACAGGACTGTGCTATGGGAACAAATGCAATGTCCTTGTTGGAGGTAAGATTTCTTATTGCTTGTAATCCATCCTCATGTGGGGTGTTGATGTATAGAGATGTGACATCCATAGCAGTCAATATTATGTTTTCTGGAAGCTTGTCAATGGAGTCCAGTTTCTTTAAGAAATCTTTGGTGTCTTTCAAATATCTGGCAGCTCTGGTAGCATATGGGAATAAGATAGAGTAATTGCAGCCAAATCTCCAGTGTCTGTATCACACAATGCCTGCATCACACAAAATCAGCATAAATCTCATTGCAAGCCTGGTGCATGATTTGGTTTCCACTGCAGAAATTAATTTAATGTTGAACAATTTCTTCCCCATAACCTTAATTTTCCACATTCTCTTCACACTCACCACCTCACAGACTCCCCTATCACTTAAAATGGTTGTGTGATTCTCTCCCTGAAAGTTGGAAGTTAGATCTTTGCAAATGGGTCACAATTATTTTTTTAATTAAGATTTGCCTGGAATAGATAATAGAGATCAAGAAAGTATTTATTTGTGGGACAGATTCTACCTTATTTGGACAGAAGGGATCATGTTGCATAGTACAGCACACCCTGCAAATCAATTTCTGGCTGTCACTAAAGGAGCACCTCTGCCATCTCAAGTTCTGGAAAGTGTACAATTACCAAGTCCTCCAAGCTGCCCCAGAGGGACTTTTTCCTCAAGTGTAAGTCTCTAGTTGACTTTACTGTTATCACTGTATCACCATTACTTCATCTCCACCAACTGGATGACTCATTGCTGCTGCTGCTTTTGCTGCTAATGCCGAGGGGCTTTGGCTACGCTAAGCCTTCTGCACAGACCAGGACAGTGATGATGCCAATTGCCTATGGGCAGTGTAAGAGAGACCTTTTTGCTGCTGGTTTCATCATTGTCATCATAATTCCCTGTCATGTCACAGGAGTACTTTGTGTGTACTGGGATGGGAAATAAGGCATTAAACTGGTAGTTTGTATTTACTGCTGCCAGGTGGTAAAGAAATAACCTCATGCTTCCTATCTAGTGACCAAAATTTCTAGTTATTTTTCTAATCTTTTCTTGCTCTCATTTACACTTTTCACGTCATCATCCTAACCCTTTTCCCATGATAAGCACAAGAAATCCTTTGTTAAAAAACACAACAGTAAGTGTCTCTATGGAGCTCAGCCCTATTCTCTTCTGATATTTGCCTTCCTCACAAGTGATTACACTCAGGTTTGATAAGTTAAATCATTTTTGGTCAGTACCTTTCTGAAATGGATACCAGATACTAGTGAATCTAAGGAGATGCATCCTGTTTCTGACTCCACACAATTGAGATATAATGTGTCCCTTTTGGATAAAGACTTTGGTCCATTGGGAATGTTAGGAAACTCTAGTACTGTTCTGGACACCTGCTTTCTGAAGGAAGTGGAAAGATGAAACTGAAATGAAATGTAAAGATGTTATAAGGAGATGCGGCTCATATAGAATTAACAGTTCCCAAGAAGAAATGGGAGTAATACCATTATGGGAGGAATAACATAGTACTATTAAACTAGGGAAATACAAATCTATACTAAGAACAGAAGCAGAAAGAAGCCAAGCCTGTAAAACAACAACAAATTAATGAGCTGATCCCTAACACAAGCAGAAGGACACACAAGTCATTCATTTCTGTTATTTTACCTCTTAAGTCTATATAGTCTTTTAGTTGAACATGTCACAAGGGATATCTGATTTTGGTGAGAGATCTGGGGCATTTGTTTCCAAATGGGGGAAAAAATAATATAAGGTGAAGTTTCTCTGGTGAGAAGTATAGCCAGGTTACTGTAACATCAATTGTAGTACTGTATTCAGCCACTGTTGTAATGGTGGATTTCTTTGTGCCACTCCCTGACCTGCAACACACAAAGGTAGCACCTGGGATGACTGCCCCAATTTCTGTCCTCAGTTAAGTTGTCTTTGGTACGTAAATGTATATATGCAGCTGGTTTATTTTCTCAGGCCAGAATGAATATTCTTTTTGACTAATGCAGGCTTACATCTATATTCAGTATTGTTACTAGGTGCTGTGGGATTTTAGGATCATCTTTATTTGGCACTAAAATTAGTAGTGGAGGAAGATGTGATGGGAACTAGAATATGATTTTAAGCTCCTGAGATTCACCAGTGTTAGAATATATTTTCCAATTTTTTTTTGCTTTAGTTGTGGTTGAAGTTAAAATGGTTACCAGTCCGTAAAGCAGGAATAGGCAACACATAGGGAGTAGGTGGGAGGGGGCATGTGCCCCCCTGAGATTGGCCCTTGCCATCCAGGAAAAGGAGGGTGACAGACTGTGGGTGCACCAAGCAAAGCACCAGTGGCGTTCTGGTTTTGCTTCTGGCACTTCCGTTGGTGATCAGCTGCTGGGGGACCCCCCCCACTCCACATCAGCAATGGGCCACTGGTGGCCCCCTGTATCAGGAGGTACCAGTCACCCAGGAAAGCAGGCAAAAATACAGGTCATGTACTAGATGTAGAAGATGCCCAAGCTTATCAGGATTTCTTTCCTAGACTATCCCTGTCATCTTATTCTAGTTCAGCTCAATCTGCACATTGTATATATATAAAAAAAGCAAACAAAAAACCTCTAAGATTTATGTAGGTGACCTCTGGAAGTCATTTATCATTCTTCCAGTCAACATGGTCAATTTTCTGTTTGGAAACTAGCAGCAGATCTTTCTTCAGACTATTTTGTATATCCCTATACTTTTATCAAAATGCCAGTAAATTAAACAAGTTAGATGTAACCAGAACAAAACAGAGAAGTCAATGCCACCAAAACTCAATTCTTACTGTTACTATTGAGGTTTAATAGGACAAGACCATTTGTATGAATGATGGCAGATACTTGTTTGATAGCACATGGCAACATGACAAATGATAAGATTGGATCTTTCAGAGGTGAAAACAAAATGCAAGCCTGATGGGACTTAGATAATGAATTTCCCTGATAAGTGAACAACAGTATCACTCTTAGTTGTGATGGAATGTGAATGGATAAACCTGATAGTAGAACCGCATTGTCTTGTTTGGGAAATGTCAGCACACGAAAACTGTCAATCAGAAATGCCTTTGCATCTGCTATTTTCATGTAAAGAAGCATTTCTCTTTCTCTTTAGCTATCTGTGAAGCTATTTTAGGTGGAAGGTTTAATTAATTTATTACACTGAAAATGCCTGATTGAGGCTTAGAACAGTAATTAGATTTGAGTGCTGATTATTAGCTGATACACTGCCTCAACTTGCCCTAAGACCAAAGGAAATGATTAATTCTTGGGAACCAAACTTGAAATCAATTTAGTTTTAGAATTTCAACTTTGTCATTTAAAAAATAAATAGAAATATCATGATACAATCATGGGTATTGCTATCTAGGTGCAGAACTGTCAGTATTTCCAGTCTGAATGCACTTTTTTATTTTAAAAAAAATATTTATATTAAATTTGAGTCTTTCTTTAAGTTTTGGGAGAAAGAGGGGAAAAAAGAAGGGTTTGATAGAAACAATTTGGGAAAGGATTTATTTTTGGCACATCAGGTTACAATTTGCTATTTTATACCAAAAATAGCTAATACTTCAGCTTAAAATATGTCCATTAGCATTATATTTTCATAGTGATGACTATATTTAATTCATATGTTCATATTTCATATTATATGCATAAAACAGTACCAGTGCAGTGTTAATATTGTAAAAATAAAGTCCTCAAAAGTGGGAGCTTTCCAAATGTAAAGGTCAAGCATTTTTCCACCCCTCCCCTCTCCCCTGCCCCCCCCTTTGCTAATTTCTCCATAGACAGGATATCATCTCAGTAATACCATAAAGTATTTATGGTCACAGAAGAAATAATTATACTGGAACCTATAGAGGACTGCATTTCATACAAAGGACTGAATTTTGTTCACATTTTAGAACATGTAAAGTAGGGGTGGAGAATCTGCTTTAGAAAGGAAGCTCTGCCTAAATAGATATTTGGCAGTGGAGGAAATGTTTCCAACATGATTTGGGTAGACTACACTACAGCCATTATGGACTATGCCTGATAACTAGGAGAAAACCCAACAATGTATGTGACATGAAACAAGCCAGAGGATATAGGCTTGGAAAGATTTTACCTTTCTATTTGAGGAACTTACATTAGTTCCATTTGTACGTCATCCAGCCATGGGTGGATCTATGATTTCAAAAAGGGAGTGCAAGAGAAGCAGCCTGAGCTACACCCCAACTCCAGCCCCCTGAGCCCACCCCAGACCAGGATACCAGGGCAGGAAGATTGCCCTGCAAAAACAACGGTGGGGGATTTTCTTTAAGATTTCTAGGCAAGTAAGAATCTTTCCTTCCCACCCCCTTCCATTCCATGTTCAGTGGCGTGTCCCATTCCCCTGTTTCCCCCACTTGTTGCTATCTCTGGGTGCCCTGGGGATGAGGGAAGGGCTCCAGAGCTATTACTCCTTTTCTGAAGTCAGGCTGCACATGAAGCCACACTCATCTAGAGAAAGCAGTGACAACAGGTACCCTTTCCTTATGCCTGCTCTTGGGCTGGCAGAGAACTTCTGGGAGGACTAGACAGGGAGGAGGGACCTTCCTGCTACTGTCTCTGTACTCAGCCCTTGGCTGAAGTGGCAAGAAGTAGTTCTGGAGTTCCCCTCGCCATTCCTGCCCCTACCCCTGGGTCGGCAAAAGACAGCAGCAGTCAGGCAGTGGGGGAGTGGGGAAGATGAGGGGAGTGGAGAGGAGGTGTTGATGAGTGTGGAGAGGAAGGGGAAGGAGTAGATTTTTACTTGCTTTAGGGATGTAAAAAAAATGTCCCCAGCTGTTGGTCTTGTTGGGTGGTTGACTGAAAGGGGGAGGGGTGAGTGTGTTCATGCTACTTTACCCCCTTGGATCCAACCCTGCATCCAGGGATATGAAAAGTGTTTAACACATAGTTTGCGAAGTACTGATATCCACATTTTTGGGTTAGGAATAGAAAGACTAAAGGAGAAGATTCCCTAAAATTAAATGTGGTGGTGAGAATCTTTTCAATGACAAATTTCTAGGTACCTGGTTCCGAAGAAGAATCTGAAAAATGCATAGTATCTGCTGGGTATCTAAGGCTATATTTATGCAGCAAAAGGAAGTACATTATTAAGACATACTGCCACCAGGTGTGGAAGAAACAAGCTTCACTTTGCTGTTTTGTTTTGAAGTTGTCAGAGACTCTTTATTATACAAGCAGCTGCAGGGGAGGACGCCAAACAGACAGAGCTTCCTCTTATCAGTTCTGCAGCCCCCCCCCCCCCCCCTCCGAACAGACAGTTAAAGCAAGGTTTTATATGTTTCAATTCAGGTCACCTGACACAAGATATTACAAGTCAAACAGAAAACTGGTTTGAACCAGAAAGCCGCAAGAGGGCATAAACTGTGGTTTGACCTGCAGACCTCATCTCAGGCCTACTCATCTCAACAAGAGAAAAGGGTGGGAGAAAGAGCAGACTGTAAAATAGGTGGGAAAAAAGCAAGCATTAGCAAGCAGTGCACTAGCTGCAAGAAGTCAGCAGAAATTAAGGCCTGGGGTTTTCTTCTTCCACATTCCCCCCTTTTGTACTTATAGTACAACCGATGAGATTTTGTAACCATGCATTGGGCAACAGACTGCAAGTGAGCTAATGGGAGAACAGTCTGACTTATGCATCCTTTGAGGCACAGTGAAACTTTTTCTTAGGTAGAGTATCTTTCAGCGCTCCTTTCTGAACAATTGTGAGACTAATCTCAATCAATTGACCCAGCATCATGTTAGACATATCTGTTGTGTCTTTTGTGGGATGCACTAAGGATACAATTGCATAGCAACAAATGGAGTACTTGTAGAAAGAAAATAAACTCAAAGACCATAATTGTGATATAAAATAATTTGGCCCCATGTCCGCCAAACCAGCCCCAAAGACTCAATTCATCAGTTCGGTCTAGTTTAACAGCCTCTTTCTCAATAATTTCAGCCTGAGTCTCAATAGCACTAAAAGCATCTGAGATATAAATGCAGCATTCTGTTTTTATTAAAGCACACACATCTCCTCTGCTAGGTAATATATAATCTACGGTGAGTCTGTTTTATAGAATCATTTGTCTCATTTCTTTCATTTCTTTACTTATTTCACAGAAACCAATAGCAGTAGCAGTAGCTATTTTCTCTGGGGATGCTGCACCCTGTTTTATTTCGGACATAGCTAAGCCTGTGACACAGTTAGGGGACAGTAGACCCCAAAACCTTTGATTTTCTGTGATTTCACAAACATTGTGAATTCTTCCTTTAGGTAAGTTAGATCTAATAGTAAAGGCAGGATATGCTGCAGAGACATAGCATGTTCCTCCCCAACCGGAAGAAAGATTTTTATAGGCCTTATCTTCACATACAAAATAGTGACCAGCTAGTGCAGTAAACAAAAAGTTACAAACTGGTTTTAACATCCATAGTGAATAATAACCTATATATCCAGCTGAAATGAGAGAATAACCGGGTATCCAAGAACCATTAAAGAGCCAAGCACCATTTACCTTAAATTCTATGTCACACTTACTGACTCCTACTGCAACACGAGATCCATTACAGGCCCAACAAAACTTTCCAAGGGTGGCATACACTAGTCATACATAGTCAGACTGGTTGCAATTTATATCTTGCCAAGTTTTGTTCCCATGAAAATCTGAATAATAAGGGACTAACATTTGGGTTGCATTTAAAGGTACTGGTATCATGGGTATCCCTCCAGCAAAATGAATAGGGACATGACTACATATCCAACAACTAGAGACAAAAACACATTTCCATATGCCAGGTTTAGAAGTCCAATACAAATAGTCAATAGGAGAGACTCCATGTTCGGTTAGTAATGGGCTCTTTTCTTGCAGTCTTAATTTTTAATCCTTGGTTTCATCAGGAGAAACAGTCTTTTTGCAGTGCAGTGCATGGATCCAAGTAGATAGTCCTTGACACTTTACTGCAGTGTTAGTGGTGAGAAGAACTTGGAACGGATCTTTCCAGCAAGGTTCTAAAGCTGATTTCCTTTGGTTGATTTTTACATGAACCCAATTTCCTGGCTGCAAGGAATGGCAGGCTTCTTCAGGTTCTCTGGTTAAAGCTTCTTGGACCTGTGAACAAAAGGCCTTAATGCATTTCATTAATGCTTGACAATATTGTAATACAAGATCATCAGCTAAGTGGATATTAATCTGAGAAGGTAGTAAGGGCGGGGAGGATGGAAGTCGCATAGGTCTCCCCATCAGGACTTCATGTGGTCTGAGTCCAGTCTTCTGGTTAGGGGTGGATCTCATGCTCATTAATGCTAATGGTAGAGTGTCTGGCCATTTTAAACCAGTCTCAGCACAGATTTTTGCTAGTTAATTTTTCAGTATCCCATTTTGTCTCTCTACAGCACCTGCTGACTGTGGGTGATAAGGGCAGTGAAAGTTCTGTCGAATCTGCAGGGCTTTGCATATTTCTTGCATAATTTGCCCAGTAAAGTGAGATCCCCTGTCACTATTAATGGTAAGTAGGGTTCCAAATTGAGGGATAAGGTCCTTTAAAAGGATTTTAGTGACAGCTTTAGTATCAGCCCTTGTCACAAGGTAGGCTTCAATCCAACTTGAAAATATACAAACTATAACAAGTACATATTGATATTTACAACATTTTGGCATTTGTATAAAGTCAATTTGAATATTTACAAATGGTCCCCAAGGTGGGGGATGTGCAGCTTTCTTAGTTTTAACAGGTTTGCCTACATTATGGGCTTGACACACAGGACAAGCCTGGCAGTAAGGTAGGGAAGTAAGACCTTGGGTACAACCAGGCGGCCGTCCAGGGAGCACCAAAGGTGATCAGGGTGTAATAGGCATCCATGCAGTCTCCAGGTGTCTTTTTCAGAATTTGCGGCCTGATCTTGGAGAAGTGCAACATCATGAAGAGTTGCAATAGGAGACTGCTCATAGGTTTGGGAAAAGAACAATTGTTCACCCTGAGCGGGTGGAAGGGCTGTAGCTCTGGCTACAGAGTCAGCCAGAGTATTCCCATATGTAACTTCACCCTGGGAAGATTGTTGAGCAGCACATTTAATAATAGTGACAGCAATAGGTAATTGAAGGGCATCTAATAAGGCAGTTACATAAGAACTATTACGAATGGGTGTGCCATTTGAGGTAAGAAACCCACGTTGTTTCCATAATTGCACATAATCATGGACAACATCAAAGGCATAACACGAACCTGTATATATATTAACAGTTTTACCTTTAGCAAGGATACAGCCATGAGTGAGGGCAACAAGTTCAGCAATTTGGGCAGAATAGACGGAAGGTAAAAAATTACTTTTGAGTACCTCATGCTGGGAACATACAGTGTAACTTGCAACAAGACAGCCTTTAGAGTGTCTTAGGCAGGACCCATCAACATACAAGACTAGATCAGCATTTGGAATGGGGATGTCCTTAAGATCAACCCAGGTTAAAGTTAAATGAGCAGTAACAGTGAGGCACTCAGGAGGCTCACCATCAGAAGGTGCAGGTAACAAGGAAGCAGGATTAAGTTCAGGACACTGAACTACAGTAATGTGAGCATTTGAAAGGTGCTGGGTTTGGATTTTTAAAAGAAGTACGGTCACTGAGTGGGGTACGGCAATAGTTAGGTGATAGGATGATGTTTATCTCCATAGGATTAAATAAGTACCCCCAGAGCAAAGCCATCTTTTTCATTACAAAAGAGTGTAACAGGCTTTGAATAATCAGGGGGTCCCAGTATGGGTGCCTGCGAAAGGGCAACTTTAATGACAAAAAAGGCATTTTTAGCTTCTGGAGACCACTGTCTCCAGAATGTCTTTTAAGGAGTGTCCTTTAAGGAGCTGAAGTTTTTTGTTTTTTTTTTAGAAGCTTTATGACCCTTTTAGAGCAAGACAGGTCCAAAAGGTGCAGAAAATCTATTTTACAGGCTTCAAAGGAAGGTGAGGCAAGCAAAAGATGATCAACATACTGGATAAGGACAGAGAGTTTTTTGGGTTTTTTTTAAACTGAATGTTGTCTAAATCTTTCTTCAAAATTTGTGAAAAGATAGAAGGGGACTTTGTATACACTTGTGGGAGTCTAGTCCAAGTGTACTGTAAGCCTTTATAAGTAAATGCAAACAAAAACTGACTATCTGGATGAATAAGAATTGAAAAAAAAAAAAA
>JAGPOW010002742.1:51741225-51781972 GCA_030014935.1 Caiman crocodilus
AAAAAAAAAAAAAGCAGAGCACAAATTTACAACAGTAAAGAAACAAGCTTCCAGTGGGATGCAAGAAAGAATGGTAGCTGGGTTAAGTACTACAGGAAAAATAGGTAAAACAACAGAATTAGTGGCTCTCAGGTCTTGCACAAAGTGATAAGTAGTTTTGCCAGGTTTCTTAGCTGCCAGAATTGGAGCATTACAAGGACTAGAAGTGGGGATCAAGATACCTTGCTGAAGGAGGGAAGAAATGACTAGCGCGATTCCTTGCTCAGCCTCCTTGCTGAGAGGATACTGGGAAATGCGTGGGAGCTGCTTTTGCATATCAAGATGAATTTTAACAGGCTCAGCAGTGTGTATCTGCCCAACTTCATTAGCATGCTGTGACCATAGGGCAGAGGGTACCTGTTTAAGGATTTCTTCTTTGAAATCACGGTTTGTTGTAGAAATAGATAGGATTACTGGTTCACTTATAGCAGCAAGAACTGTGCATTCATTTTCTGCTGGTACTTCAAAGAAAACTCCATCTACTGTACAATAAATAGTACAACTGAATTTACAAAGTAGGTCATGACCTAAAAGATTAACAGGGGTAAAAGGGCTTAAAAGAAAGGCATGGTGGTCAGGAATTGGACCAAGAGTAATGGCCAAGAGTTGAGATACAGGATGAGAAATTACTTGATTAGAAATGCTGACAGCATTAACAACAGCATCGGAAAAAGGTGGATTAGGAAGATCAAAAAGACGCAAAGTGGAATGACTTGCCCCTGTGTCAACAAGGCAAGTTACCCTTTTCCCCACTATGGTACATTCTACAAAGGGTCCAGACTGGTCAACAGGTAAGAGTGGTAAAAGGATGAAGGTACTATCCCTCAGGTGGTCCTAATATTGAGATAAAGAATTTTGGGGAAGACAAAAAGCAGGGAAAATTTGCTTGTTGCCTCTTAATACCTTCTTCATACCAATCAAAATAGACATTCCATTGAGTTTGAGGGGTCTTGCTACCTTGGGACTCTAGAACTTTTCAGAGGCAGATCAGTTCATCAAGATCAAAAGTTCCTTCTGAAGGAAATTGTTTTGGAAGGTTATCCCTAGTATACAATTCCATTTATCTAAAAACGTACATGACTTTTGACCGTAATGCACATACAGATAACCTGCTGTAGTTCCCTTTGGTGGGGTTGGGACATCCTTTGACCCAGAGCTCCCCATTTCTCAATTCACAAAGGGCACTCACACAGGGAAGAGGGTAAGAGACTTGATGTCCCAATTTTGAACCGAGGGCAGCACACAAAGCGGTGCTAACAGTTATTTGGTCACATCAACCTCCAGTTACCCAGATAATTTCCATGTATGGGGAAAGGATACACCTGTCCACTGGGTCATGAGGTTTCAGCTGGGCCCCTTGCTTTCAAGTCTGCCTTTCTAGATAGCCTTGGGGTGGCTAGAGCCAACCTTAGTTTCAGACCTGGTCAGTGGCTTATATTCTTTCACACAAGGGAACTTCTATACTGAGGCATGGGGTTCAAGAATATTTTTTTAGTTCCAGCCTTGGTCAGTGACACCATGGAAAACACTCACATTATTCCGCAGGTTTCTATATTCCTAGTCTAGACTTTTCCTTTTACTCTTTTAATTGTATACCAGATTCATATAAACCCTTTAGAGTGTCTGACAAGTTCATATTCCAAAAGTTCGGATGGCATAAGCTCAAACTGGTTTCCCAACCCACACGGGCAATCCTCCACTGATAACCCCTTTAGGGATTTCAAAAGGTCTCTTACCTTAATTTGGCAGCTGGGGTTTTGGAGGGGAAAGGTCCACAAGCCCGTCAGTACTCTCAGCCAGGTGTTGCCATCCAAGTCACAGCACCAAGAATTGTGGAAGAAACAAGCTTCACTTTGCTGTTTGGTTTTGAAGTTGTCAGAGACTCTTTATTATACAAGCAGCTGCAGGGGAGGACATCGAACAGACAGAGCTTCCTCTTATCAGTTCCGCATGACCCCCCCAAACAGACAGCTAAAGCAAGCTTTTATATGTTTCAATTCAGGTCACATGACACAAGATATTACAAGTCAAACAGAAAATTGGTTTGAACCAGAAAGCAGCAAGAGGGCATAAACTGTGGTTTGACCTATTGACCTCATAGGCTTACTCATCTCAATGAGGGAAAAGGGTGGAAGAAAGAGGAGATTGCAAAATAGGTGGTAAAAAGCAAGCATTAGCAAGCAGTGCACTAGCTACAAGAAGTCAGCAGAAATTAAGGGTTTTCTTCTTCCACACAGGTTAAGGCACACCATACTGACTATTGTATACACTCATTCTCCAACCCATAACTACAGCATTTGGGATTTGTACTGCCAAGGCTAATGTGATCTAAAAGAGAGCATCTGGGAATTAGTCTGATTTTGGAACACAATGATACAGATGTTCCCTTTGGGACAATGGTGGTCAGTCATGGCTTTTAATTTTATCCAATAAAAGTTTAATGGAAAGTGCATACATAGTCATTGGCTCTCTGGAGCTTTGTGTCGATCTCCATCATATGTGTGTTAGGCATGCTTAAATCAAGGCTTTTGGATCATGGCCCATTGTTTTATTTAGTTTTTGAGTCCTAACTTGTCTTACATGTTGACAGAGGTGTTGAACTGCTGAGATGAGCCAAGACGCAACACCTGGGAAGACATAGTATTGGAACGCAATGCATCTTGGAAACTGTACTGTTGAGAAAATAGGCAGTTATGGCCTTTCAGGCACTAAAGGGGGTGGGGGGTGGGAAGGCACAGATCATATTCTTAGACTTCAGCACCAAAATGTCCTAAATCTCACTTTAGGTGTGTAAGAATCTTTACAGAACATTACTTTAATTCACTCAGGACCACAGAAGAGTAATGTGTAATAGTGGTGGATTGAATACTGGTCTAATTGGACTATAAATGAACATGGATAAAACACAATATCTGCTGGTAAATAGGGAAATAGTAAATCAGGGATTTCACATAACAATAAACATAAATTTTAAGCAAGTGACCCATTTCAACTATTAAAGTTCTATCATAGCACAGGATGGTAATATAAAGGAAGAAATTAAAGGAAGAATGGAAGCAGGAAAAAGAGCCTACTTTGCATTGCACAAGCTCCTATCATCCAAGCTCATCAAGGAAAAATAAGCATCAAGTCTATATAACCATAATCAAGCCAAGTATAACCTGCATCAGTCAAACCTGAGTGTTCTCACAATCCAGTGAGACACTATTATACCATTCAGAAAGACAGATTTTATGGAAAATCTCTGGTGCACACTATGATCCTATAACACAGGAGTAGTGCATAAGAACGAGTACTGACTGATATCAATTCTACAGAGACCCCACTCTGACACAGGAAATCGGAACACAATGACTACAATGAAATGAAAGAGATCCAGACACTAAAGAAAGTTCTTCTTGGCATACTGGGGAGAAGAAGGCCACCTGCAAGACCAAGACAAAGATGGCTACAAACTAAAGATGGATGACTGAAGGATGAAGGCACACAACAGATAGGAATGGATGAAGATAGTGGACATAGCCAAAGGCCTCTCAGTTCTGTAGTTCTATTAGTGCTACTACTCTGAACATTTAAGGAGAGTAGAACTGAATTAATCACCAAAATATAACCAGCACATGATAATGAATCTGCAGACAAGGATTGTAAAAATGAAGAATGGGGGGACAGATGGGACCAGAGGGATTGGAACTGTGATGCTGAGGCAGAGTCCTAACAGGTTTTTTTGGACAAACCAATTTTTTGGATCTGACAGTGCCTTATCTGAGAGATGTCAAACTCACCTCTGCTCCTCCGTGGTAGAGTGGGCAGCAGTGGGGTGTATAGTAGGGCAGTGTGAAGCTTTAGTCCTTAAATCAATTCAGCAGAGATTTGGCCCAATTCAGTGGCTGAATCTCCAAATCCAGATTGAATCAAGAGACCCTTTAATCTCTCTGAATTGAATTGGAACCCTTCAAATCAATTCAGAGAGATTCAGAAAGATTCAGCGATTTGGACATAGACACAGATTTAAATGTTCTATCTACATACTTCAAGGTACCAGGCAGCTTGTGAATGCTGAGATGATGGGGCAGATGGAGCATCCCACAGGAGTTCAAGTTGCTCCCCAGCATTCTTGGCAGCAGACCTAGAAATGGACCAGAAGCACTTCTGGTACACTTCCAGTCCACTGGGAGCATGCTGGAGGCCCCACACTGTGCCCCCCTGGCTCAGCAACTGGTGTTTGCTGGGTCTGGGGACGCATCTAGGGTCCCGCTGTGGATGATTGCTGAGCTGGAGGGACCTGGCGGGGGCAGTGCACTCCCTGGTGGACCTGAATGTGGAATGCGGTACTTGTGATCCACTTCCGGGTTTGCCACTGAGAACATCCCCCCACCCCCTGCCATGCTCACGTGAGATGTTCCATCCACCTCAGTATCACAGAATTCATGAGCTATGGCTGGTACCTCAAGGTATATAGGGAAAACATTTAAAGCTGTGTCTGAGACTGAGTTGCTGATTCTCCAAATCAGCATAGTTTTTCATGGTTGGAAGGGTTAGAAGGGACCTAAACAGATCATCAAGTCCAACCCCTTGCCATGGGCAGGAAAGGATGCTGGTTCAAACCACCCTGGCTAGGTGGTTGTCCAGTCTCCTTTTGAAGACCCCTAGGGTAGGATCGAGCACCACTTCCCTTGGAAGTTTGTTCCAGCACATAACTGCCCTGACTGTGAAGTAGTGCCTCCTAATATCTAGCCTGCATCTACTCTCAGTCAACTTATGGATGTTGTTCCTTGTTACTCCTGGTAGTGCACAGGGGAACAGGGACTCTCCCATTGCCTGCTAGTCCCCCTTGGCAAGTTTATAGGTAGCCACCAGATCTCCTCCCAGCCTTCTTTTGTTGAGGCTGATCAGGTTCATGTCCTGTAGCCTCTCCTCATCAAATCTGCAGATTCAGATTCAGCTGAATCAAATCAAGGACAGTGATCCAAATCAACAAATCAAATCACTGTCCCCAATTTGGGCCAAATCTGAATCCAAATTGAATATGGACCATTGTGTGCATCCCTACTATATAGCCCTGGCAGCAAGGTGTTGTGGTGGCAAGTTGAGCAGTAGCACAGGGGTTAACACAACTGTCTCTCCATGACTGGAAATTCAGCAATAGGCTTTACACCCAACTTCCTGGGTCATCTGGATGCCACATGCACTGGGTGTAATGGTTTGTTTGACATTCCAGCCTTATCTAGTTTAGCATTTGCTGTGAATAAATCTAATTGTGTGGAAACATCAACCTGCTTATTTGTCCATGTTAGGGTTGGCACTCCCCTGCATGGGTGCCAGAGCATGGCATGTGCAGGCATTTTGCTTGGAATCTGTTAGTCAGGACAAATGGAGTAGAGATTGGGGCTGAGCTGACATGACAAGGGTTGGGCCTCTTACGGCTCCCAAGCCATCCACCCCAGCACGCCAACATCTTACAAATTGAGGTTGTGGGTGTTTTTGGCACTCTGCCCAAATCATTGCTGACCCCTTGTCTATGTGGATCAGTATTTTGTAGGCAAAGCTCTGGTGACAGGTAGAGAAAGACTGGGAAACAGAACTTCTAAATGCCAGAAGCACACAGATGGAATGGTCTCCTTACCATACAGTCTGAAATCATCCTGTCCAGAGAAAAACAGTTTTTACCCTGTCTTCCTCCTTGAATAGCAAAAAAAGAAAAAAAGAGAGAGAGAGAGAGAGAAACCAACACAAAACCCCCTAACCGCCCCCTCCCCCCGCCCCCAAAACAGGCTGGAGAAAGTCAGCCCACAGTTTATGTTCTGACTGCTAAAAGATTCTGTCTGTTCTGATATATGAATTGCTGCACTTGGATAAAAGTGAACATGGACTGAGAGGCCTCTGAAGTTCTTGAATTTTGCATGGTGAAGACTAAAGCATGGAAATATTTTAACGTAGTCTGCTTTGGCATTTATGAGAGAAAAAATACTTGGAAGGCAAGTGCATGTCAGACATACCAATGAGAAGATATGATGCTTTTAAGTCTTTCAACAATTATTTTATAGCTTGCAGTTATCTTTAGCAAACAGAACTAGTCTGTTTCAGATGGTAACGAAGAAGATGAGACATAGACAGAAGGAAGTACAGCATTCAAATACATCTGCATATGACTTAAATGTGTATTCTTTTCTTTAAAGGCCAAACACATTTTACTTAAAATACAATAAATGCTTTTATTTTCCAGTTTGCTGAATTTAATTATTTGTCAGTTGCTCTATTGCATGTTTGTACTCATTTCTGGACTTGAATTAGGTATCCAGTGAAGTAACAGAAAACATTTCATGAGCTGTTATTTTATTAAACTGATATCTTTTCACATGCACAAAAATGTGGTTCTTTTCTAAAGATACTGTACTATATCCCTAAGTATGCAGGAGAGTTAAAGGAACTTATGGTCATGGGTAGCAAAGCCATATTGTTTTTATTACTTAAAATGAAAAGTAGTCTTTTTAAAATTAGCCGTATTGAAACATTTTGTTAATAAATGTATTGGGGATATACAAAATAGTCTGAAGAAAGATCTGCTGCTAGTTTCCAAACAGAAAATTGACCATGTCAGCTGGAAGAATGATAAATGACTTCCAGAGGTCACCTACAAAAATATTAGAGATTTTTAAATATATATATACACACACACACACACACACACACACACACACACAAAATGTGCACACAGATCTGAACTAGTAGACGATGACAGGGGTAGTCTAGGAAAGGAAACCTGATAAGCTTAGGCATCTTCTATAATCTATGTCTAGTACCTGATATAACCATTTTAACTTCAATCACTGCCAAAGCAAAAAATAACACTGGAAAATATATTCTAACACTGGTGATTCTCAGGAGCTGAAAACCGTATTCTAGCATGGGGGAAAAAGCTCCTCATCTTACACTTGTATGCAAGAAAACCTCATTAAATACATTGTCTATCATGAAATTGCTGCCAAAAGTAGCATGTACTTAGTAATGGAAACCAACTATGAAGCTGATTAAACGTAGCCAGCAGTGGGCATGTCTACACACAGCTGCAAATGTACAGTAGCCTATCTTATTATGCATTAAAGCATTGCATAAAAAACTGTACTATTACATTAATGTGCAGTAAAATAGGCTACTGTACATTAGCATCACTAAAAAAGTGTACACTTTTGCTATTGTGCACTAGGGCAGCCTAATGCACATTAATTTGGTACTTCACATTGGAGGTACTAGGAAAAGAGCATTAATACAAATTAATAGTAAAGAATTAATAACAATGAATAGAAAATGTGTATTAATGCAAATTAAAGCATATTAAAACTAATTAAAAGATGCACCCACAGAGTATAACTGTGGGCACTTTTACATGTGCTGTGCGGGGAGAGGGGAGTATTGTTTTAATAAGAGCCAGTCTAAGAGTTTCTGTAATGAAAGTGCCACCACATCTTCTATATCAGTGTCCCTGTGTTTGAAAATGGCAGTGGGGGCATTTGAACAAAAGCTCATTTGATAAGATTCATTTGAAGCTCCACTGCTGCCATTTTTAAGTGTAGGGTTGCTGATATATGAAACACAGGAAGCTGCTGGATCATGGCAATTCCCATGTTCCAGAAGATTTTATTAATTGAGTCTGCTCTGACGCACTGGAATTCCAGTGTGTCAGAGCAACGTTGGTGCTCTTGTATAAGTGTCCTATAACACACATGCTCCATACTGGGCAAAAAAAAATGGGAATCTACCACCAGGATAGGTTAATGCAGCCCAACTAAATACAGCAGTGTTGTCAAATTTGCCCCTCACCTCTATGCACTCAGGGAGAGCAGGGTGTGACAGTAAGGGTGGCAGGCAACAGGGTGAAGAAGTTGGGGGTACAGAGGGAAAGGGGGCATGTGAAGTTGGGGGTACAGTGGTTGCCTTCTAACTCTGGCCTGTTTCTTTTTACATACATAAGTTAAGTAACCTCAGAAGATATTTATTATTAATCAGTAGTTCAAGCTGCATAAGCACTGAATTTCAATCTATAAATCATCTTGCCAGTTGTAGTCCCCTGGGACAGTGTGGATGACAAACTCAAAACAAAGTATGCTACTTTATCACACTTCTTAACGATGTACATTTTTTTTCCGGTGATAAAATTTGAGGAGTTAAAAAAAAGAAGGAACTTGTGTGAAATTAGATTATCTTGAACATTCACAAATTTATTATTTATTTTAGATTTTTTTTTTTCAAATTGCTCTTGTGAACTGATGAAAAAACATTTTTCCATTTTGGAAAATTTCCCCTGCCCACCTCTAATGATAGCATATGGACTCAAAAAGAAGGGCCAAGAGAAGGTTGGGGAAAAAGCAGAAATGAAATGACACTTCAAAGATCACATAGCAAATCAATAATATTGCCACAGCTTGATGAGACATCTTGACTTCCAATCTAATAACTGACCATATTGGGTGAATCTATATGTATAGTTAACTGCATAGTAGACTAATTTGCTTCAGTGTAAAGCAAGGGTGGGTAAAATATGTCCCATGGGCCAGATCCAGTCCACTAAGCTATTCTATCCAGCCAGCGGGACCCCTCAAAAAATTTAGAAAATTAATACGTATTTATCTGTACTTGGTTCCTGTCAAAGATGACAGGAGCCAGGGGCAATAGGACACAGGGGAAGCCCTGGTGGGCTTCTGCAACAGCAGGGACCACCCAGTTCTGTCTCCCCAGCTGGAAGCCCCAACATGGGCTTCTGGCTTGGGACCATGTGGTTCCTTGTGGTTGCACTGGTGCAGGAAATTCAGGTAATGTGGGGGAAGGGCAGAGGTGGACCACAGGCAGGGAATGAGCTGGTGCTAAGCGCAGGAGAAAATAGGCAGGCACAGGCAGCCTCACGCAGAATGCAAGTGTCTGCAGCGGGGGGCACCGGCCATGGGGTGGGGGAGGGGCTGCATTTCCCTGTGCTCAGCACCAGCTTGTAACCCACCCCTGCTGCCAGCCTGGGTCCTGTGCTGGCTCTGGTCTTGCCCATCAGGGCTGCGCTTGGCAGGAGTAGCTGTACCCCCCCCCACTTGCCTTGCTGGGCAGCGTTTGCTGCTGCTGTTCACCTGGAGCTCACATGCTGGGCAGCACAGAGGTGGTGGTGGCAGTTGTACTGAAGCCTACCATGGCATGAGCTCTGGGCAGGCAGCAGCAGCAAACAGTGCCCGGTACAGGGGCCGCAGCTTCTCCTACCATGATGCAGCCTTGATGGGTGAGCCTGAACTCTCTAAATTTCCCCAGTTGCCCTTATATTAAGCCCAATAACATTTGGTATGGTTAAGACATATTTTCTAAAAGACATTTAGGAAGATATGATGGGGAATCTACCAGTTTGATTGGTAGGTTTTTCAAAATGTTTATTAACATGAACACAGAAAATACATGCAGTTTCCCATTTTAATGGGGTAGGTAGGAATTTTCAATTCCTCTTCCTTCAGTGTCTAAGGCTAAAACAAACCTCACATTTAAGGCAATCTTGATTGATCTCAGTCAAAACTTGAGACTCAAGTGTAGCACAGTCCTTTACACTGGTAGTTTGCACCCAGAATGAATGGCAATTAATGGAAATGAGCTTTAGTTGTCCCAGGAAAAAAAGTTTTAGCACATTTTCTCTTGCATACTTCACAGGTACTTAAAGTGGGACAAGATAGTCACCTTGTCTGTCTGTAGGATATCAGGATAAAAAGGTGTGTTTTTAGCTTCAGTCTCAACATCTGTGTTGCTTTCAGGTACGGGGAGGAGAAGGTGGAATAGAAAGGTAATGTGGATTATTTAAAGAAGGGATTTTTAAAAATGCTTCTGGAAGCCCTAGTCAATTCATTTCCACCAGGAACGATATCACGAGTAACATGTTGAGCATAAAGATGGGGTTAAATCCAGGCAACAATTAAACAAATTTCAAGACTCAATGTGAGATAGATTAATCTTCCATTGATTGTTTATGTTGCGGGCCATTTTTATTTTAAAAAGCCAGTGTGAATGATTAAAGAATGGAAAAAAATATTTAATTGGTTATTTTAAGACATCAGGGAAAGATATCAATGAAATGTCCGGTGTGTAAACAAAGTTTTAATGAAAGCTAAAAATATATATAAATAACTGACTAAAAAGATGGAGTAACGTAAATCAGTAAACCTGTCTTTAAAAACACTGTATAATACTAAGCTAACAAGAAGAAAAAAAAGCATTTATCTACATGTATAGAGAGTTTGTGACAGGGGTTAATTTGATTAAACAAGGTCTTAAATATTAGTTTTGTTAAAGCAGAGTAACATTGCTTAGTCCATAAAAATGCTTATTTAGTTCAGTAAGATGTAGTATTAAGTACAATTTACATAATAATGATTGTCATTCAGAAGTGATAAAATACCATATTGAGGCAGAAAAGGAAATAAATAAGAAAAGATACAAGAAAGTACATGGTGAAGATTTCTGGAATATCTCATTTTTGGTAAGTAGAATTAGTACCTTGTTATTTTAAAGTGCCTAATGTGACTATGATTCTTATACTGAAGAAAGAAAGTAGAAAAATGGCTAAGCAAATTGTATATTTGTTTGCTATATAAGGAAAATAATTTAGAATGTAATGAATGATTTCAGACCTCTACAGATTTCAGGAAGCATTGACTAAATTTTAGCAAACATATTTGGTTAAAAGAAAAAAACACGGCTCAACCATCAAATAAAATAACAGTTCTGGTTACAGCCATATCTGCACCTTTAACGATATTAATTTGTGTGGGAGTACATTCTATTTTTGTTCTTGGGCAATGTCTACCAAGGCTGGAACCTACCCAAAAGAATTAGAGTACAATTAACTTAAAAGAATTAAACTGAACTAGTCCCTAACATTTATAATTCAGAACTTGGAAAGAAATCCATCTTGAGCATAAATATTCTCATCTTAATTACTGATTTAAGCCTGTTTTTAAATATAGCATTATGCTTGTCTAATGCTTTATATTTCAGTAAACAAATGTCATATGCCAGTCTTCAATTTAAGAGTGCATTTAACGTGAAACAGAATCAACTTTATATTTTCTTACAGTATGTCATTGCTTTATTCTGATACTCTTAATCTGATGCAGTACCATTTCAGCTAACATATGTAAGTGACTCACTCTGAGATCTAGTACAAGTAATCCAAATTGATGTTAGTCTGCATTGAAGGACAATAACCTAGAAAATAAAGCTGGTTTGTCAATGGATCTCATGTTACTTGCATCACTCTTTAGCTACCATCGATATCATGTATATTTCCAACTTGAAATATAAAACTTCTCCAAGAGCAATTTACAAGAAACATCGATTAAAGCCTGAAATTTCTCAATACTTCTATGCACTTGAGGTGGTAAGAAATAAATTTAAAAAAAATCTTTCTAAAAAAAAAAAAATCCAAATAACCTGAACATTTAACTTTTAGGAAGAGAAATGGATGCTCCCCTGCCCCCAGCCCTACTGCCGCCCCCCACACCCCAGCCAGGGTAGTGGGGAGCCCATCATGCAGCCCAACTGCACCAGGTAGTGATTGCCCCAGCCCTCCACTCCCCCCACAGCTCAGAGGCAGGGGAAGGGGGAGAGCTGGGTTATTCACTGCCAGGCTGTGTGGGGAGAAAGCCACCCTCTCAGGGGCTTGCTCCCACATCCACTGGACAGATTCCAGTTCGGATGTTAGGTGGGGGTCTCTTTCCCCCCACCATTCCATCATGGCTAAGAGGTGGGGGGGCTAGTGAGGGGACAGGCCTGGGATGTTTGCTTCCTGGCAGGACTAGGCTGTATGGGGAAAGCCTTCAACTCATTGGCTCCCCCCGCCCTGCCTGCTATGCAGATCCCAGCTGTGGGGGCCAAGGCTAAGGCATGGATCCATTCCCCTTTTTGCCCATCCTCCATACTGCAGCCAGCTTCGCTGGGGAAAAGAGGATTTGTTGCCTCATCTCTGTGATAGCCTGGGGCCACCCAACTTAGATGGATCAGAAGAGCTGGGTCACAGGTGAGCCTGCCTTGCAAGTGGGATTAGTGGGGGGCTGCAGTGCATCCTGAGATTCTGGGGGACTGTGACCTAACTTGTGTTGGGAGGGGATCTGGATCAGAAGTTCATTGACTGTTCAAGTCTGAAAACTCGAGAAATAGGAACAACTTTCATTATGAATACTTTTTGTCATTCCAAATCAAATGGCATCATTTTGTGAAAATGTTCTACAAGATAAATTTTGGAAAGGGCACTATATTAAAAAATCATTATTTGAAACGTTCACTCTTAATAACATGTACCTCTTCATTCAATATCTTAACAAATTTCCTTAATTTACTTATATCACTTCTTTTTTTATATTTCCTGAGCCCACACAATATTATTCCTTGGCATCTAAATATTACTATACTATTTTTCTGCTTTGTGCCCCTATATTAAGGACCCTTAAAATCAACCAAGATGCTTCAAATCTTGTCCATTTGAATAGTAGAAACTTAAAAAAATGAAATATTATATGTAAAGAATTATGGAAAAAGTTTGTATTAGCTTTAATTATATATGAATTGGCTTCATTTATTGGCATGTATTATCTTTTTTTCTGATTTTCATACTTTTTTTTTATTTTCACTCTTCCTGCTTTCAAATTAACTGAAATACTAAGAAGCTTGTCAAAGAAATTATTGTAAAAAATAGGTAATATCATGATAGCAGTGTCCTGTGTTTGGTAGTAGAACAGGGGCTTTGGATTCTATGCAAATCTATTGATAAGCTTTTCAGCACTGTAAATCCCACAGTGTTTTATATTGTTTGTCATCATGGCTCTAGGGATGACATGAGAGTAAAAGATAATAACACTGGATAGTCAAAATGAAAATAATTATTTTCTGGTCAGGAAAAGAAATAAATACTTGAAATCCACTAGCATGTTAATTTAGCAGACTTTGCTCAGTGTTGACAATGCATTAGGCCTAATATCTGTCCTCTTCCTTCCTAGTGGTATAATCTAGAATCATTTGGGTTAAGTACAGACAGACAAAGTGGTGGAGGTAGAATAGTTCTAGTCTTTGCAGATTTCTTAAGATGCATATGTAATCCTTCTGCTGGGCATCGGTCAAGAGCAACGAGGGCTGGGTTCAATTTTGGGGTCTAAATATATTTTACCTTTGCTCGAGGCCCCTTCTATACTACCTGGGAAACACCCAGTCACTAGGGTGTCCCATGTAAACAAAACCCCCTCCTTGCAACTAGTGTAACTACAGAAGATACACTTATTGCAGAAACAATCATAGTATCATAGTATCTAGGGTCAGAAGGGGCCTAGAGCAGGCCATCTAGTCTGACCCCCTGCCAATGGCAGGAACGAGTGCCAGGATCAAAGGACCCCAGCCAAGTACCTATCTAATCTACTCATAAAGATGCCCAAGGTAAGAGCAAGGACAACTTCCGTAGGAAGCTGGTTCCACATCCTAGGCACCCTAACTGTGAACCTGCTTTCCAGTAACTTGTGACCATTGGTCCTAGTTACCCCTGGTGGTGCCTGGGAAAAAAGAGCCTGCCCTATTTCCTGCTGATGTCCCCTCAGCAGTTTATAGGCTGCCACCAGGTCCCCCCACAGCCTCTGTTTACTGAGGCTGAACAGGTTCAGGTCCCTCAAATGCTCCTTGTAAGGCCTATCCTGCTGCCCGCATATCAATCTAGTGGCCCTCCTCTGGACCCTCTTGAGGCCATCCACATCCCTCTTGAAGTGCGGCGCCCAGAACTGAACACAGTACTCCATCTGCGGCCTGACCAACGCCGCATAAAGGGGGAGAATCACCGCCTTGAACAGGCTCGAAATGCATTGCTGGATGAATGATAGGGTTTGGTTGGCCTTCCCAACCACTGTCTGACATTGGCGGCTCATGTTCATCTTGGCGTGAACAATGACGCCAAGATCCCGTTCCATCTCCGTGCCAGCAAGAGGGGAGCTTCCCAGCCAGTGTGTGCGCTGGGGGATGCCTCTCTCCAGATGCATCACCCTGCACTTCTCCACATTGAATCCCATCCTGTCCTTGTCCACCCACTCTTGCAGTAGACCCAGATCCCGCTGCAGACTCTCCCTCTCCTGTGGTGTTCCCACCTCAGCCCACAGTTTGGTATTATCAGCAAACTTGGATAGCTTGCTTTCCACCCCTTCGTACAAGTCAGCGACGAAGATGTTGAACAGTGCAGGCCCAAGGACCGAGCCCTGGGGGACCCCGCTGCTTACATCTCTCCAGGTCGAGTACGACCCATCCACCACCAGTCTTTGGGAGCATCCCGTCAGCCAGTTTCTGACCCACTCAACTGGGTAGGGGTCAATGCCACAGCTCCCCATCTTTTTAATGAGGATGGGGTGAGAGACCATGTTGAACACTTTCCTGAAGTCTAAAAAGACTACGTCGACAGGGATGCCCGCATCCATGGATTTGTTCACCTGGTCATAGAAGGCAACCAAGTTGGTCTGACAGGACCTGCCCTTAACAAACCCGTGCTGGTTGCCCTTCAGTGTAAAGTCCCCTGCCGGTCCCTCACAGATGAGAATTTTCTCAAAGATCTTTCCCAGAACTGAGGTGAGACTGACAGGTCTGTAGGATTCTCCGGGTCCTCCTTCCTCCCCTTCTTAAAGATGGGAACCACATTGGCCACCTTCCAGTTCTCCGACACTTGTCCAGAGCTCCAAGAATGCTCGTATAACCGAGCCAAGGGCTCAGCAATCACCCCCGCCAGCTCCCTCAACACCCTTGGGTGCAGGTCATCCAGACCTGCCGACTTAAAAACATCCAGCCCTTCCAGAAGCCCTTCCACCAGGTCTACCCTCACCCTTGGCCCGAGGGGGAATACAGGCTTCCAGCAGGAGAGAAGTCTCGGTCCCCCCTCAGGAAGACCGGGGCAAAGAACCCATTGAAGATCTCAGCCTTCCCATTGGCTGCGAGCACCAGGTTGCCCAACGAGTCCCTCAGGGGCCCGACATTGCCTGGGGCTCTCATTTTGCTCCCCACATATTTGAAAAAGGATTTCCTGTTGTCTTTGATCCTAGTCGCCAGGCAGAGCTCTACATCTGCTTTGGCCTTCCTAATAGCCCTCATGCAGTCCTGAACACAAAAGGAGTACTCGTCTTTGGAGACTGCTCCTCTCTTCCAAAGATTGTGTGCCTCCTGCTTAGCCCTCAGGGTCCCCCGAATATCCCTATTAAGCCCTGGGGGCTTCTGGGCACTTTTGCCCATCTTGCGTCCTCAACCCTACAGTCCTGCAGCATCTTCTCAACCAGCCTCCTGAGCTTCCTGAAATTGGCCCTTTTGAAATCTGGGACCCTAGTCATAGTGTGGGCTCTATCTACACTGCGCTGGACAGCAAATTCTATCAGGCGATGATCGCTATTTCCCAGGAAGTCACGTACCTGGAGACCTCTAACCAGATCATCCCCCCAAGGCAAGGACCAGATCCAGCAGCGCATCCTCCTCGTGGGGCCATGCACCTCCTGGACCAAGTGGAGGTCCTGCAGTTCCACCAGGAACCTCTGGGACCTCTCAGACTTGGCCGACTGCTCCTCCCAGCAGATGTCCAGGTAATTGAAATCACCCATGATAATGACATCCCTTGTCCTAGCTGCCTCCTTGAGCTGGTCAGCAATTTGGAGGTCTAGCTCCTCCCTCTGGTTAGGTGGTCTGTAGCAGACACCCACCATTAAGTCTCTTTCCCCTCGCCCTCCTTGCAGCCTGACCCAAATGCAGAGGCAAAGAAAACACTAAATACAATTTAAAACACTACCAATTAAAAGACATATTTCATAGATTGCACCCACTTGGGGAGGCTTTACCCATGCCCAGGCAGTCTGAGACTTGGGTCTTACCCAGAAGGAAGATTTGGGACTTGTGCCCCTATACCTGCCCTTTAGCAATGGGCTAGATGGATAGACTTTATTTGAGAGTCCTTTCAACTGCTCCTTGGGTTCTCTGGAACATGGGAAGCTCTTAGAGAAAAGGGGTCCTTTTGCATTGCAAGGGGCCCCTCATTGCTCCCTGTGATGCTGTAGGGTGATTTCCACTTCCATGTGGTGGCCTTGAGGGGTTAACTGTGCTTCCAGACACCTTTAAACTCCTCATCCCAATTCCAGGTCTGCATGGCAGAAACTGCACAAAGAAAACTTCAAAGGAGAGGTCAGGCCTACCTTAGTGGGCCCCAGACCTATGGCTGCAGCTGGACACTGGGTCTCAGCTATACCCCATGCTGAGATGATACAATTACAAGCAGAGGGATCCAGGCCCCCGTAGCTAGTAACTGCCAGGACCCATTCCTGGGTACTTTGTTCCAGTGATTAACACCCTCATAGTGTTAACCCACCTAAGAAAAAAAAGAAAAAGAAAAGAAAGAGGGAAGAAATAGGAGTCTCAAACTCCCAAACAAACTTCCTTTCCCTCTACCTGAGGATTTCCCTTCAAATAGTGTTTGCTTGTCTCTCCAGGGAAAAGGGAAAGAGGCATATTTCTCCAACCTCCTGGGAGCAGGTTTTCTGACTCACAATGTAGCTGTGCAGGTGTCATCATCCCCAGGAAAGAAAAAGCCCTAGTGATTCATTCTTATATATGTGGTGTGACATCACCCAAAACTTGTCCAATCCAGGAGGTACACATTTCAGTCTTTATTCCTTTCAATCTGCCTGAGGAATCCTTTGCTTCCTCTGGCCAATTAAGCCAGGGGGTTTTACATATTTTCCCCTCTAAAGGCCCCAGCTTGCCACGTGTAAAGCACACAGCCAAAACAACAGGAACCATCTTGCCCATATCAAAACATACACACACACACAAAAACAATACACAGCCCAGTGTATGTGTCGGTGTTACACATAGATTGGAACAATAACTAACAAAATTCACATTCACTCTTCAATTGGGAAAGGCAGCAAGATGTCTATACTGGTTCATGTCAAAAGACAGGGGGCACTCAAACACACCTTCTGGTCATTGCTGAGCCCAGATGCCTGTCTCAGGAGGGCCAGCATCAGGACAGGGGACTCCTTCCTCTGTCCCTCCTGTTAGTCTCTGACTCACAGGGGTCAGAGCTGAACAACTGGCCCAGCTGCATGCGGGAGAGAATCACTCTTGCTATACGGCTTCCTGTGGCTGGGCAGACTAGGTCTTAGGGGGAGCCTAACACAGCGTAGGAAAAACCTCCTGAGGTGTGGGGCTCCCCCAACATGGGCAGAAGCCTGGCTTTTGGGGAGCAGGGGTAACACCAGGATCAGGACTCCTTCCCTGTTCCCTGCTGCAGATCAGAGACTCTCAGGCTGTGAGGCTAAGCTGCCAGTACAGCCACATGGGCAGGGAGGGGTGAGGAACTACCCTTGGTGCAGGGATCTTGACAGCTAGCCAGACCCAGGCTCATGGGCAGCCTGGGGTGGGGGTGGGGAATGCCCTAAGGTGCCCTAGTGCAGGAGCTGTGGGAGGGGGTTCTTTTTCCATACCTGCACTCCCCCCTCCCCCCACTGCCTGCAGGGGAGACAGATGTACCATAGTATCATAGTATCTAGGGTCAGATGTAGGCAGGATACAGGCTGTGAAGTAGGTGCAATGCTGTCTCAGCTCTTTGACAGCCAGGAGGGTGGAGCTAACCCAACTTGGCAGGACCAGAGGAGCCCAGGCAGAGGCTAGCCTGCTCTCTCTTTGAGTGGGCATCATCTGGAGGCTACATAGCATCCTGGGATGCCAGGGTACTGTGAGGTAACTTGAATCAGGAGGGGATTTAAGACAGAAGTTTGATAGAGCTGCCTAACCTAAAGTGATTCAGCCTGATATTATATCCATTCAGGTGTATCTTAAACCAGATTCTGCCATTTTGAAACCAGTCTGTGTGTATTGAATTTCTGTTCCATTACAGGTTTAGGCCAGTTTCCAATCACTTATACTGGTTTATGTGTAATTTTTGGGTGCCTGTAGACATGCTGGGAGGCTGATTTGATGCACTGTAATTTAAAAGCACTTTTAATTAAAACACCCCTGCCACCATTTTGAAGTGCAGGGACACTGATAAATGAGACACTGAGATACTTTAATTAAATCCTCTCTAATTAAAGCACCCCTCCTCCCCACAGTGCACATGTAAAAATGCCCTCTGCCCCTAGCCTTAGAAGCTGGTCTGGAAACTGGTATCATGTAGAATCTGATACCACCTGAAAAACTTGATGCCACTTAAGCCAAATATATAATATCTGTTGATCCATCATCAGTCTTTTCTATTGTCTTATGGTGTCTGTTAGAGCCATTTTAAAGAAATCTCTCAAGAAGCCATGTTATTGTGAATTTTCCAGACTGATTTGTAGAACTGAAGTTTACAGGAGTATCCAAGCCATTGAATGCTTAGCTAAGCTAAACCTCCAAACTGTTTATATTTGTGAATCTTCAGTGAAAATATGACAATTTGAAAACAAGTTTTCACAAATTCTCAATACTCATAATTCTCAATTTTACTGTCCACAGAGAGTGAAGAGGTATACCAACGGCAGGTGCTGTCTATTTCCTGTATCGTCTTTGGCATAGTCATAGTGGGCATGCTCTGTGCAGCATTCTACTTCAAAACAAAGTAAGAATATTTGTTCAGTGTGTTTTAACTTCTGTCCTATTGTATGGCCTTTCACCTCATCAGTTTCTCCATCACTATAAAATTTGGTAATCTCGCTGAAGAAATATTCAAACAACAGGTTTCTGTATGTCTGTTTTTCTTCAGTCCATATATCCGACTCCACGGTAAATAGCTTTAAAATATAATATGTTCTCTTTTCTGCTACTAGTGAAAAAGTCCCTGTTTCCTTTGTGCTATCAGTTTCTCTTCCTTGAATTTAGTCCCTTAAGCCTCCCGTTATTATGATACTTATTGTATGATTGACTTCAGTTACACCAATATAAATTCAAGGAAGTAAACGTTTGTTTGTTTTTCCTTTGGAAAATAAAAGGTTAATCATGCTGTGTCACCTTTGCACTTCATTTCATCTCCCCTAAATACTCTTTTGTTTTTGAGAAAAAGAGAAAGAGCTACCAACACAAAGGAAGCCCCCAGAAAGTGTTCCACAGATAACTAGGAACCAACTGTTAATAGTTTGTAAATGACTGATCTTGTTAAATAACAAAATAACCCTGAAACAAACAGGAAACATGACAACAACATGACACAATTATGTCTGATTCGTAAGAAAAAGGTTTTCAAGCAGCAGTATTCTCTTTCCATTTTTTATGTTTCCCTGTCCTTTCTACTGCTCATTGTCTTTTAAGTCATTCGTGTTATTTCAGTTAGAAACACCTCAAAGCTAAAAATGGCATGTAGATAATTAGATTTCATACATGTCAGTACCACCTTATAAATAAATGTTCTGTGTGTTCCCCCAACCCTCCTCCCACTGGAGTTAGTGACTAAATTCACCCCAGATTCAATGTTGGTTGGATTTGCTTCTTTACAGTGACTGAAATTCAGAAGTTTTAGAGGCTTGTATTGGACAAGTATCCAAAAGTTTAGGTCCCTATCCAAACCTCTTGTGTTTGCAAAATGGTGGAAAAATCATAAAAAAATCCTCCTTTGTGATGTTTCAGCATTTCTATTTTCAACTTCAATTAGGAAATGCAGAAGTATTATGGAAAAGAAAAGAAAAATATTATTTAGGATAAGTTATCAGAGGTTTTTTAAACCTTAATGAAAATTTTGATTTGAGTTTTGAGTGAAGGCTTTGTTTTCATATTTTTCCAAATGCATTCACCCTAATTTACTACCTTTCCTTTTGCAAAATATTTCATGAGCCAAAAGTCTTATTTTGATATATATATATATACACACACACACACACACATATACATATATATAATATGTATGTGTATATATATGTGTGTATATGTATACACACACACATATTTCAGGGGTATGACTTAATAGAGAAGGGGCTATGAGAGAGTCTGATAGAGCCCAATCTTCAGATGATCTAGCCTCTCCCCACTTTCTTGATGAACTAAATCTGAAACCCTAGCTTCTCCTAAGGACTGGTCTCCATTAGTAGATCTATGACTCTGGAAAGAGCTAAAGAGACTGTGAAATAGGAGAAGTAAACCAGAAATAGCTGGAAGATAAAAAAAATGACCTAACAAAGGTTAATTTGATTAGTGGAACTTCAAGACCATTAAATGGAGAGGCTATTGTTAATACCATTAGATTGGAAAACAATGAAAAATTAAGTCAATTGATGCCCTCAGGTCTCTGAATAATAATGCAACATCTGCTTCACTGTGAAGCAGGCATCTATCCAGGATGCCTTCTTTCTTGTGCAGAAAATCAGCTTCCCCAGTTAATACATAGGCTCCTATTTTTACTTTTTGGGGGGCAGGTATCTGTGTTGATTTTGGGGGGAAAAGTCTGTGTTTTGTGTGAGAAAATGTGGTAGGTGCTGAGAAAAAGGACTTAAAAAGTAGAAAGAAATGCTACAACCAAGGAACACAATAGGAGGAACATTATATGTCTCTCCCTTCCAAAGCTTGTTATCTATAATGTCCCTGATTATACTACTGTTGGAAGGTAGTGGTAAGTCATCATTTCAACCTATCACAGCTCATGGTGAGAGTAATATTTCATACAGTTTACTCATAGATTTGTGAATTGCATCATGAGTCTGCTAACAATTCAGGAGAAAAAGATAAAGCTGAGATTGAGACAGAACAGTTCCCTATGCCAGATCTGAGAGATAGCTTAGAAAATACTAGGGAGATCATACAGTACTGTCACTAACAATGTGAATGGAGCCAAACTCATCCCCCATGCCCAGAGCAAGTTGGAATTCAGTATTGAAATGAATCCTTCATACTGTTAGGGGCCTAATATGCCACACACAGGAACCAAAAGCACCAACCAGCACACCTTCCCTGATACCGTAACTGTGGACCCATCCGACTAGTACTGCCAGACTATGTCAAAAATTGAATTTCCTAACTAGAAAGCTTTGGCCATGAGCACACTCTCAGATTACTGTTCAGGATAGTTATTGAAGGTCATAAACCTTATAACCTCATAAAATTGTAGCCTCATAAACAGGTAGTAGAATAGGTCTTCCACAGCCTGAAGAAGACAGGCAGTGATAGGCATTTTGAAATGGTTGGAGGGTGGCACGTGGAAAAGCTAGATGCTACCCAGCACATTTCGCAGTCCAGAGCAGAGTGCTATCCAAATCCTTCCTCATTAGTGAGATTTGCCTATCAGTGGAAATGATACGCACCACCACCAGTACAAATTGTATAAGTTATACCACCATTATAACTATTAGGACTGTCTGAACAGTGACTTTCTGCCAGCACCTGTATTTTTAAAACTCTTTATATCCGTTCTTGCTGCATGACAGCGTATTGTTGTTAAGAGTTCATCTTACTAAATGATAACCCAGGTACCTTCCTTAGAATGTGTAGTTCCTAATCATAGAAGAGGTGCTCAAGGAAGCATTTCACATTTCTCCCTTGTCCTGCCCTGCCACACATGCAGAGCCCAAGATCCACATATAATAATTATAGATGGCATATAAAAAAAATTAAAATGTCCATAAAACTCAAGGAATCTCTGAAGACAACAGTCCTACTAAAAATAATATTTTGTTAACAAAGCAAGCCTAATTTACTTAGCTTAATTGTGGAACCTAATGTTACTGCATATGTCTCCATTCATTTTCAATTTTTTTTTTTAATGAAAAGAACTACTTTTTAATATACCATCAAAGGAAGTATAGGATTTTTGGTTACTATATAACCTTGCAGGTATTCATTTGGGGGTTGTTATAAAAGTGTTTTAAGAGTTTAAAGGAGGGGGGCAATGGTGCAATGAGAAACTGGGCCACTGTTCTTTATGACTTTGATTTTTATTGACACTGGTGATTTGAATTTGAATTTCTTGCTGAAGGACAGAAGAATAATAGCTTATTTTGTCTGCCAGCAGAACATCTATCAAATAGGATGCATCAGACCCATTGATTATAGAAATTCAAGTTTAAAATAAATATTTTAAATGACATGTGACTTTTAAATAATAACTTCATAAGCCAAACTTTTTCCAGCTTTTATATTTAAAGTATATACTATGCCTGGAATTTAAACTTAGTAAACAAGTTGCAAATACATAAAACAGGAGAGAAGAGTTAAATATTAGAACCTTTTGTTTGGCTGTCATAATTTAGGTCATGGTTTGTATTGAAATTCTATTTATAAGTAGTTTATAAAAAAGATTAATAATTCACAGTTATTTTAACAAATGTCCAGATGATAGGTATATAGTCTAACAAGTCAGTAAACTATTCCAAACATGGCCTGTAAACTGCTAAACCTAGAGATGGTCAGAAATTTTTCAGCAAGACATCTGTTTATCAGAACATTTTGAAACAAAATAACTGTTCAGAGGAGTTTGTTTGAATTTTCCATTTTAATTTTATTTTTTAAGGTTAGAAATATTTGAAACACTTCATTTTGGTATTTTTTAAAATAAAACAGTTGCAGGTTTTTTGGTTTGAAATGTCTTTGGGTTTTAATAGTTATATATATATATATTTCAAAATTATCTAAACAAAATATTTCAATTGATCACATCCATACTTCCCCATATCTTTACTTCATGAACATTTCGAAGACATTTTCAAGTACCCAAAAATAAAAAAAAATTGTAGGCAAGAAAACCACTTCTTATCCAGCCCTGTTTATAAAACTTCCTTTATTGTTTAGCAATATGCCTGTGCAAAACATATGAAGAATACATGCTTGCACTAAGCTGGCTCTTAAACCTGAGTGAGATGTTTATTATTATTATTATTTTAGCTTATGCTTAGGTGCTGTGCTGAATTATGGTTTAAAACTGCAGGTTAGTAGAAACTGAAGGGCCTGAGAATACATTTGCTTAAATTGAAAGATAAAATGGATAGACAGGGATTTTCATGCCAGTTCACAAACATTATTCATCTTGCTTCTGTTCTATGGGTTAAACTTATGCTGATCCTTATTTTTGTGTTGTACATAGAGTGAACACAAAGCAGAATTTTATATCAGATAAATTTTATGAAATGTTCACATCTTCATTTCATATTTTACTTTCAACTCTTTTGAATCTTAAGTATTTCCGAAATATATTTGATGATATATCTGAATCCTGATTTGATTGTGGATTGGTAAGCAATGCACTTACATGCTTCACACAGCCTAATGACACAATTTTTGCTTTTCAAATTCATACAAGATTGTTTGAATTCCTGATTGCTATCTGAAATGCAGGACCATTCTAATCATAGCTCCATTTCCCAGGTATTTTTTCCCACATTCTTTAGTTTGCTTCTTTAATTCCAGTTTATTATCTAAGCCTGGCAAAATTCTGATTTTTTAAAACAAATTTAAATTTCAACAGAAAAAGATGAAAATGTATTTCTTTATTTTAACAAATAATACATCCTATTTTTCAATCGACTCTATATTTTAAGTATTCCTTTCTAATCTGGTTTTCTTCTCCCCTCTTTCCTTTCACATTGCAGTGACTTATTCTTCCTTTCATTTTCTGCTTTGATCTGTGAGGAGAGTTGTCTATCCTCCTTCCTTTCATCCAACCTCATACAATTTCAAAATCTACTGAAATTAGTTAAAAGAATCCCATTTATTTTATTGGGCTTTGGGCCAAGTCAGCAATGAGTAGATCAGTGATAAGATTTTTGATGTTATATTGTTGATTGTTGAGACTCTTGAACTCCATTAGTCATATTGGGCTGGAATGCACAAAGTGCACCCTTAGGGCATCTTTACATGTGCTCTGGAGTTGGGGGGAGGCATTTGAGTTACAGCGGCTCCCTGCACTTCAAAAGGGTAGGAGGTGTGCTTTTTACACCTGACTCTGAGGTTGAATACACGTGACACTGAGGCTGCTGGAGTGTGCTACTTAGACTCGATTAATAGAGTCTGCTCCAAGGCCTGCTAATTAGCAGGTGTCAGAGAAGAGAATGGGCAGGCATGTAGGTGCCCTTAGTTCCTCTGAGAGATGCTTGCATTATAAAGCATTTAGCACTAAAATAAAGCATTCTAGCACCTTAACCTGCCTTATCACTTTCCAAAATTAGTCTCATAATCAAAGCATAGCTCATGTAAGGGTGTCTTACCAATAGGAATTTTGTGTCCTGAAACCATCCCACGTGTATGTGGCCTTTGTTAAGAACACACTTGGAATGCTGCTGCAGCTCCACAAGCTCACTTCTGTAACCAGAAAAGGAAATATAACTATTTTTATGGATTTATTTCTTAATAGTGTAAATCATGGATGTATGAGCAGCTTCTGTGAGCAGCACACAGCAGATCACCCAGCAGGAAGGGAATGTGCAGCACAGTGGCAGATACAGCAAGCAGCACAAATCACAGCAGCAGATGGCAGGAAGCACAGCAGGAAACAGAAAGCAAAGCATCAGACCAGGCAAGGAACAGAAAGAAGAGCAGTAGATTGGGCAAAGGAAGGGAATTGGAGTGGCACTAAGGGTTTAGAGCTATTAGACAGTATTCGATCAGCTGCCAGATTGACTTGGTTTTCAAATTCCTTAGAAAGGTGTAAGACTAATTTGTGTCACTCCTACCGTGAAAGTTCAGCCCCACTGGTTTAATGCAGCAGCACCGGTTTAAGGTAGAGTCACGTACTATGTTGATTATCAAAACTAAATGAAGAATCACAGAATAAAAGGCCAAAAATTGTATTCACCAGTTATTGTCCAGCTGATTCATATCTGTATTCCAAAGATGAAATAAACCTTTAAAATGCATCTCATCTCCAGTGATGTACTGAAATTTAGAACTTAGAATGACAGTACAATAATGCACTAGAAACAGAAATGCAATGTTAAAATGTGTGGTTGTTAACTCACCTAATGATTCTCCCATTTCTGGCACAAATCACTGGTTCACTTCCCATAACATGAATTGGTTATGAACCTATTGTTGACACTTGAGTTCATAGCAGAAGATTTTGTCTGTCCAAAGAAGCAGCTTCATTATTAAAGCCTGTAAAGTAAGCATCATTTCTCTAATGCTTTGCAAATATAATTCAAGGATCCTTCAGCAGTTTTTATAACAAATAGATAATAACAGTGGTATCATGTCCAAAAAATCTCCACTACGAATTAAAAAAAAATGTTTTCAAGTATCCAGAGCCATTTGAGAACTGTTGTTAAATACTTAATGGATAATTCCTTACAAAAATACTACATTGCCAATACTTAGTTTAATACTGAAATAATCAGAAAAAAAGAATTTATTTAAAATGAGGAGCTCTCTTCTTCCCCCCTTTAAATTTCACTAGATGATAACTGATGCATTGAAATAGTAGATAGTGTTAGATCAGCTGCCAGATTGACTTGGTTTTCAAAACCACTAGGAGTTGTCTGTATATAATTACCTATCATGTGTATCATCACTGAATAGCAACTGCGAGGTTGTAGCAACAGGGAAGCATGGATATGAGAATATCAGTTATTGAAATAGAGAAATCAAACAAATTCCCATCTGAATTTTATTTGTACCTGCAGAAAACAAACAAAACAAATTCAGGAACAGCTGAAAGAAACACAGAATGGGAAAACCTACAGCTTAAATGCTTCCAGTATGATGGCAAAATCAGAGACCTTGACCCAAAACAGAGTCCAGCTACAAAATGTAAGTAAACTTTCCAAATTCAGCACTCAACAGTCTGGTAAATTACAGGGTGATCTGACCTGGGTACTGCTGTTACCACCTTTAAAATGATAATAAGACATATCTTTTTTGTAAAATACTTTGAAGTGTAATGATGAAAAAACCTAATATTAATATTATTTCCATGATTACTTTATATCTCTTGCTGATAGGGTCAAGAAAGAACAGGAATTTCCCTTTGTTCTCGAGTCATTTTAAACTGTCTACTATAATCTATTAAGAATAAAAATGAGCTACAAATAATCTCCATATTACTCCAGAAGCTTGCACCATATATGCATTAGGCCTGTGTAAAGTGGCTAGTATTCACTTTGGATTCAGATTCAGCTGATTTGGGGGACAGTGATTCGATTTGGTGATTCAAATCACTGTCCCTGATTCTAATTCAGAGACTTGGCTGCTACTGAGTCTCCAAATCATACAGGCCTATCCCCCACTCACTCTCCCAGCCCCGGCATGGCTACTCTGCCCACCCTAGCTTCTCGCTCTTTGAAAAAAAAAAGCACCAACTTACCGGGTGCTGCTGGGCAGAGAGGTGATCCCCACTTCACCCGGGTGCCCTGCTGCTGTGTGGGGGACTCTGCATGACCCTCCCTACCCCCCTGCTGTCCCAGCCCTTGCCCCCCATGGCTGCCCTGCTTATCCCAGCTCCAGTCCTTTAAGGGAAAAAAAAAACCCTAAACACACCAGTTCCTGCCAAGCAGGGGATGATTCTTACTACCCCACACTGCCCCACACCATGTTGGGGGCTCTTTCATAAGCCCACCAAAGCCACTGAAGGATCCAGTGAGTGCGTTTTTTTTTTTTCTTTAAGTGGCCAGAGCTGGGGGGGGGCAGCCATGAGGGAGATGAATAGCAGGGGGGTCAGGGAGCTTGTGGCAGAGCCCCCCATACAGGGGGGTGCAATGGGGGTCAGCAGGGATTGCCCCTTCCCCCCGCTGGGAAGCACCTAGTGAGTTGGGGCTTTTTTTTAAAGCACGGGGAGCTAGGGCGGGTGGGGCAGCCATGGAAGGGGGGATCAGGCAGGGGTTAGGGGGGGCTGGGGGAGCAGGCAGGGGATGGGGCATGGGAGGGCCCCCCCCCCATGGTCCCCTCTGCTCTCCTCCAGGCCCCACTTCTCTGCCCACTACTTACCAACTCTGAGTCCGTCTCCAGCTCCCAGCTGCATCACAGGCAGGGACTGCCTGAATTATCAAAGCTCTCTGAATCTTTTCGAAATTGATTAAGAGAGCTTCTAATTAATTTGGACCTTTTTATAGGTCCCCTGATTTGATTCGGATTTGGAGATGTGGCGAATTAGGCCAAATCTCCTCCAAATCAAATTAGCACCTGAAGCTTCGCACAGCCCTAATATGCATGCACCATAATCTGAAGATCTGAAGTGTCTATAAAGTATCATAATCAATGATTTATGAATCAAGTTACATGTAAATTAGGTGCAATCTCATAAGCATGAAGTATTTAGAAAGGGAATTGTAAACAAAATAAATATCATTGTGCCTTTCTATAAATCTACAGTGCATCCATACCTACAATACTATGTAAAGCTTTGGTCTCCAAACATTAAAAATGATATAAAAGAACTACAAAACCTACAGTGAAGGGCATTAAGGATGATCAGGGCTATGGAGACACTTCCATATTAGGAGAGACTAAATAAGCTAAAATGTTTCAGTTTAGAAAGAAGACACTTGAGTCAGGGACCTGAAAGAGGTCTAAAACTGTTAAATGATGCAAAGAAAGTAAATAGGGATTTATTATTCACCATTTCTCTCAATTCTAGAACTGAAACTACTAGGTAGTAGGTTTAACAATAACAAGGGGAAAGAAGTTCTCTTTTACACAGCATTCAATTAATTTACAGAATTCATTGCCACAAGATCAGCTGGAGGATCATACTGAGTTCAAAAGAAGATTGGAAAATTCTTTGAAAAAAGGGTCCATCAGCAGGTATTGACCATGGTAGATAGGAGTACAGTCCCTTCTTTGGATCTTCCTAAGCCTTTGAAAGCTGGAAACTGCAATGAGAGAGGAGCAGGAAGTGGAAGATTTTGGACATGCCCTGTTAACTCTTCTCCTTATCATCTGTATTCTGCCACCTAATCTCTTGACAGAGATTCATTTTAAAGTGTGATGGGATCTAATCTGTGATCCCAACAATTGCACCTCCTGCCATGCTACATGTGCATGGCAAAATATGCAGTTTTGGGACCGTGATTAGATTCAAATCACATCTTATTTGCCAGTGCAGGGGGAGTCTGGGATCATGATTCTGGGCTCCCCCTGTACTAGCAAGTTGAAACCTGGGTGATGACAGTCAGCTGATTTTTAGTTAGGGCTGGCAGAGCTGGTGCGAGGCAGGGTTTGGGTGGGATATAGCCGTCCCAAAATTTGTGGTAGGCCTCCTGTAGCCACCCCTTGCAGCGCCACCCCTGTCCAGGCTCCCCGCCTCTCTTTTGGGTTGCTGCTGCACTCCCTGCACAGCTGAACTCACACCACTCCTGCCCTCAGCCCAGCCTGGCCCATGGGGCTCATGTTCAGAAGATATGTAGCACAGACCCCCCACAGTGTTCTGTCTAGCCCACCTCAGCCCCGTCACTGGAAAGAGGCTGGTGCTGCCCCTGGGGGCCAGGAACTAGACATAGATATGGAACTAGCCACAGTTTGGTCCCTGGTTCAAACTGACAGTCAGCTGATTGTTAAAATGTTAGGTGATGGCATACAGGGTTTTATTTGTCCCAGAGCATGGGTACACTGGGATCTAGGTGCCACAGCCCAATCCCCGAGTCCCTGTGCCTTGAGATGAGTAAACATCCTCTTTGTCATCAAGTCAAGTGGCACATGCAGATTTTACTGTTCCTGGTATATGGAGATCTATAAAACCATATATGCTGTTCAGCTCAGTGTCAGACATGGTTAGTACAGGTCCCATAACACAGGGATCCAAAGGTTAGGGATCCCCATTTTCTGATACCGTTAATGCATGAGACCTTGGGATTTAGGAGAGGCTCTTTGATCCTGAGGTCCCCAGGTGCTGGGATGTCAGAAAACTGAGTGTACAGGCTAGTTTCACAGGTGGTTTTTAAAGGTCTGAGGCACAATGAGCCAAAGATCGGGGTGTCAGGCTCACCATGCACCCCATCTTCCTCCAGGGGTCAGATAGGAGTCTGGAGTCCAGAGACTGGTTGTGCTCCTAGCCCAATTTAATAAGGGATAGCTGTGTCCTGGACCTCAGTCTAGCGCATTCTGGATCCTGACAGGATCTGGTAGAAGCCAGCCCCAGCCAGCCACATGTTCACTTTAAGGTATGATAAAGATGAGTTGCTCCATTGTATGTGGAGCAACTATGTGGCTTATTTACTGTATTATCATGCCTTAGACTGACTTGACCTTGTGGCTGGGTTACTATTTTAAGGTGTGATTGACCTGTTAATCACATATATGAATTGGGATGGCATCAGCGGCCCTATAGTCTGAGTAAATGGCATTTCTTATGTTCTTATGTCATCGGATATGTAGAAAAAAACTCCTACACTGAAACAATGATATTATATTTGAAAAAAAATCTAAGTATTTATCTTCTATTCCTCATTGCTTTCTAAAGGTCACATTCTCCTTTTCCTCAAATCATACACTGCTAGTCCAGCCATTTTTTTTATTTTTTGTTGAACAAAGACATGGGAAGCAAGGAACAAAGACACTGGAACAAATGAACAAAGATCCTGGTGGTGTACCCAGAATTAGAGCATAATAGGCAATCACAGAAGATGCATTAAAGCCTCTCTAAATGCTTAAATTTCTCTCTCTGCATTTTTATTTCATTTTTGAATCCAAGAAATCATTACATAAAATGTCATTTACACTGTGCTAAACAGATGTGGAGACAGTGAAATGTTCATCTCATAAACAAGTTCCTGTCTCTTTCTCAAACTTTGTTGAAGTTAATTTTATAATTGTAGATCTATTTCTTCTCTGTTTTTGCTGAATGAGATGAATGACAGATTTTATCATTTCATAGTAGCTATGGTCAGGAGGGAGACACCTGAACAGTTCATCTAACCTGACCCCCTGCCACAGGCAGGAATGAATGCTGGGTTCACAAGACCCCAGACAAGTGACCACCCAACCTCCTCTTGAATTTGCCCAAGGTAGGGGTGAGGACCACTTCCCTAGGAAGTTGTTTCCAGATTTTGGCCACCCTAACTGTAAAATATTACCTTCTGATCTCTAACCTAAACCTACTCTCCATCAGCTTATGACCATTATTCCTTGCCACCCCAGGTGGTGCTGGGCAGAAAACAGCTTTATATGTTTGCTGTTGATCTCCCCTGATGACTTTGTAGGCAGCCACCAGATCCCCCCTCAGCCTCCTCTTGCTGAGGCTGAACAGGTTCAGGTCCCTCAATCTCTTCTCATAGGGCCTGTCCTGCTGCCCTCTGACCAAGTGAGTGGCCCTCCTCTGAAACCTCTCCAGACTGGCCACATCCCTTTTGAAGTGCAGTGCCCAGTACTGGATGCAGTACTCCAACTGCAGCCTGACCAAAGTTGCACAGAGGGGGAGTATTGCCTTTCTGGACTGGCTTGAGATGCATCTTTGGATGCATGACAAGGTATGGCTGGCCTTGCTGGCTGCAGTCTGGCATTGGCAGTTCACGTTCGTTTTGGAGTCAATAATGTCTCCAAGATCTCTTTCCGCCTCTGTGCTTTTAAGAAAGGAACTCCCCAGCCTGTATGTATGCTGTGGATTCTTTCTCCCAAGGTGCAGCACCCTGCATTTGTCTATGTTGAACCCCATCCTATTCTCATCTGCCCACTTTTGTAGTCTGTCTAAATCTATTTATAGCCTTCTGTCCCTTCAAGTGTGTCCACCTTGCCCCACATCTTAGTGTCATCAGCAAACATGGACAGTTGCTTTCCACCCCCTTGTCCAAGTTGCTGATGAAGATGTTAAACTGTGCGGGCCTGAGGACTGAGCCCTGGGGTACCACACTGCTCACATCTCACCAGGTTGAGTACAACCCATCCACCACTACCCTCTGGGTGCACCCCATCAGCCAATTTTTTACACAGCCTACTGTGTAGGCATCAATCCCACAGTCACTTAATTTATTGATAAGGATGGGGTGAGAGACAGTGTCAAAGGCCTTCTTAAAGTCTAGAAAGACTACATCCACAGCGACACCATCATCCAAAGATTTAGTTACTTGGTCATAAAAGTCAATCAGGTTGGTCTGGAAGGATGTGCCTTTGATGAAGCTATGCTGATTGCCCTGAGCATGATCTCCCCTGTAGGCCTCCCAGAAATGTGTTCCTTGATGACTGTATCCAAGAATCATTGATCCTAGTTGCATTTAAGGCTGCACCACATGATTCCCATCTGTGAGTTTGTCAGATCTTTTAAGATATGAAAGGGTTTTGCCTGGTCAGGTACCTAAAAATATTAAAGTTCAGCTAGAAGTGGAACAGATAGGTCAGTAAGTAACATCTGTACCTCTGAGTCAGTATTAAACCATGCATGCCAATAGATTGCTGAAAAAGTACTCTAGCCTCATCTACACTTTGGTTCAATATTTGGTGCCAAATTACAAGGGCCCCTTTTAGTAATTAAGGAATATTTTTCTTTAGACTCTATAGACTGTACTAAAACAATAGGTCCAGTTCACCCACATGCTGCAGATGCTTTTATACTGCATAGGTGTTGCAAATTCAGTTTAATCAGACAGTTAAGTTAGGTTTTCAGCTGGCTGCTTTGCAATGTTGGAGCAGTACATAGGAGCTGGCTCTTATGACTATATATCACTTATTTTTATTTTATTTTATTTTTAATCAGTTTAGATTAACATATCTAAAACAGGGTTTGATTTGGCATGGTAGACAGGGCAAACTTCGTGTTGATCCAGTTAGCCTGAAATTGTTTATAATTAGTTTAGCAGTATAACCCACATTATTTGAAGTCATAGAACCTGTACTGCTGGAAGAAGAGTTTCTGGATTATTATGTATGATTATTAAAGATTATGTGACTTTTTTTTGGAAGAGTGTCTCCAATAATACTGGCTTGATTTCAACTTGTGATGTCTTTTGAATTTCCACAAGATTTAATTTAGCCTGGTTCTATTACTCATTACTCTTTCCCCTTACAAAACACTGGATCCTGATGTTTTTCTGCTTCATAATGTTTGCAGTTTATTTTTCTTGAATGAATAATAGGTGATGTAAAATCTGTACAGTGCTTTTGTGATGCTTTTTTTCTACTATAAATTATGTCTCAGTTGTTATTAAATATACTCTCTCTGTTTTCCTTCAGACATAATTCAGTAACATATCTTTAGGACCAACTTTGTGAAGAATTATATAGTGTCTTTTGAGCATTTGAGAAAGAGTCCACAAGCTTCAGCAATGACCTTTTCTTTTGCCATACTAATGCTTACGTCACGTGCAACAACCAAAAAGCCTGAAGGGGTAGTTTGTGAATTTCCATTTCTAGAGACTTAAAATAATAAACAATAATAATGATTTTCAGCCAAATCTGCTTTCTAACCAGTGCTGTTCAGAATGTTGATTACCAGTCATGGTAATTAACACACAGTTCTTCTTGTCACTGCTGGCAGGGAGCTGCTTTAGTTTTGCTTTTAATGCATTTTCCCTTTGGGAGAAAAGACACTAAGGAAGAAAAAGAGAATGACCTTGCACAGCTAAGGACATAGCATAATAGTGTGAGGTAATAATGATTTCTATTGTTAGACACATTTTAGTGCAAGAGTGCAGGAGGAACACACTTCATTAAATATTTACAAACAATCACTGTTAAAAAAAACCAAAAGACTCAAAATTTCCAAAAGAAATAGGAAAAAGCAGACAGAAAGGGGACAGAAAAAAAAATCCCTGTTATATGACAAATGCTGTATCAGCCCCAGAAATATTCAGATTTCCCATATATGAGGCACTGCTGTTCAAAGACCATGCCAGGACTTCTCAGAGGAGGAAGAGTTTCCCCTGATCTTGCTGGGTCTTGCTCCTTGTAGGACACAGTAACACTGGGAGTGTGTTGCACTTCCTAAATCATGGAAGTGAAGTAGACACCATGGAACCTTATTTCAGTACCATCACAATCTGTGGATGATGGAAAGAACTGCACATATCTGTGTCCAGAACCCAGTTACCTGGGATGTTTGTATTGGTGTCTTCACTTCTCGCATTGAAGTTAATGGTGAAAAATATGATTAAGCCTTGTGTTATGACAAGGTGATGATGCCAACTTCATAAAGTCTGATGGGGACAGTTAGCAAGTAGGAGGAAGAAGAAGGTTCAGATTTGATTTTCTTATGCCTCCCAGAAAGTGTGGGGATACCTATAATTCCTTGAAGCTGTACTTTACCAGGTGCGCATCCCAAAAACTCTCTGTGGTCTTCCTTGTCTCATGACCTTTTTCTTCTTTCCCTATGGCGAAGTCTTAATTTTACTTAAGGCCTTTGTCTCCAGACTGGATTAAGTGACTCTGCTACTCAGCCTTTGCTGTTTCCTGTTCTCTTTAATTATTGTCACTTGGGACAATTACATGAAATTCCTGACTTTAAAATAAAGTCTTATGGTGATGGTATTTCTATGTACCGTTAAATAGCTGTCACATTCTAATCCTGAAGTTGCTACATTTCATTGGTAGGTGAGGTGAATGCCATGTACAGATTTTTTTTAGCTATGCTATTCACCTATTCCCAGAATGGTTGATGGTCCTGCTGATTTCTCATAGCATCTACTGCTAAAGGAGATGTACCAATTGCAGTCTTCCTTTCCCTCCCCATTTTAATGGACTTTTGTAAATCAGTGTTTTAATGAGGATTGTTTGAAAGGCAATTACAAATCCTTTTAATAAAAGATGCTATGTAAATGTAAGAAAATTGCTATTATAGATAAACCCTATGTTTCATGGTGAACTAAATATTAAAAGGAATTAGAAATTTGCATTTAATTCCAGCCTAACTCATTATATTTGCAGCTGTTTGCATTACAGCAGGATAAAAAAAAGGAATTACTAACCTTCAGTCCTTCTGATATCGTACCTCAGTGCCAATTGAAGCTTTCTTTACAACAGCTTGATTATGAAAATCATATACAAGGTTAAAAACTCTGACTGTTTCAAAATACCTTCCATTTCTCCTGCTGCATCCTAAACTACATGTTATCTAGTTGGAATTCTTCTATCAAAATTCAGTGCTTAACAAATGAATGTAAAGTGTTGGACATTCATTCCCCCAAGTTCTTTAATCATCCATATGGAAGGGATGCACTTTGCAATTATTTAACAAGATGTAGAATAGATACTCAAGTTCAGCAGCATGATATTTAGAAAACAAGAGATTGCTATTTGTGTGAAATGCAGAAGCATTAGAATTCAGTTCATTTAGGAAGTTATTTTTTCTTGTTTCTCTATTTAGAAAAAAATACCTACAGTTAAGGAAGAAAAGCTACTTAGCAGTAACTACACATTTCTGTTGCGTGTGGAGGTGTATATTCTAGGAGTGACATGACTGTATTGCATTTGAAAACTTAGTTAAGTTTATCCTAACCATGTGATTGGTCCAATAAAAGATACAAAAATCTTTGCTTTTCATATTTCCTGGGCCATCATGGCCTCATCAACACTCCAGCACTACCATGCCATCCATTTGAGTTCAAGAATCTTTGATACTAAAGCTGTTCAAGGTATTTCTACCACGGTGAGGTCCACATGTTCCAAAAGTCACCCCATCCTATATACCTTCTGAATCCCTTTATTCTTGAGTCTCCAACAGATCTTTGGATAAAGGAAGAGAAAATAAATGTGAATTGTCAGAAGCACTACATTCTGAGAAATCTATTTACAAATAAGATATGAGCAATTATTCTTTTGATTTTTTTCTGCAGATTTTAGTCACCCACACCAAGTAGTAGAATAACCAGCATTAACATGTGCCAATGCAGTAAAAGTGAAAAGGATTAATACCTCTTTCACTGCCAATATGAAACATCATCTTCATAAACCAAACTTCTAACTCATGTCCTGAGTCAGGAGAATGACATTTCATGAAGATGTGAATTGGACTTTGAGTAATGACAAATTTTAGGAACGGAGGCTTTCTTAGCAAACAGTGGTAGTAGAATATCAACCACAGAAGCATCAAGATACTACCCAGATAATGGAATAGGCTTGAATTCAGGATATACTCTATTTAGAAACCTTGAAGGAGAAAGATTCATTTGTTTATTTCATCATTTATAAACAAATTGCCATACTTATGAGAAGGTTTCATTCTTTCCAAATACCAAAGCTTCTTTAAACAGGATATGTTCACCCTTGTCTCCCAGATTAGCCCATGAGGGAAAAACATAAGTGTGTTACACAGTTTAGGAAAAGATCAAGAGTATTACACAATTATGCGCAGATCTAAATGTAACTTGATATATTGCAGGAGATTGTTACTTGTGTTTGCATTATCTGCACTTTGCAGTGCACATGATGGTGACAGGTAAAGCACTTGAAAGTATCAAAGGCTTTACTACTTACCTAAATACATTTAATCTTCTGTGTTTTCTTCAATAATTTTGTCATTCTATAAAATAAAACAGCATATTATGCTTGTTAGGCAATACTTATTTTTTACAAAATCTTTGTGACACTTTATGAACTCTTGCTGCCTTTGCCTTGTGATCCCTTTACTTTAAATTTTTAACATTTTTTTTCTTTTCTCTTAATGTTGGTCCTTGTCTTCTGTTAAATAATAAGTTAAACCTACCATATTTATTTGCAAAACACACACCTTTTCCCTACAAAATTAGCTACCGGCAGTGGTATATTAGGGGGGTGCAGTCACAGCTCTCTTGATTCCTGCTTCACTCAACATTTAAAACAAACTGCTCAGAGGGACAGCTGCATTTCTATCAAGTGGGCTTAGAGAGTTAGTCAACTTCATTTATTGATTTCTGCTCTTTACTCTGTAGATCAGTGTTTCCCAACCAGTGTGCTGCGGCACACTGGTGTGCCTTTGGCCATGTCCAGGTGAGCTGAGGAATCTTGGGGGGTGGGGCATGGCTCCTGGGGGGCTGGCTACAGGCAGTGATGTTACCACTGCCCTGCGGCTGGCCCCGTGCTGCTATCCACACCCCCCACTTGGTGTTTGGCTGCTCACCACCCCCTCCCCCCACTCCCACTCTGCCTTCAGCTGGTGTGAGGTGGGGCAGAGAAGGCCAGGTATGTGTGCTGTGGGGTGGAAAAGGTTGGGAAATGCTGCTGTAGTTACTAACAACACTTGATCATCCACTAATCAAACTAACCTTCCTTATACAATAATCCTCATGAAGTTTCCATGCTCACCCCCATGCTGTCCAGTAAAGGTATGACATTACCTAGGAACCTGTACTGGGTGGCTTTGCTTCTAGGGGTTCAAACCCATAACAAATCAGAGATAGGGAGGGGAGGGGCTAGGGTGAAGGCAAGCCTAGCTGTAAGATAGCTATGATCCAGTGGTCAGAGGCAGGAGGGAGTTGCAAAAGTGAGGACAGTTAGTTACTACAGTGACTCTTTTGACCCTTTCCTGGATTATTCATTGAAGTAAATGACAGAGTCTGTGGGGAGCTAAATCAGTGGCTCAACTAGGGTGGTATAAAGTCAGTTATGTATGAACACAGAGGGGTTGGTCTTCCCAGGTAGGGGCACTGGAAGTGGTTGAAGTGAGTCCTCTTCTGCCACTAACTGTTTCTTTCTGTATGCTGAGGGTAGAAGCCACCTATGGGCATGCTGTGGGGAAAAGGGGCCATGGGAAGGAGGTATGTTTATAGCCTTGTCCACCTTCTTCCCCATAGTCCGAAGTTATGAATGTCTTGCTGAACCATTTGACAGGGATTTTGATGGGAAGGTCCTCCTGAGAGTAATGAGGGGCTGGATGCTATTGAGCACTAAAAGGCTTTTGGGAGGAGGTGGTCCCATGGAGAAGAAGGGTGCGAGGTGAAGGCAGGTAGGCTATTATGAGAGTGTGGAATGAGGGGAAGATGGGGTTTGGGACTGAAGAGTGTGGTGGGGACTATGGGACAGAAATAGGTCTGAAGGGGATTAGAAGCAAGAAGTATTTTGGGTGAGGGGGATGTAGGAAGCATAGGGAGATATGTAGGGGTTGTAGGGATATATGGGTGCTCAGAGGGCATGGGAGGGCTCAGTGGAGCATAGGGGGATGGGATGTGATGGGGATGAGTCTGTACAGGGTTCAGTGGGTTCATAGGAGCAGGGTAGGACCAGTCAGGCATGAGGGGGATCGTTTTGAGGGTGAACATGGGGAATATGTGGAATAACAAGGGACAAAGTAGAGTCAGGAGGCATCTGAGGTGGCAAAGGCAATGCATAAAGGATAATAACCCACCTGGGGGCAGGTAATAATTTTGGAGACCTTTGCAACCATAGTGGAGTACCTGGGTGTTAAGATTCATGTCCCTGGCCAGGCTGGGGCAACAGTTGTACTCCTCTGATAACAAATGCCTGCCCAACCTGAGGAGTCAGGACCCCTCCCCCACAAAAGCAACCAATTATTTGTTTTTGCTTGGATGTTAACCAGAATGGTAGGGTGATAGGGTCCTCATGTATTAAAAAAGCTCCTAGTTGCTTTCTAACTGGAAAAAAAAATATTCATTGTATTATGTGATATGCATCATACCACCTGCATTCCTGGTTTTTAAAATCCTAGATCCACCCATAAACAACAACATTGTGGGGTGCACATCTTTAGACAACTCATTTCCATGCTAGGATGAAGGCAGGGGAAGACTGGCATGGTAGCATAGGGTGCTCAGTATTGGCTCAGTTACAGCTGAACCTCAGCAGAGGCAGAGTCCTGTAGTCAGCATCACCCCTCCTCTGACTGCTTCAGAGCCAAAACATCTACAATTTAACCCTCTCATAGCCACTGATGAGTTGTCAGTAGCTGTGTTGGATGAGCAGCAAGGGAAGGGGAGTGATGCTGACATGACAGTAGAACTCTTTTCAGCTCCCTTCCAGTAACTTATCAGGGGTGGCCCAGCCATTCCACAGAAGGAAGTATCAGGCTCCTCAGAACTCTGCCAGGTATCAGGTGCACAGAAGCAGGCACCCGGTATGATTGCAGGAATCATAATTGCAGGAATCATGCCAGGCACCCGCCGCCACCACCTGCATACAGTAGGTCAGAGCTCTGAGAGGCCCAATCCTTCCTTTTATAGTGCAGCTAGGCCACCACTGATTTGCTGCTGGGCACACATCCCCAACCTCCTTCCAGGAGAGCCCCAGTGTGGGTCACCAGGGTACCATGAGTCATCAATCTAGCTCTATTCTAGACCAGGTTTAGCCATTTTTAAATTAGCCTATGTGCTTCAAACTTCTGCTGTGTTACAGATATAGACTGATTTCTGATCACTTCCACCAGTTTATATGTAATATCTGTACCTGGCCTTGGTGTAATTACCTCTTAGCGGCTCTTGAAAGCCAAACAGTCCTGAGTCTGGTTATCCTTTGGATAGGAGACCACAATGGAGTATCAGGTGCTACAGATAAAAAGGAAGATGTTGTGACTGAAATCTTGGTGAATGGTAACTACAGAACTGAATGACTTAATTTGGCCATGAATGATGAATAATAGGGAGGAAGTGAATATTGTAAGTAGTTCTGAGTGTGTGGCTGGGAAAGAAAGCAGATGTTCTGACTTTTGGATTTCCCTTAGAAATAGTTTCTAATCAACCTACCTAATAACAGAAATGAAAACAGAAATCAGTTGATGATCTTTGATTTCTAACTTGTATTACAAGTACCTTCACAAAGATGTTGGGATTTATACTTTGTCAGATAGGAGCTAAAGTAACGGTCCATTGCCACCTCCATAGGCTCAGTCACTATAAGGCTCCAAAAGGCAACTTTCATTTCTGTTACAATCTGTTACTACAAATTGAATTGGTGTAAGAGTATTTTCTTAGGACATCCAAAATGGCCAACCCAAATGAGGGAAACCTTGATTCCATATGCCCCTGGATATGTGTAATCAACAATACCACTGTCACTGGAATTCTGGCCATCCCTTATGACATTGCTACTTCACAAATGTAGGGGACTACAAATTGCACTCCCTTTATCTTCAAAGGACAAATTTGGCTGGCTACTTCTTGTGTTTTTAAATGGTAACAAAAAAAAAAGCACACTAGATCCCTGCTTCTTCATGTAACCTACAATGACGAGGTTTGTCTTTCACATCATGTTTCAGCCATAGAACTTGAAGATTGGTATGGTATCATCATTCTCATTTTCCAGATGAAGAAACTGAGGCACAGAGAGGTCAAATGATACCTTTCTGTGATACAGTCACACAAATGTGAATGACAGAGAGGAATAAAATGCACATTTCTCATTTCCCAGGGCAGCTTCCCATATCAAGCTGCCTCCTTAGATTTCATTAATATGTCTAGGGGAGGGGCAGAATATTATTAGTGAGATGCTGAAAAGATAGGTAATTGCAAACAACAGTTGATTTTCTCCATGAAACTGAGTAATTGAAAATGTTCACAACATTTATTTTTAAATGGTATCATTATTCATTCTTTTATATAACCACATGATTCAAAATGCCTTTCAGGAACTGCTTAAACATCAAGCACAACTAGTGAACTTGGAGACAACAACCCCCACCCCAAACTACAGAACTTGATAATTCTTCAACCCAAAAGCCTGAGGAAGAACTGTGTCAGAGTTACTGAGCATCTACAACTCATTATATAAATAGGTATAGGAAAGGTATCAGGTAAATGTGACAAGAAGAGATGTGGGAAAGTATGGTTAATCCTAAGAAAGAGTAAATATAGCAATGAATTAAATCCACATATATATCTGATGGATAAAAATCTAAGGAGATTCCAAGAAACAAGGTGTTAACATTCTCCAGAGAAAACTCCAAACATTTAAAACTGATTCTTAGTTTCAGAGGCAACTCAGATTTGGGTTTCAAAGGGTGTCAATAGATCTGTTTGTTCGCATTCTACTTAGAACACATCACAGCAGACTTGATTAATCAAGTCTTCTCTGCATTCTAATTAGAACGCTCCAGTGTCACCTTACCATCATGCATATTAAGCCCCCCTGCATTTCAAAATTGCCTCAGGAGTGTTTTAATTAAAGCTCACTGAATGAGTTTTAGATAAAGTGTCCCATTGTTATTTTGAAATGTGCAGGGGCTTAATACACATGAGTATGAACTGTTAGACTAGATGTCTGGTAACCACTTTAATTAAAATCCTCCCCCCACCCCAAGCACATGTATAGCCAGCCAAAGGGCCTAGGATTAGGACCTAAAAATCTTATTATTCATTACTTTGAACATTTACACTACAATCATGGTTAACCTATAAACTGAATGATAAAAAAAATGATACTCTGATTAAAATACAAAACACAACAAAGAAACAAAAAACCCAACCCTGCACACCATGTGTTTCTGGGAGATTGATATTGGGCCTAGTACATTAGCCAGCCTTGTTAGGTGTGATTGGCAACTTTTTTGTCAGCACAAGTCAGAGCTCAAAACCAGCTATTACTGCAGGCTGCAAATCTCTGTTCTTTCCTCCACCACCTCTAAGAAGCCAATTGCCAGATACCTAAATTATCTTCAGCAACGATAACTTCAGACCTGACAGAGCAGCTAGGTCTGCAGTTCAGGAGGACATTGTGGAGGGGATGGATGGCATGGTGCAGTTCCATACACTAATTCCTTGTGCAGGATGAGACATCTTTGTGAGTTGGCCTGTAGGCTGTAAGTTGCCAAGCCCTGTCCTTGGCCATTTTGGGGATATCATGCAGATCTAATGTGGAGAGAGAGTCTTTATACCGTCCCCTATCCTACCCATGTTCACCCTGAGCCCCAGTTCAGTAGAAGGCAGAAGATAGCTCTAATTGTTCCTTATGGTTCACTTCTGGCTCA
>JAGPOW010002742.1:51782072-51801351 GCA_030014935.1 Caiman crocodilus
TGGTCTTATGGGCCATTTAAAACTTCAATTTCATTTATTGTACAAACACAAGAAAAGATGGGAATAACTTTCTCGCATTAATGGTCCATTCTTTGCATTGCTCAAATTGATTTATTGAGGTCAGAAATCAAAGAGAACTTCATGTTTGCAGCTGGCAGAGTAACCATTAAAGTTTAAAACTTTCACAGGCACTTCTGCCTGAAAATGTTTTACCTGCAATTGTCACAAGTGACAACTAAGATCATTATAACTGAAACAGATAAAAGCATAATGTCTTTTGTCATTTTTTTTTCAGCATGCTTATTTTGTGCATTTGACAAACATTTTGCATATTGTCAGTTCCATTGGCTTTTTCTTCTTGGCAGTCATTTAGGCAGGGGTTTTTTGCCCTGTTGTTTGTGCAGATCTTTTACCTGGCTAAAAGGCAGAAGAAAAACACAGGGGAAGGAAATGTGAAAATGATTTGTTTTTTAAACACAAATATTAGCCAGAGGAATCAAAAGCAGATGTAGTAACTGACTCTTCTCAGGTTCCTGTCTTGCTTGTCTAATATGGTTGAAGAGAAGATTACGGGAAATGTGGTGAACCTTAACTAAGAAGAAGGGGATGTTTTTTGTGTAGAGTGCTAATCAGAGGATCATTGGATGTTAGGTAATAGAGCAGGTGTGGGCAAAATACGGCATATGGGCCAGATCTGGCCTGCTAAGGGGTTTTGTCTGGTCTGTGACAGGTCCCTATCTAGTCCAGGCACAGGGGACAGCACAAGCCATGGTGCATGTGGCCATTCCCACTGCACCTTGGAGCACAGTGGGGCTAGAGTGGTGTGGTAGCCAGACTCACTTCCTAGTAGCCCCAGCACTGGTGCTTCTTCCAGATGCCATAGCCACTAGACCTGGCCTTGCTTCCCAGGTACCGCAATGAGCCTGCTCTGCACCCACCACCGGGGGCAGGACCCTCATGGGCAGGGTGCATGACAGGGCTGTGGGTAGGTAGGAAACTGTTTCTAGGACTGGGTCTAAGACCTTGGGGTGGTGACAGCATGGGATTTGGCCTGGAGCCTAGCTGTGATCTGTTTCCTGCATACCCCTGCAGGGGAAGCATATTGTGGCTCTGCCCTGTTCCTGGCCCCAGCCCCAGCTCCAGCCCCACATTTTCACCACCCCAACATCCTGCACCTGGATGTGGATGCAGCTCTTCACCTGCCTGTGGCCCTAGCCTGGCTATGAGCCCTTCCCAGGCAGGTCCCAGCCAGTTTTCATGGAGACCCCAGGATCACGGGACAGTGAGAACATGGGGCAGGGCCCAGAGCAGAGCCATGATCTGCTCCCCAAATGCCCCTCCCACAAAACCAGTGCTTATCACAGGAGTATGTGGGCAGCAGATCACAGTTTTGCTGGGTTGGAGCCACAGATGGGCAGGGAGAGGCATCCAGGAGTGACACAGGCAGGTACATAGGGCTGAGGCTGGGCTTGTGGGGTGGTGACAGTGCAGAGCTGGGGTCCTGAGATCCCAGACCTATCTCCACCCACGTAGCCATCCCACATCCAAATGTTGCCCCTTTCTTCACCTTGGCTGAACGTGGAGCAGATCCATGATCTGCTGCTCACATGCCTCTGAGTTGGGCGCCAGTTCTGCAGGCAGGGGTGTACAGGGAATGGACTGTGGCTCTGCCCCAGGCCCCAGTCATATACTGTCACCACCCCACAATCCCAGGGTCTCCAGGGAGACTGTCCACTACCCACATGAGCAGGGCATGCAGCCAGGTGGATAGGATGGGACTATTTAGGGAGTTATGGTGAGCTGTTGCATGGTCGGGCAGTGTGCTGACCTCACCCATGACAGCTCATTAAAACTCCTTATATGGCCCATAGGCCCAAATAATTGCCCACCCCTGTAATAAAGTATCGCTGACAGAGAAAATGGTACTAGTTTTTTATGACAGTTTATGTTAGATCTTAACCTCCTTTGTTATCATAAAGATTTTTTTAACAATACAAATTAGGAGTTTCTAGCAAGTTTAAAGGAGGCAGGTACTGAACTCCAGTTGAAATCATTTGCCATCATGACATATCTTGTACAAGATTTGTTTATTAGCAAGATAATGCTGATATTGATTATGTGTAGCAACCCAAATGTTTAAATTTAAAAAATGTAGATACAGCCAGACTAACTTAAGAAAATTGTTAGGTAACCTAAAATTCTGTCCACTGAACTAGTCTTACAATCTAGGTGGAAGTGTAGTTCAAGTTCTTATACTTCTGGATCACTGTCCAATGAGAGCACACTGGCTTTGATAAAATAGGAATCTGCCTCAACCTTCATCCCTGATCCCTCATACCAAACCAATCTGGGACCTTTAATAATTTAACAAAAACAAAAACATCTGTGTTAATTATTTTTTAACATTTATCCTAGTCTGCACTTTCAAGATGAATGTCAGATACAGTGGCATGATTAGGGTGAGGCAACAGTGGCAATTGCCCTAGGTACTGTTGGGGCTAGGGAGCTGAAAAAAATGCTTTTATCTCAGCTTTGTGATTGCAGTGGCAGCAGAAACCAGAAGTCGCCATTGCCCCTGTGTGCAGAAGCTACCTCAGGCTCTTGGCCGCATTTTTATCCTGCTGATCAGAGAAGCATACACATGCAGAATTTCCAGTCAACTCTCAAAGCAAGCAGAACAAGTATCTCATGAAAAGAGAATCTCCACTGATTCTTGTCCAGTTCTTGTGTTACAGAGTCCAGAGGCTTCAGATAAGGCTAAGCATTTACATAAGGGCTGTACCAATACTGCTGACAGCATGCCAACTACTTTCAGACTGTAAATGAAGAAACAGATGGTCCAGAATCACAAATTTCAGATCTAGAAGCATAATTTGCTAAAGGAGGCTTTGAATCCACAGATTTGATCTGAGTCCATTTTATATTTATCTAATGATATAAATCCATTGTATTTCATTTTTTGTTTCCATATGTCAATGAAAGAAAATCTCAGTTTGACTGAAGGTATCAAGGGAACCAGCAAGGTGCAGAACATCAGTTGAGAGGTTACTGAGTTTTTCATTGACTTGCAGGATTAGTCACATAATCAGATGTTTAATTGTTTAATTAAATGTATCAATATTACATCATTCTCTGATATTTAGGATATAAGGTATCAAAAATTTCCCAGAAAAGAATTTGCTTAAGACCTCCAGCCTCATATAGTTTGTATACTCTGCATGACTATACCCTGAATAAGTACCTACTGAAGCCTGCTCAGGGGTAGATTCTGGACTGGGTGAGCTCTTTGATCTTTGGACTCCAATATCTGGCTTTTGCACATTTCAGTTTGTGGCCACCTTGGAAAGTTACTTTCTGGCTTAGCTGCTAGAAACTGACTAACTCTTCAAAGAGATGGAGCACATGCCAAGTCATATTTTTAAAAAAACATTTATTATGCCTCTCAGGTTTCTCTTGTCCTGCTTTTCTCTTTCCCCCCTGCATGTTGGAGGTTCTCCTTTTTAAGACTATTTGCACTGTGGCTTTTAAGTCCTGCTTTGGCACCAGAAACAGAAGGACATTTCCAGATTTTGGGACTTGAATCCACAGGATCAACACATGCATTGGTGGGTGCATTGTTGGTTTGATAGCCCATTTCCCCAGGGGAAAGATTGTCACAGGTCTGCTTCAAAACACTGGTAACTCACCATTTACTTATGTAAAAGCTAGAAATATTACGAACAGTACCACAGCCTGTCATAAAAGGTACCTCTAACACTGTAATGCAACTAATTGCTATCAAATACATGTCACCATTTTAACTACATTTTTCTGTTAGGAATGTATTATTTAGTTCCACCTTTTTAGTAAAGTTTTTATATTAAGAAACTATTACTGCTAATTCTTTCTTTTTTGATATCCATATGATGCCTAATATATTTTGCTTTTAATGTGTTAATTGCTTTTATTCTCTGTTCCACAGTATTCAAAGACAAATAGGCATTCTGGACCTGGGATGGATAAAGTTATGGAGTCTAGTTTTTCAGGCACTCAATCTTTCTCAGAAGCCTTGTCACCTGATAGAGGAAGCCAGCCTATCAAGCAACATAGGTAAGTAAATGGCTCTCAGACCAGAAAATTGGCAGGCAGAGATGTCCTGGTTTAGTGACAGATATGCAAGATCATTGCGCATTGTGCCTGGGGAGGCATTCAAGGCTATATGATAGTAACAGAGCCCCAGACCATTCAATAAACAAATGTCCAAACATTTATTTTGCTGATGACATTTTTTTTTATGATCATCACCACCTATAATCTACCTTTTCTAGAATGCCTAGAGGAAATATTAGAAGACACCATCGTAGCTGTAGACACAGAGCAGTGAATGAAACAACTGTACTTTCAGAAACCATTAAAAAACAATTTTTTTCCTGTCTTGCAGTTCATGAAATAAATGATTTATTCTCCTACTGGTAGACTCTGTTACAAACTTTCAAACTTTCTCACTGTTTCTTTACATAAAGAGCACTCCAAATTAAAATAACTACTTTCTATGTATATTTATGACTTTGTAGTAGCCAGCAATTTAAAAAAAAATAGCTTTATAAAAGTTTAGATACAAAATGTTTCCAAGGGTAGAAATTACTTCTAAACATGGATAAAAAATGGTATTTGAATCAGATTTTTTTTAATGTTTCTTTTTTTTTGTTTTTTGGGGTTTTTTTGTTATGACAATTTTATGTTCTAGATAGGGAAAAAAGGGTTCAAATTTATGCCAGGTATAAATCAAGTTGTGGCAATATCCAGTCACAAAATATGGCTGATTTTCCACAAGGAACTCCTGGTATTAAGATTTTTATAAATGAAATGGATGAGAACAATGTAACTCATAATATTTGGTATATATCAAAAGACATTGCCATTCCAGTCACTTGTCCGCAACATTTTTCTTGTATTCTGAATGATACATTTGCTTAACTTTCCAAAGCAATGGCATTTTGTGAAGTAATGAGGTACATTTGGATCTCCTTATATTTCCTTTTGTCAAGCCTTTGACTTCTCATGAAAAAAAGAATGGCCAGTCTCATATAAAACTCACTCAGTAGAGCACCAATTTCACTGTATCTGATTGTGTGCTCAAGTGATTTGGTTAATATACCTGGAATATGGAAATGATGCCTAGGACTTTTTTCCAGTGGAAGTTTTTGATCTCAGTGGGCGCATCCAGATGCTACATGCCGCATGAACCACACATGCAGTCATTCCCCTTACTGATAACTTGCAATACGAGGGGAGGAGTGGGCTGACACTGGGAAATGCCAGTGTAAAAAAAAAAAAAACATGACTAAAAAAAGCAGGGTGGTTCATGTGGCAGCAGTGTGCACTGCCTGTAACTATAGTCTGGCAGACTGGAACAATGCTCTAGTTGCTGGCCAGGCTCCGTGTTGCTGGATCACAGTGGATGCAGCCTCCACAGGCCCCAAGGACCTCATATAAGGCTGCTGGGGTCTCCCAGGTGCCAGCCCCAGCCTCCTGTACCCTATCTGGGGCAATGCGCCACATGCCAGACTGTGTTTGCAAGGCCATTCCCTGGGCAGGGACAAGTAGCAACAGCATGTTGTGATGCTGCTGTTTGTCCCTGGGAAAACACACTTTCCACTTATGGAGATGTGACCGGTCTGGTCAAAAGAAAAGCTTCTTTCTAATCCTTTAAATGCCAAGTACATTAACTCAAATGTACCTTCATCTTCATATACAAAAATATATAATTATACTACAAGTAAATATTTTTGTGGATTCTATCTTTTATTGGATAAAATGAATAGTTGGGAGGGACACAGACGGTAGGTGAAACCTGAGGGAGGGTACATGATACCTGAAAGCTTGTTTAAGTCCCTTCTAACTATGCAGTTGGACCAATAAAACACAGACATTTCCCACAAAAAAAAGTGCCTCACATTTTTCTTGGATCATCATAGCTACGTCACCCCAACACTAAAATTACAAGTCTTAATAATTAATCAAACTCTCTGAATTTTATTTTACCTAGGTGATAAATAATGACTTCATAAAATCCTCAGAAACTTTTAAACCTCCAAATATTACCCACATTTATCAAAGTTGTTAAAATAAAAATCTAATGTGAACTTGAGACCATGTACTTTTCTTCAGTAGAAAAGTCATTTTATAGGTAACCCGTAGTAGAACTTACCGGAAATGTTCTAGTTCTAGATTTAGAAGGACCATCACTGATTCTTTGGCCTACATCTCTGGGATTTTACTGAAAGAAAAATGGGTTCCAGTTCCTTATTTGAAGGGTTTCAGCCAATATACTATATTCATATTTCTTACTTTAAAGATGTATTTTGCACTAATTAATGGTTTTATCTGGATTTATAAACAATTACTTTTGTAATTTTATAATTCATGATCTAATATATCAAGGCTTTGTTTTATAAAACATGCAGTGTCAATGTTTTATAATCCCATCATTGATTTATGTATCCTGCAACTTCTTATAAATTGTCATGGGTTTACAAGTACTGTTTAGCTCAGTGATGCTCAACATATGTGCTGCAGCTTGGATCTGGTCCCCAAACTGCCTGGATCCAGCCCATTGTATGGAGACTCATCAGAAAACATTTCAACCCACTGCTTCCTCTTTCCTGCCTTCTGGTGTGCTTTGGATCCCCTCCACAGGCCTCCTTGCTTTCTCCCACTCTTCTTTCTTATAGCAGCTTACTCTCCCTGCCCACGCTTCCACTTGGCATGTACTGCCAACTGACGGTAACCTTTCTTATTCTCCTCTCACCCTCTCTCCCCCTTTTCTCCTTCTAAGGTTGGCAGCCACCTCCCCCTCTCCTTCTCCTCTCCACTATGGGAAGGGAGTAGTAGCCCACATTGCACCTGGATTGCCAACATGCAACTCACTGCTCTAGAAGGTTAAATTCCACTGGTATAGCTGACTGAATAGTCATCTGACTTTTTATTTGGTCTCTTCCTTATCCTAATCCTTACAAATTGCAAACACATTATTATTAACTCTTGCTTCTATAGCACACATATGCTGAATTTAGGAAACTCATTTTTAATTACTAGGACTAAATATTTGTCCAAACAGTTACTTCAAGACAAATATTTGAGGTCTCTGTTCCAAACTAAACAGTAGCCTAAGACCACAGGTTAGCAAAACACTTAAGCATACAGTTAACTCTGGACTTTCCCATGTTTCAGTAGGTTCCAGGGAAGAGGGGACTGAGTACATCTGTTCTGCCTTAGTCTGGTGATACACTCTGAGGCTGCCGCAGGCTCTCCCTAATGCCTAGTTCCAGGCTGACTGGAGAATTGGGGCTCAAAAGCAGGCACTGGGGATTAGCCTGGCAAACTCGCTGATATAATTCCAACTCTGGAGCATTCAGAAGCTTGGGTAGGCATAGCAAGCTCCCCACTTGTCTTTTGGAATATGCTGTTGTTACCATATAGAAAAGATTGTTAATTACCACATTTTGGTGTTAGCTAAAATTCTCTGTCACGCTTTCAGGAGGTGCAACCCAAGGGAAAATAGGTCAAAAGTGATTTTACATCATGTTCATGTCATCAGCTTGATGTTTGCCATCCAGAACAGACCTGAGGATGCTATACAGGCCACTGGGCATTCCAGAGCAGGCCAATATCTTTCCAGCTCTCATTGTACTGTGACAACCTTCTGCCTCCCACTGACATGTTTCCTTACATACTCAGAATGTGTCCCCCCTGAGATTTTCAAGTGAGCTTATGCAGGGCCAATACTTTCTTGAAATCATTGTCTGTCTACTCCCAGTTTCTCAGACTGGCTAAGCTTTGATGCTACAGTAAAACTACCAATGTAGAAAACACTTGCTGCTACTTGTGCCAGTATTCTGTTTTTAGTGATTATGAGCATGTCCTGTGAATGGCAGAACTGCTCATTTCACTTAGGTTACTGAACAGTTTAAGATAATAACAGTATTCTACTGGTACCAATCTACATGTGAACAGTTATGTAGAGATGGAAGGCTATATAAATCCAACTTCTAAAATATTCCATTTGTTTTATAGGCTTGTGTCTTACAGGCTTATTAGAACTTTATATCATAGGTTTGCCTGTGTGAAGCAACTCTACCCTCTGGCAAAACTGGAGAAGCACAAGTACATTCCCCATAAAATGTTAAAACCGTTGCTGGTTCATGCAGACTGTGTTCTAGTTATATTACAAAAAATTAAGTTCTCATTTATACAGGTAGGACAAATTACCATTTCCCTATATGTGAGGTTGGATTCTGATTTTGTCACTCATTTTGAGTAGTGGTTTTCTCTTCTAGTACTACTGATTTCAATTAATCAATCCATTCATAATAATTTTCACATAAATCAATTGAAGAGAATATTACTACAAGGTCCAAATAATCTAGCTTCAAGTTATCATACCATTCAATAAAAAAAAAATTATTCTTAAGATCTAAGATGCTCATATTCTTTCATTTTTAAATAGGGCTATAGTAATTTTTCTGACGAGGAAAATCTTTCTTTTTAAGGCTTAATAAGTAATTGCAAATTAATTTGGTTTAAGTTTAAAGGAAGGGTAAACAAAACACATATGTAACTAGGGTTTTTTATTAACAAAATAACAAAGTTTAATAGCTTAAGGAAACTATCTTGTGAGGTAACTGGACTGAAGAATTTAGCAACTTTTATATGGAGGAGGCCTAGAATTATTTTAAGTCAAAAGTCCTAAACAATCTGGAAACTGATTCTCTTAAGCAAACAGAAAAAAGCTTATAGGAAATGATTCATTTAGCCCTAATTAAATGAACAGCTATCTCAAGACGGGCAATAGGCAAAAGCACAGAACGTGCAAAGAATGAGAAAAGTACTGGTCAGCAAAGAAAGCTGTTTTGGAGGTCAAGACTTGTAGGTATAAAACATAAATTGTAGGCATAAAGCAAAAATTGCCAAAGGCCAAGCTGAATTAGAACTTCAACAAGAGACATGCTCCAATGACTGGCAGATTCTAAAGTACAGCTTTTATTAAAAACAAATAGAAAGTGATTCTTCAGCATTGTAATTAAAAAGAACAAGAAAAAGAGACACGGTTACTATGGAACGTAGATGATGTTGAGATTAAAGATAATTTAGTTGTGGTATGTGAACTAAAGGATAATTTTTCATAGTTTCAAATAAGGATGATGATATTACAAGGGGAGCAAAAGCAAAATAGATTCAGTGTGAAGATATGGACTTTTCCACAGCCAAAATGAAAGCGAAACTTAAGGATCTGAATGCATTCAAGTTTGGTATAATATCCCTGAATAATCTGCATCCTTGAATTCTGAATGAACTGGTGCATGAAATTACAGGCCAGGTTGCAAGTATGTTTAACAATCAATTGAGTCAGGACTGACTGGAGAAGAACAAATATAGTGGATATTTATGAAAGGAAAAAAGTGATAACATGCTTTACATAATGTAAATGTAATCCTTCTGCCAGGTTCTGCCTTGCTGCCAGGTTCCATTTGGAAGGGTGTGGTACAGAGTTAGTGACATAACAGCAAACAGTAAAAAAGTAAAAAAGTTTGCAATAAAAAACAAATCATCTTAGATTGGCAACTATGTTTGATTACAGCAATGGTTTTATATCATGCAGCCCTCATACCCTGATGAACTGACCACACCCTCTAACAGGCTGCCCACCTCCCAGCCTTACCCCTGTCACCCCACTCCCTCTGTCCTGGCACAGACCCACAAAGAACCCAGTAGCATTATTAACAGTTGACAGGACTCAGCACCAGCATATGGCTTAGGAGTAGGGCATCTACAAATCCCTGAGAAGAGACCCCTCCCCACAACCCACATGCTTCTGCAGGCACTGTGCTCCCCCTCAGACCTCAGATAGCATAGTTTTTCTCTGTCTTTCAACACTGTCTCTAATTCATAGATTCATAGATTCATAGATGCAGGGTCAGAAGGGACATAAGTAGATCATCAAGTCTGACCCACTGCCCTAGGCAGGAGAGTACACTGGGCTCATATGACCCCAGCTAGGTAACTGTCAAGCCTCCTCTTAAAGACTCCCCAAGGTAGGAGCCAGAACCACTTCCCTTGGAAGTTGGTTCCAGATCTTAGCTGCCCTGACTGTGAAATAGTGTCTTCTAATGTCCAGCTTGAACCTACTCTCAAATAACTTATGGCCGTTATTCCTTGTTACTCTGGGAGGTGCATGGGTGGACAGTGTCTCTCCCATTCCCCCCTTGTAAGTTTGTAGATGGCCACCAAAACCCCTCTCAGCCTTCTGTTCTGAAGACTGAACAGGTTCAGGTCCTATAGCCTCTCCTCATAGGCTGTACCCTGCTGTCCCCTGATCATATGAGTGGCCCTCCTCTGGACCCTCTCAGTGCTGCCCACATCTCTCCTAAAATGCGGCACCCAAAACTGAATGCAATATTCCAACTGTGGCCTAACCAGTGTCATAGTTGGGGAGGATCGCTTCTTTGGCCCTGCTTGTGATGCATCTATGGATGGATGTTGGTCTTACTGACTGCATCCTCACATTGATGGCCCATGTTCATTTTGGAATTGGTAATGACTCCAAGATCTCTTTCTGCCACTGTGCTTTTGAGAAGGAAATTCCAAAGCCTATAGGTTTGTATCACAGAGCACTGAGGTACCCTGCTCCTAAAGAGGGGAAACTGATAGGGAAAGGGCCCTAGCAGTGACTAAGGTACCCAGCTGTTGGTTGCCAGGGCAACTGGAGTCAGCAAGTGACCCACACCTGCCAGTGGTCTGCTGACTGTAAGAGGCAGGGCCTGGCCTTTATAAACCCTAGGGGATGAGGCCAGAGGTAGTTCCCTACCAGCAGCCAAGGAAGAAGGAGCTCTTGGTCATGGAAGAGAGGAGAAGCCTGAGGCAGGAGCAACATCTGACACTGCTGCTGGATGGAGAATCCCAGTAGGCTTGAGCGTGATTATAGCCGGGTGGCTGCTGTTTATGTTATAGCCTAGGGGCTTGGATTTGTGTTGCTATTTATCACCAGTGGTTTGGTGAGGCTATTAGGGGTTAGAGGAGGCCTCATAGGGCAGTGTGGGGACCCCTGCACACAGCAGTGTGGGGACCCCTGTGCCAGTGTGGGTTCAGCATTTGGGGTGTGCAGACCCCAACCCCAGAGAGGGGCAGCTGAGAAGCCCCAGAGAAGGAGACATTGCTGAGAAGCCCCAGCATAGATGTGGTGAGCTCCGGAGAAAGGGCAGCATTACTGAGAAGGCCCCAGACAGAGGGTGGCGTTACTGGGAAGGCCCCAGAGAGAGGGGCAGGTTTACTGAAAAGGCCCAGAGAGGGACAGCACTTGAGGAACCCCAGAGAAGGGGGCAGCGCTTGAGAAGGCCCTAGAGAAGGGGGTGGCATTATTGAGGAGCCCCAGAGAAGGAGGCAGCATTACTGAGAAGGCCCAGAGAGAGGGCAGCGTTACTGGGGAGGCTCAGAGAGAGGGCGCGGAGGGAGACAGGGCCGCAGAGAGCCCGAGCACCAGAGAGGGGGTATGGACCTGGACCGAACAATGTCTATTCCAGCTGTGAGGCTTGGGATGTGAGTAAAGGGGTGGTAGGAGCCACACACAGCCCCTAAGGCTAGGGTGCCCCGAGGCACCCATTGTAGAGCAGGACCCACAAGGAGTCTGGAAAACCATGGGGTCCGAGTAACTAGCTAGAAGTGACAAAGAGGGCATAAAAGGCAGCCTCCCAAATATATGGTGACATACAAAGACATGGCAGACGAGACTTTAAGGGTTTCCTTGGGCCAACTTGGCACGGGAAGGGGGCCTTGAGGAGATCACGGCCCTCCTGCAGGACCCCGCCATGCCAGTATGCTGCTGGTTCTTACTGCCCAAGTGCAGCACCCTGCACTTGTCAGTATTGAATACCATCCTATTCTCATTTGCCCACCCCTGTAACGTGTCCAGGTCCAACTGTATCCTGTCCCTACCTTCTAGTGTGCCCATCTCACCCCAACTATTGGTGTTGTCAGTGAATTTGAACAGGGTGCTTTTCACCCCCTTGTCCAAGTCGCTAATTAAGAGATTAAACAGTGAGTGCCCAAGGACCGATCCCTGGGGGATCCCACTTCCCACATCCCTCCAGGTTGAAAATGACCCATCCACCACCACTTTCTGGGTACAGCCCCTGAGCCAATTTGTGACCCATTTGACTGTGTAGGCATCAGTGCCATAGTTGCCTAGCTTTTTAATAAGAATGGGGTGGAAGACAGTGTCAAAGGCCTTCCTGAAGTCCAGAAAGACTACATCTACCGCAACACCTGTGTCCAATGATTTTGTGACCTGATAGTAAAAGGTAATTGGGTTGGTCTGACAGGACCCTAATGAACCCACCCTGACCATCATCCCCTCTGCTGGTCCTTTCCAGATATGCTCCTGGATAATTTTCTCAAAGAGCTTCCCCAGGATTGAAGTAAGACTAACAGGTCTATAGTTGCACGGGTCCTCCCTCCTCCCTTTTTTGAAAATGGGGACCACATTGGCCCTCTTCCAGTTGTCTGGAACCTGGCCAGAGCACCACAAGTGCCCGTAAAGCCGTGCTAGGGGCCCCTTGCCAATTCCCTCAGCATCCTGGGATAGAGAGCATCTGGACCTGATGATTTGGACATGTCCAGACACTCCAGAAGTTCCCTAACTCAGTCCTCCCTGACCCTAGACCTGTCAGAGTCACTCCTGAGTCCATCCTGAATCTCACTGGGGGAGTCCTGGTCCCTGCATAAAAAAATGGAAGCAAAGAAATTGTGGAAAAGGTCTGCCTTTTACTCTTGTGCAACCACCAGATTGCCTAGCGTATCTCGCAGGGGCCCCATGTTACCCAGTGCTTTCTTCATTCTCTCTACATATTTAAAAAATAACTTTTTGTTGTCTTTGATCTTTGATGCTAGCCCTAGTTCTGTATCTGCCTTAGCTTTCCTAAGAGCTACCCTATAAGCTCAAGTGATGGAGGTATACTCCTCTTCAGTGATAGCCCCTCCCTTCCACTGGGTGTACACCTCTCTTTTTTGGATTTCAGGCATTCCTGAATGCCTTTGGTGAACCAGGGGGGCTTTTTAACACTCCTGCCCCCTTTGATTCCCATTAGGACTGTCTGTCACCCCTTGGGCATGGAGGATCATCTCCTTAAGGAATGACAACTCATTTTGGACACCTAGTTCCCCAACTCTCCAGGACCCCAGTGCCTCTCCTACCAATCTCCTAAACTCATTGAAATTGGCCCTCTTGAAGTCAAGGGCCTTACTACAGGCCCTTGACACCCTGAGCTACATGGTGAATTCTAGTAGGTGATGATCACTGTCACCCAGGTGGTCAAGATCCTGGAGTCCCCTCGCCAGGTCATCGCCTGTGGCCAGAACCAGGTCCAAGAGGGCATTCTCCTTGGTGGGACAGTGCACCTTCTGGGTTAGATGGAGGTCCTGTATCTCAGCAAGGAACTTTCATGAGAAGTCTGACCTGGCTGACTGCTCCTCCCAGCAGATGTCCAGGTAATTTAGATCACCCATGATGACTACATTCCTTGACTTAAGTGCCTCCACAAGCTGGCCCAAGAGTTTACGGTCCAGCTCATCCCCTTGGTTGAGTGTTCTGTAGTAGAGCCCCACCGTTAAGTCCCTTTCCTCATGACCCTCCTGTATTCTGACCCAGAGAACTTCAGCCTGCCCCTCCTCTGACCCCATCCTGTTAGTTGAGGATGTGTATTGCTCTTTGACATAGAGCACCACACCCCTGCCTTTCCTCCTTGTTCTATCCTGCCTGTATAGTCTGTATCCTCTAATGTTTACCGCCTAGTCATGGGATGAATCTCAACAAGTTTCTGTGAGCCCTACTATGTGTGGGTTTGTACTAGCTATCTGAAGAGCAAGTTCCTCCTTCTTATTTCCCATGCTATGGGCATTCGTATAGAGCATTTAAGACCTTGTATTAGTGCATGCACCATCCCCAATTCTTAGGACTATCCAGACCCCCGTCACTTACCTGCATACTCCTTGTGCTCATCACCTCTCTTGGTTGGGAGGTATCCTCCTGTCCTCCTGTCGCCCCATCCCCCAGCGAAGCTAGTTTAAAGCATGCCATACAAGATCAGCCAGGTTGCTTTCTTACTAAGGAGCTGCAGTTTGGTCTCACTCCTTAAGAGTTTTTATGGATGCTAAAGATTATTATGGATTTTATGGGTATGCAATTTTAGCTTGATTTTTTTTTTTTAACTGACCGTACATCAATTTATTGATAGTTGACAACTCTATACCCTCATGGCTATTCATGCATTACCCTCTCTTAGAAAATGACCATCTGGCTTAGTTCCTGGAGCAGGTCTTTGTCTTTCCAAAGGGACAGAGTGGACATGAAGTTGCATGCAGCAAAGTAGACAGCTCTATTTAAATACAAACAGCATTTATTTATCTACAGCAATACAGCAAGCAGAGTCCTAGGGTCCCAAAGCCCAGAGAGTCTCTGTCAGGTAGTAGCCATCACTGTTCTCTCTCAAATTCCTCTCACCCTGTCTTTCTCCCTTCCCTCTCCTTTTTGTGAGTCTCACAGGCTTCAAATGCCATTAATCCAAGTCCCTGTTTACAATCTAGTCAAGATATCTGTGTCATGCAACATTATTGTAACATTGACACATTTAACCCAGACATATTACAAACAGTAACATCGTCTGTCAAAGAAGCTAACTAGAGGGGGCTCTCAAGGATTAATCTTGGAAATGATCTTGTTTAGTGATGGTAATTCATGACATTCACTAAAAAGGTGGGAGTGTACTGACAACATTTGCTGAGGACACAAAGTTAGAAGGTATAGCCAATACAAGGGATAATAGGGATATCATGAATAAATAAAATACAAATGGAATTCAATTCAATTGCACAAAATGCAAGATGTGCACTTGAGGACTAATAACAACTTCTGGGAAAAGGTGTGAACTCATCAATTAAAAATGACTGAGGAAGAAAAGGACCTGAGTTAACCAACTGATTCCAGAATGATTATAATTAACCAATGTGATATGGCCCTTACAAAAGGTAAATGTGATTTTAGGTGATACCAGTTACTATAAGTAAAGGATTGTTAGTATCATGCAAAGCCTTGATATGACTACATCTTTACTATTGTACTGAGTTCTGGTATCATTTGTTTAAAAAAAGATTAACTCAAACTAAATGGCTATCATATAAAAGAAGACTAAAAAAACTAGCTTATTTGTTCTAGTGAAGCAATTGTTTAGATGGGATGTGATTGCTCTCTGTAAACACATAAAGAAGAATAAGCACTGTACTGGAAGAAGGTTCTAAGGTAGAGTAGCTTGTGGGCTGCTTCTGGCCTACAAGGAGTTAATATACAGGCCCTGGGTTCCTTCTAACCACTGCAGGTCCCATGGGTCCTGCTGCTACAGTGGCCTGTTGTGTCCTGGTTCCCAATCCCTCCTCTGCTAAGGGGTTTCTTGTTCCTTCCCCTGTTCCTGGGGGTGGGTCATTGGGAGGGCACTGTACAGCAGGAGGGAGAGCCAGGCTGTCCACACCTCAGGATTGTATCCAAGTTTCCCACACTATGCACACAGCAGAGTGGGGAGCTATATTGCTCAGGTCATGCATGTGGCTGAGAAACCTGGGCTGCCTGTGCTACATGTGCAGCCAAAACACTGGAATTGCTCATGTTAGGTACACAGCTAGAAGACTTGGGATACTCATGCTGAGCTCAGCAAAGCAGGGGGAAGAGGTGGGTGGCTAATGTTACTTATTCAACTGGAAAGGGGTGGGGAGGACAGCTACATTGCTCATGGGGTGCAGGTGACTTGGATCTGCACTCCCTGCAGTGTGCAACCCCATAGTATGGCATGGCACACAGGACCCTGCTGTCCAGATGTTTAGCTAAAGGACTAGGTTGGCCCAAGAGTGAATGGATATAAACTGACAATAAATAAACATAGGCAGAAGGTTTCTAATCAGAGCAGTTAAGTTCTGTGACAGCCTTCAGTAGAAGTAGTGAGAGCACAAAAGAGTCTACTGCTTTTAAGACAGAACTTGATTTTATGACACAGTTGTATGTCATAGGTAAAGGACTAGGTTTGAGAAGTAGTTCTTTCAGTATTATAAGTTCCTAACTTATGTATGTTCACAAGAAAGTAGGATAGGCCTGATATTGCTTGATATTGGTAGCCTAGAGGTAGTTTTCATGCATGCAAAATTCATGACCAGCCCCAAGGAGATCATATTTCACTAGCATTTGCATCCAAAGATTAGGCAGATGGGGCTCTGGTAATAAGTTGGGTGCTGTAAAGCTGCTGCCTCATATATAGGGATACATAGAAATTCTAGAAACTGTGACATGATTAAAACCCCTTTGCATCACTGAGGCTGAGATTAAAAAAAATAAGAAAAATGATTACTAAATAAACATAAGCTTTCTATTACAGTAATTTCTCAGATAAGTTCACACTATGGGTATAACAATCATATTATAAATATACTATTATTTTTAAGCATCCATACAACGTTTTCCCCAAGTCACAAGGATGCTGTTAACATTTGGTACTACCAGAATATTATAAAAAAGGTTATTTTTATTGAATCTTTGATTTCTGTGCAAGGCCATTACAGTTTGTAACACCCAAATCTGTCACTAAATTAGAACTAGGGAGATATACCCAAGCACAAATACAGGTTTTACATTTTCGTGTTTATCAACAAATAGGATTATTTTCTCAGGGAGTATCAAAGAAAAATCACCACAGCACACATCGTATTTACATAATTTGCTGTGTGCCTAGGTGAAGATTTTTTCAACCTTCTTTGAGGGGAGCTTTCTACTGCATAGATAAGTAAGGAGTCTGATTCATTCTATACCATTTTGTATTCACAAGCAGTCTGACAAGGAACTTGATTGTACAGTATGACATTGTCACACAATATTTATTGTGAAAGACAATCATGCTCACAGAGATAGTAGTTTCTTAATTATTAAAATACTGAAAACTAATCTGAACTACATGATGTTCATCCGAATAAATGCTAACAGCAGATCATCTAATTTACAAAGCTTAAAAATATGGCAAGTTCTTAAAAGATATCAGGAGACAATATCTATCTGGCAACTAACTGCCATTGTAGCATATGTTTACTCCGTCTGTCAACAGGGCAAGAAATGTGTCTTCAGCCTTAGTAATATGTATATCTTTTTGTCATCGCATAATGTAGCTGGAATCCTGTAGAAAGACAACAAAGCCATCATCTAGGTAAATTCAGTGAATGTACCTTGCACCATTCAGCAAATTATTTGAAAATACCTCATTTTCATAGCCCTGGTGGACTTGTCAATCAATGGCAGAAGAGTGAGGGAGGCTGGTACAGCCCTTTTGCTCTCTGGTCACTTCACCCATCACCATCACCTTGCCCCTTCTGCATGCTTGTATAGAGCTGGAGCTGCTGCCACATGACCTCTGCTACTGTCACATGCCCCAGGCCAGCTGGAACTGGCATTGGGTATAACCAAAGCTGGAACCACCTCATGCTCTGGGCTGGATCTGGCCCACCAGAAGCCCTCCATCCAGCCAAGATCATAAAGTGAGCTTGACAGCCCAGCAGTAACCTGTGAAGATCCATTCGTCTCTGAACAAAAATATCTGTAAGGTGCAACACTTCACACTGCCCTGCCTTCTGCCTAATTTCAGATTGATAGTTCTCTAACTACCTCTCTCTGGCTAGCTACAGACATTCAAAAAGCCCAAGGATGAATTGATTCAGTCTACACAGGTTTCTCTAAATTGCATTGATTGAACTGATAACAAACAGAACTGATATTCAGTTTTCAATTGGGAAAGGCAGGTGGAAGCTTGCACTGACCCAGGCCAGAAGGTAAGGGGTGTTAGACCATGTCAGCCTCCCAAGGCAGGTGTCTTGTCACAGGGGGAGCCACATGCCTTTCCCCAGGCCAGCCAGAAGTAGGGGAGGGTAATTCCTCCTCTGTGGAGCTGGGCCAGAACAAAGCACTGGTGTGCATGGAAGAGAGGGAAAGGATTCCCCCATCTTGGGGTGAGCCCCTGAGTCTGGCATTTACCCACATGGGGGGAGAGCCATGCTGTGGATCCCCTGAGCCCTGGTCTGCCCAGCTGCTGGTGGCTGGGCTGATGTAAGTCACTGATGTGCTGGGGGAGGAAGAAATGAACCCTCCCACCCCAATCTGCCCTGGGCAGTGGGGATGGGAACACTCTGTAGAGGGAAGAATCAGGCCACATCAGTTGACACAAGTCTCATGGGCTGCCCAGCATGTCTCACCAGAGCCCAGCACCAGCAGCAGCTGGTAAGGAGAGCTGGTCAGCCCTCCAGGCAGGGAAGGGAGGGGGGAAACCCTCCTGGGGCAAAGCGCCCCCCAGCTCAAAGGAGCTCAGCCTAGGAGCCGAGACTAGGGTGGGGTGTTTTGTTTTTTTTCCCCTTCCCCTGTATGCATCAGTGACTCATGCCAGTCTGGTCATGAGGAGAGGGAATCAACCCCCTGCAGCTGACCTGACCGGGGCTTGAGGGATCCCTGGTGTGGGGCTCCTCCCATGTGGACAGATGCCAGGCTTGAGGGCCAGCCCCAAGAGTGGGGACTCCTTTCCCCCCTTTCCCTGCATGTCAGTGACTCTCAGAAGCCTTGGTCTGTCTGCAGAGGTAGAATTACCTTTGTCCCCCCCCAGAGGTGGGCAGACCATGCCTGGCGGTCATATCCTAGGCCAGCCAAGGGAAACGCCCAAGTGGCTGGGGCTGTCCCCACATGGGCAGACCAGAGTTTGGGGGCTAGCCAGGATGGGGGACTCCTTTCCTTTCCCCTTCCCCCTGGCAAGTCAGTGATGATTAACGCTGGCCTGTCCTAGGAGGGATGGAGGAAAGGGCAACACCTGCCGAGCAGAGCTCAGGGCTGAAGCTGGGGCCTCTGAAAGATGGGTAATTGCAAACAACAGTTGATTTTTCTCCATGGAACTGAGTAATTGAAAATGTGCACAACATTTATTTTTAAATGCTATCATTATTCCTTCTTTTATATAGCCACATGATTCAATATGCCTTTCAGGAATTGCTTAAACATCAAGCACAACTAGTGAACTTGGAGACAATAACCCCCACCCCAATCTACAGCTTGATAATTCTTCAACCCAAAAGCCTGAGGAAGAACTGTGTCAGAGTTACTGAGCATCTACAACTCATTATATAAATAGGTATAGGAAAGGTATTAGGTAAATGAAGCAAAGAAGAGATATGGAAAAGTATG